>CM029532.1:31082752-31684954 GCA_017141395.1 Laodelphax striatellus
AAAGTACGTAATTTCAAAGTGAGATTTCAGTGATTTTTTGGCATATTTCTTCGTTTCTTCGAGGCATTCTTATACAGTAATAAGGATGTGAAGAGGGTTTATGTGCAAGTAGTCCAAATTTATTTTAAAATATTTTTGTTAGAATAGTCGTTTTCGGTTTCGAAATTATCCACAGATTCTAATTATTGTCCTATTGAGATGACTGGTGTAATATTATACTAATTCATTGATACCTGAATCGCTGGAGATGTTGATTTGTTGCAGGCGTATCCAATTGTATTATTGTTCATATTTCTTCTATCGCTACTGAAAACTTCAAAGAAGTCGTCCTGCTCAGTTTCAGCGGCATGTAGATGTCTTCGCAACTTGAAGGTTGTTTAAAATATTTTGGTTGTGGGCAGATTGGGGTTGTGTGAGAAATAAGCACATTAAAAGTTATTGTGTGAACTGGCACAAAAATACGCACTGCCTGAAACCAATAAGCATGGTGGATTTTCTAATACATAAATCTATCCAATTAACATTTCCCATACTTCGATTTGTTAAATCTACACTTATAACAATGATGTATTTTAGATTTTGGATCTCACTCTTGATATTCACATTACATTGTGTGTAGAAAAGCAGTAACTCGGTGTATTTGTAGTATACTCACTTACATACTGTATGTTTCCAAAACAATTTTTTTTGTTCAACAAGCTGTAAATTCTTGAGCGTTTCCATCTTGAATGGTTTTCACCAGCTTAGTGGTGGCACTCCTCCAGTAAATATTGCTTGAGGTGATTGAAAAACTTGGGTGTTATATCATTTTATTTGTTGTAAACTTACTACCAACTTACTTACTCACAACTAATTAATTTTCTTGGTGGTACTACTTACCTTCAAGTACTTGTGAACAATAGGGTGTAAAACTTGAAGCTCTTCTTCTAATAGATTAAATTTTCAATTCAGTAAGTTGTCAAATAGCACTAAGATATATTTTAATTATCAAAAAAGTTTCTTGAAAACTCCTTATATCGATTTTTCTCCTTATTCTATTTAGAATTCGATAACTGATTGAAGAGGTGACTTCATGCTGGTTTTCCGTCAGTAGAAAACTGATTCATTCAGACTATATGTTTATTTTTCAGTAAAGGAATTCCATTAGTTTTGATTAAAAGTTTATAATTCTTGGTTGATCAGATAATTCTTTCATTTTAAAGAAAGGTCTTCATGTTATAATATCGGTTCATAATAGTAATAATATAGTTTTTTTATAATCAATTGATTCTTTTCGCTAAGATGAATAAGTTCTATCAATACATTTTCAAAAAATTTCTCATTAATTTGTTTGTGTTTCTCCTGCGACCTGATAGGCGTTCACAATTTTGGTATTTTTTACCAAGAGCACCAGACTATCTTTGACTTACCTCACTGAAAGTTCATTCAAAATGTACGATGGTTTCAATGCTATGAGAAGATTGAAGGTTTGACAGTACTGTAAAAATTGTTTCTAGTCTTTTCTTGGTATCTGCTTGCTCACAGTATTCTTTCAGCTCAGATGACATGATCATCTCCACTGTATCACAATGCATTTAGGCTGTCATATTTTGTAATTTATCTTGTAGATCAGAGTAAA
This sequence comes from Laodelphax striatellus, assembly GCA_017141395.1. NCBI lineage: Eukaryota > Metazoa > Arthropoda > Insecta > Hemiptera > Delphacidae > Laodelphax > Laodelphax striatellus. Next base: position 31,084,371 of record CM029532.1, read on the forward strand.
AACCAATTCTGTAATTTTTTGAATATTGTCGATCAGCTTTATTAGAAATATGAATTTCTTATCAGAAATAAGACTAGATAAATTTATTTACAAGAAATTGCGACTTCAGCGCAGTTCAACAAAGCATACATAGAGGAAAATGAGTCAATAAACAAATGCAGTCGATTGCAGTCAGCGACATTTGTGTGGTTCGCAGTGTAGTCGTCTGTCGTCATGCTGCCCGGGCTATACTTGGAGCGGGTTCACACGAACGGTTTTTGGGCTGTTGCAGTTACCAGCGGTTCCATGTGTGGGAGAGAGACAAAAAACTGCTGGAATAATCTTGTTTCTCTCCCACATTCGGAACCGGTGGTACCCAAGAGAGACAAGATTACGCCAGCTGTTTTTTGTCACTCTCCCACACATGGAAGCGCACGTAGCCGCAACCGCCCAGAAATCGTTCGTGTGAACCCGCTCCAATCAAAGTTCTGTAGCTTCAACGCTGCAACTGTTGAATGCAACTGCAGCTGTCGCCCGTATGTACCAATCAATCTCGAATTGCAATTGCCTTGCGGTCAGAGCAACTGTCCCTCTTGTGTACTCATCCTAAAACCAAAATCATGTGGGCTATTTGTTCAATTTTAATCATTATCATTTGCTTTATTCAAACAGTCATATTTTAGGCCCCCATCCACTTACATTACAGTTAGGCTATCACGTGTCAAATGCAATGACTAATCGGTGTGTTGCTACTAATCTCGTCTTGTCTTGTCTTGACTAACCGGTGTACGCCTGAATTAACTGCGGTTCGGTACTCACAGTTAGAACTATAGCTCTAAAATCTAGATTCTAGTGAGAATTAAGTGAGATTGTTAATACTGTAGTTCAGCAATTGAATTCATCATTCTTTTATCAAGACATAGTTTTTCATTCACTAATTTTTTATCAACTTTTTCACTTTCGCATTGTTTTTGATCATTGTATCATACTAATATCATAGAATGTAGAAAAATGAAAAAGAAAATTCATGTAGATAAATTCCAACAGTCCCAACACATATTACTATTGTGAGGGTTTTTTATTTATATATTTTTTTCATTTTTATAAATGAACTATGATTGGTTTGATTGCAACCGAATTCTAGCACGTCACAGAGCGGATTGAATTTGCAGTGTTAGTTGCGCAGCGTGCCAAGCACGGTACGCCAATATAAAAAATGGCAGAGTGCAAAGTACATGTAGAGTATGGGCCGCTTCAAGTCTCAATTGATAAAAGTAAGGCGCTTAATCGCTTTCCGTCATTAGGTGAAGATCCTCAGAACTAGAAATTTATTGGTAATAGGGCCTAGGCGATAGGCGTAAAGGGCTCTATATTATTGTATCACCACACTTTGCACCTCGATTAAACTATTAAACTCCAATCAAGCTTGGCTGTGTGTTTAAAATAGCTCTAGCATATGAAAATACTAGGTAGGTAGGTTTCAAATTTAATACTGGTCTATGTCACTTTATTCTTCATAAGGTTTAGTTTCGTGCAGTCCCCTCCCCGCCCTCTCAGCCTTTTCCTACCTTGGTCTCTCGTTTACAATAAAATCTTCATTGGAAAGTTTCATAAAACTTATATCATTCATCAGATCAGTATCATATTTATGTATCTTTGTCTCTTGAATAAATCTAATCAAAGTAAGATATCAATCGACAAATATAACATTGACACTATTTCCGACTCAATTGAATGAAGCCTTGAATTTTTCTGGATATTTTCTAATGTATGGTTTTCAGGCTTTCCCGTTGATATCAATGATAGCCGCTCACTTCCGTGTCTCTCTCAACCAACTTCGCATCGGCATTGAAAATATCATTGATTCGAAACTATCTCTGGAAAGATTCAAGGTGCATTTAATTTAAGTTTTTAATCGACAATTTGATTCAAATTCTGTTTTTATTCTTATTCCAAACATTGCATTTTATGAGTTTAGTCATCCAATTCTTTTAAAGAACCAGCACTGGCTGGTGTTGTTGAATTATTTAAATTCTTTAATTTTTATCAATTAAAATTAATTCTTAATATCTAATATTACGTTAATCATTAATTGGATTGGCTTTGAAAAATACATTTTGTATGAATACCTCCCAAGATGACATAATGGTGAACAAAATCTATATTTTAATCGAAGTTTCAGTGAAAATTAACAGATTATCACTTGATTGAGAACAGATTAACGTGTATTATGTATGGTTATTTGTTGTCATAAAACGTACAAACTTGCTCTCATCCAGTTATCAGCTTACAGATTCCAAATAATTCTGTTCTTTTTTTATTTCTCATTACGAATTTCCATATCTCAAGTTTTCCCCGCTACTTGTGAGCGTGTGTGTGGTGCTGTACCCAACATTTTGCTAAAATGGCGACTGCTTTGAATCTAATTATTTAAACTCTATTCTATTGACTACGCATTCCTGTGTTTTTGTTTCAAATTCCTAAAATGCTTCATGGTTTGTGCTGCTTCTCGCACATTGTTCGGATTCTGCACACAATATTATTACAAATAATATTAATACTCAATAGGCCTATACATACACTCGATATAGTCTAACTAACTTTAATCTGCACGGTACATCATGTTCCCCATCAAGGGAAAATTTGATTAAACGGAAACTACCAAGGTGGTACTACCAAGGGGTCTCCCCACTGATTAGAACCAAAAGACACCGTTAAAGATGATGATAATTATAATAAAACTCATACACTAACTGCTATTATTTTAAAGTTTTGAGGTAGAGTTGGTAATCTTCAAATTCTCAACTTGAAAGAAGAGCAAACAAATGTACTTTTTATTCGGTATACAAGTCAGTTTTCTATTAATGATTTGAATAAATCTCTACAAAAATAAACTAAACGCATGGCTATTGCAACATAATAATCCCGAATGATGGAATCAAAACAATATAACATGCTGTGATAATACTAATTTTCCTTGTACACTTTATGAACTATTTACACGACGATTACTAGGTATATAGCTACGTTACTTCATTTTTTCAGGTTTATCGAACACATTTTCTCATTTTATAAATATTCTATCTTATCTCGTATCCGTAATCTGCTGGAGCGCTGATTGTTTAAACATTTATTTACAAATTACAATTACCAACAGGTCAGAGCAGGCCAATAGTGGAAAATACAGTGTTAATTGAACAAAATCTAATCTTAAGATTGCAATGAAAATGAACCAAAATCGTATTTATTGTTTTACAGTAAAAATACAGGAAAACATACAAACTAGTTAGCAAAATTATTTAAATAAATTTTGAATGCAGTGCAATTTTCCATTACCTTACGGTAGTTGGCTCATCAATCAGAAAATTACACTCAACTATTGAAAATTCCCATTTCTCATTTAACCAACTGATAATTATTATCAGAAACTGTTCCTTTTTTACTATTTTAATTATTTCTCTATGCCTCTATGTGTTAGATTAATCAATATTTTCTTGGTCTTGTCAGGCGATGAAGGAAATGCTCATCAAAGGTAAATGGTTTGAAAACATTCTTGCCTCTAAATATTTGAGAACATTAGATCAACTCGTAGAAAGCATGATGTATCGTTGCTTTATCGTGCTTCAAATTTAATTTTTACGAGGATAGAATAATTTATTGTATTCCCCTTTATCAGATTTAATTCCTCTCTTCTCGTCTCCCAAAAAATGTTATGCTTCCTCTATATCTTCATAATTTTTCGAGCATGGTAGTGTTCACTAAAGGCAGTAAAGGTAGTAATTCACTAAAGGCTAGTGAATTGGATTGATTTATTTTGTACCCTTTAGTTGATTCCGATCCTGTTCATATGTTCGAACATACTCCTTTGAATTGCTCTCAAGTTTCTTCCTTCAATAATAATTATAATAATCCATGAATTATAAATTTGCTGACTGCAATCAGCAGTTAATTTTGTTACTTGAAAAAAAAACAACTAAAATATCAATAATATTAATCTGAATGTTGAAAGTATAGTAGCATTGCAATTATTTTTTGTTTGTGCATGACCTATCTTATTTATAGCATGCTAGTTTGTGTTTACTAAATTAATATGAATAATCCGTGTAAGCTACCATTTTATCAACGCTATTGACCTCAGACAAGAGGAAACTCAAATTTGATTATTTCTCTCAAATCATACTGCTAATAAAAATGTAATAACTGTATTTATCTGAAAATTATTGTTTTGGAAATGAATATTCTAAAGTTGATTCTGCTTGTCAATTAATTTATTATTTTGAATCGGGGTCAAACAATTTTGAATTCTAATATAATGTAGGTCTACATCTATCTATTATCTAGATTCAAGAGTGTCATGTAGTCTCTGCTAAGTTTAATCAGCTTTAGCGTTTTCTTTGTTCTGTCTTTGATTTTCAAAATTGCTGTGAGTAGCCTACTACATATAGCTTGCCTCACGTACAGTAATAAACTACAGCACATTTTACAAAAGTAGGCTAAATTTACAAGAAACTTTTCGTGTGATCCATCCGCAATAGTTCCCAGATAAACATGCTTTAGCTTTGCATGCTTTGCTTGCTTTAGATTTCATAGAAAATTATGCCTCTCTTTTATTATGCAGCTACATTTGCTCTATTTTCAATCTTATTACTGTTAGTGTGGGTAGCAATAAATGTTACTAATCATCAAAATATTTATAGTTTTTCGAGGATTTCAGCATTTCTGTTGGATAATTTTACAAATTATCTTAAACAGTTTCAAAAAATTAATTGAACAGTTGACTTAGTTGGCATTATTTTCTATATAACTGAGTGGTTTGCGGGTTTCAAAGATTTAAATGTTCAGAAATCAAATATTTTCCGTAGAAAAATCAATCTTTCATTGATCATAACTTACATTACAAGTATTTTATGTTATGTTGAGCGATGTTAGCCTTCTAAAAATGACATTATTTTGTTACACCAGTTCAGTAGTATTTTTGCTTGCAATTTATTGGAACAGTGTAAGAGAAATTCACTTTCCAATTTAGTATTAATATATTGAATAAATAATAATTTGTGAATTCTAAAATATTCATTGTTCTAAAACTTGAACAGTGATGTGATTCCTGTCTGGTATTAACAATATATTATATCAGTTCAATAGATCAATACAAATAATAATGACTCCATATTTATCATAATATCATTGATTATAACTAATGTATTGAAAAGACAGCATTTTATCAATAAATTCTCTCCAGCATGCTTCCCAACTCAAATGTCTCGTATAATAGTGTTTAATTGAATTTTGGCTATCATTACAGAAAATACTTATTATGGATGAAGTAAAAACAAGTATTGGTCGTTCAATTAACAAAACGCAAGCAGTGTGTATTGCAAATGGCTCATTCACATATAACTCATCCGTACCCGAAGATGAACATAACAAGAACAAAACATCAAGTAAACAGTTCAAGTGAGTAGACATGATAATTATGTAGTTCACAGTTATTTTTGTGGTCAATTCATAATATGTGTCTTAAGATTGATTAGTAGGCCTAATCCGGAGGTTTCCAATGAAAGTACTCTAATTTTTTTGACCTATGTACTTTTTTCATCAACTTTAAATTGGTGCACTTATTTTTGAAGTTCGTGATAGGTAGGGCCAAATTAAGTGGGACCAAAACTTTGAAAGTTCGTCGTCTAAAAACGTGAGAACTGAGCTATTTTTCAACAAGTTTTCAAGAAGAATAGATAATAACTTTATATGTATAAAAAGTTTGAAATCATTTAATTTTTTTATTAAATTATAAAAAAAACAATCATCTGCAAATTTTCATTCCAAATAACTCGTGATTTCATTATCATTAAGTCAAAATTTGTTTCATTTGATATAGCAATTTATAGTAAAACTTCCTCTATTCATTTCTTATTCGCTTCTTCTATTAATTGTATGATGGATATCCTAACTAAAAATTACAATTCTGTAAGTTTCTCCTACATAGAAAAAGTCAAATTCAAGCTAATTGATCTTTCTTATCACTTCTTTGCTAGTCCTCAAAATATCTGTTCGATTATCGATGTTATTTGTCGATTGCTCTTGAATTTAATGATATTTGACAAAATATTTGTTCGATTATTGTCGATAATATTTGTCGATTGCTCTTGAATTATTGTCATCACACCATCCCTTGAGTAGGAGAATATCAATACTAAATTCCTGTTCATGTTGAATTCCTTATATCAATAAATTACCAAGTTTCCATACATTAATAAATAGTAGATATCTCACGTGTTAATCGATTTTCCGTTTTCAGATACACTCCTGAAGAGAATCAAAATGGAATAGAATTCAATGCTAACAACACAGACCAAAAGGGACAAGAAAATGTTTTGAGTGGAATCAATTTTAGTGCTGCAAAGGTAATGTGCTCACAATTTTTATTTATTTCATCTGGTCCCAATAATTTCAGGGTTGAATTAATATATATTAATCCAGATGCTTTTATTTGTCCCTCTTATGTCGCATTCTCCTCGCTGCTTCACAAATTATGACATGTTTGCAATTCTGCATTCATTATAGAAGTTGGTTGCAAATTTGCAGCTTATTTCATTACATAAATATTTGTTTATTTTTCACATAATATTTGAGCATAATATGCATTTTAAATATGTACAAAATTGAAAATAAAAGACTTTGTTTTATGACTTTTGGAATTTGTTCCATTCCTATAAGTTGTTTGTACTTGTTTGAATGAATTAACAAATAAATGAAATAAGTAAATAACAAAGACTCTCATGTACGTTTCAGGGACATTTAGTTGGTATTTGTGGACACGTCGGATCTGGTAAAACATCGCTACTGCAAGCTTGCCTTGGTCAATTGAAAATAACGTCGGGAAGAGTTTACAGAGAAGGCACCTGTGCTTTTGTGAGCCAGCAGGCTTGGATTCAGAATGCTTCTCTAAGAGAAAACATTCTTTTTGGAGAGAAATTTCAGCCATCTCGGTGAGTGCTCTCATTCAAATTCCACTAGAATTTCCTTCTCCAATTTTGAATATCAATTGCTTTGTTCCCTATTTCATTGTAGCTTCTAAACACTAAAATCGCAATAATGATGAAAAATAGCTTGCAAAATATTCATTCAATTGCCTATGTATTTTCTAGAAGTTTATGTCATTCTTTAAATTTCTTACAAAAATACATGGATCATGAACTTTTCAATTGTTTTATCAGTGCTTCCAAATAACTTTAATCACTTTGAGGAAATAGTTTTGAAAACACTCGAATCTTGGGCACTTTGCTCTAAGTTTTACCTCTATTCTATCTAGAGGTGAAGAACAGAAACTTGGGACTGTAAATATTATTTATGGTGATGACAACTATCTCTTGGTGTTTGACTTAACGGTTTTTTGATGATTTTTATTTTCTAGGTACTGGAAAGCTCTTAATGCTTGTGCCCTCCATGATGACGTGAACTCACTGGTTGGTGGGGATGAAACGGAAATTGGAGAGAGAGGCATCAATTTGTCTGGCGGTCAAAAGCAGCGTGTCGCTCTTGCGCGAGCTCTCTATGCTGACCGGTGAGCAAATAATGCTCTGTTACCTCAATTTCTCCATTCTCATCCTAAACTTAATAGTAGAATAGGATTCATAAGGATGGTGCCCGAATCAAATAAGCGTAGAATAGAATGACTGCGAATTTCCATGAATGACTTTATATTTCGTTTAGCAGTGCAAAGGTAGGGCGCTGTTGGCCTTCTCTTACACTTTACAGTGCAATACAATACTAGATCAAAATTTAAAAATACTAGATAATAAAAAATACACAAAACGTAAAACATTCCAACAATTAAAAATGAAAATAACATTAAAAATACAGAATACTGAGGTGTAAGAATAAATGAAAAGTAATGTAGATTATTTAACTAAGAAATAAAACATTTCAACAATGAAAAAATGACGAGAAGCTGCTAGCAAAATTGGACAAAGTTAATGACAGAATAATCATCTTGTGAATAAACATACAGTCACGAACTTGGAAATCATGAAGAGAAAAGAGAACGAAAATTATAATTTAAATACTCCTAGCATAAAATAAATTGATAAGTTGAAAGTGAAAAAGGATAACTGAAACAGCAATTTTTTTTCTTCTCACTCTTAAGTTGTTTCTTTTCATTTTTCCTTCAGATTTTATCTGAATTTTAGTTTTTTTTTAAATTTCATTTATTTTTTAATTTAGTTTCGTCTCTTCTTATTTTAATTAATTCCAGTTTTGTAAAATTAATTTTTCTAGGTTAATCTTTCTAGGTTGACTTTCATTATTGTTTTGTTATTAAATCTATTGTATGTCAATAAGGCTCTTCATGGAGTTTTCTGTGAGCTTTTGTATGTGAATAAATGAATAAATAAATAAATAATTTTATAATGGAAATATTAGTAAACAAGCGTAATGGTGGAGGGGGAATCAGACCCATTTAAAAATGGGTGGTTGTCTCCTTCCATTTCGAAAAATATATTACTATTTTACAAGAAATAACAACTGTAATGACAAAACAGATGATTTTCAAGTAAACTGCTCTTATCAGCTGGATAAGTACATTGTTGCAGACTGTTCTTATGGACTGGAAACACCTTGGAAACGTTAAATGTCTCGTCATTCGCCAGGCGCCATCCTACTATAATAACCTCAATATAGTTCTGAACTGTTAGTTGTGAGCAGTTCAGTTTGATGGAAAATGAGTTTTTAGTACAAATAATATGAAAACCTCACTGTTTTTATCTATTTATCGTAAGCTTTCTTTTTCAGAGACATATACTTCTTAGATGATCCTCTTAGTGCAGTTGATGCCAATGTAGGAGCCCATCTGTTCAATCACTTTATCCTAGAAGCTTTAAAAGATAAAACAGTTATCCTTGTTACTCATCAAATACAGGTGATTCTTTTATTTTACATTTTACATTAGTCAAAATCAATGTAGGAATCGATTAAATAGTTGCTATCAAACGAAATAGTTCAACCGTAGTACCTATCAGTATCGCATTCTTGTGTAAATTGAAAACTTTGAATCACAATTTTGACTTTACTGTACAATATTTTTCAGTCTAATCACATAAAATACAATTTTTCAAATTTCAATAATTTTTAGTCGAGCACAGTCAACTTTAAAGTGTCATCATTTTAACAAGTCTCTCTCAAGATTAAGTTTTTATTTTGCCTTTTCTACATTGTAGAAAAGGCAATTTAGGCAAAAGACATTATTTTACTCAACTCGCTCCTCTCACACAGGCATGTGCCCATAAGAGGAGCCTCCAATATATTGTATTTGTCAAATGTATCACTGTTTTGTTATTTTTTGGAGAATAAAGAATTTCAATTTCAATCTCATTTGCCATTGGATGGTTTTCTGTTGAAATTTGAACTTTTGTTTGAAAGATGACCGAATCATTAGCCATTCTAAACCTATAATAAATACTAAGCCACTTTGAACAAAGATAATAAGGTTTCAACCCATTTTAACAAAAATGATCTCGATAAATGTTCTAGTTACAAACTGGAAGCATGTTTTACTTTAGGACTTGATCCACATTTGGCAAGTTTACATTCTAATGAAATAATGTACTGTGAATATAATGGAATAATGTTCACTTTACGTATAATAAATAATTAATAAGTTCATAGAACATAGAGAATTCTGAAATATTTTCTTCTTATATTCCCAAAACAACGTTCGTCTGGCTTGTTTCCATGAACATTATTAATTAATTGATGAGTAATTATACCAGTTCCTTAAATTTGAACACTTATTATGAAACATCTCCATATAAGTACTAAGTTCAACTTATTTGTTAAATTGTTCCTCTAATGAAATTTCTTTGTATGATACTGTTGAGATGCCATAATCATAGTCAAATCCTTGTAGTTTTTGAATAGATGTGATGAAATCTACGTTTTGAAAGATGGGCAGATCGTTGAGAAAGGAACTCATGAAAAACTAATAACTTTGGGAAAGGAATATGCAGCCATGGTAAAGACTTGGGAACAGTCGCATCAAGAATCTCATGAATCCAGCAGGTAGTTTTTCAATCTATTTCAAGGTTATTTAAAATAGATACAGTAGTAGAATTAATTTGACAAAAATATCAATAGAGTGTTTGGAAATTAAAAATAATTATCAGCTTTAGCACATCTCAATAACAAAAACCTTCAATCTTCGGAAAGGATAATTTGAATATTCATGCTTAGAGTTCATACTTTATGACAATTGACAATTTAATGTTGAAATAATCAAATTTTATTAGTAACATTTTTTCACTTCTGGAGATGTCTTATTGTAGTGTGTTTACAAAATTTATTCTTATGATGGGAATGTGTAAATACTCTTGCTTGTGATCAAGTACTGATTTATATGGTAACAGATTGCTAACAATCACCATAATCAATTTCGTTCTCTAAAACTCCTGTTAAATTGCACATTTCCAACATGCAAGTTTTAAAAGTTTGTTTGTCTTGAAGACTTGAAGTAAAACAATACACTTCTGTAACATAGTTTTCTCCTTGAAAATCCAAGTCTACTGGAAGAAATAATGATTTTATTAGGGGTATATTCAAAATCAGTTCTTGAATAATAATATTGTTGTATACACGAATAATATGGTAATAATATTGTAGTTTTAATTCTTGAATTTGCTATAAATGTTATTGCCTGGTATTATTCTGACATAAGGTTTCATGTTGATTTTCTTTTCCAGTAAAAAGGGTGATGATGATAATGAAATCCTTCTTGATGACTCGATTAAGGCAGCTAAGAGTGAACCTCTGAATAATGGAGACAAAGAAACTTCATTCTCCAAAGCAAAAACAAACGGGGCATCTGTCGAGCAACTAGGTAGGTCTTAACACAATTTATTTATATAATTACTTCCACTGTACTTAATAATTACTGTATTATATTAATTATAAAATATAATTATTACTTATTGTACTGTACATTTATTACTATAAAATGCAAAATAAGTGGAATTTTGCAACATTTTTACACCATTTCCTAGATTTTCACTTTATTATGACGAATATCTCCATACCTACATACTGTGGCGCAAGAAAAAATCTGAAGAATATTGTTTTCAAAGATACGAAAGTATGTTTGATTGGATAAAGTAATTTGTAATTTCTGTTGGATCAGGAGTGCTCACAAAGAGAGAGAAAATAGAGAAAGGCTCAATCAATGCTGACACCTATTTGAGTTATATGAAAGCAGCTGGAGGGTATTCACTTTCGTTGCTTCTAATTCTCATCATGCTGCTCAACATTGGTTGTCTTACATTCAGCTCTTGGTGGCTGGCGTTCTGGATTAAAGAAGGAAGTGGGGTGAGTGAAATCAGTACTTAATAGGTTCAGTTTTCAATTACAACTATCTTAAAACTGAATAGCGTTATCCAGCTATTTCTTTTCCAATAACAGTTGAAATTGTAATATTTTACTTGAGTGAATTTCGGCCAGTAGTACTGAGTACTGAGAATGAGTACTGTAACAGTACTGAGAATGAATGGTACTCATCTACTGTCATAACTGAAGTGCTACCTCAAACACTTCCTACAGTAATTGTCAGGTACCGTCTTCAGGTTTTTCATCGCAGAAACAAAGAATCAAGATTCTTCAAAACAAAACATATCAAAGCAAATTAAGAAACAAAGCATATTATAGGTTTATAACAAGTTCGAGGATTGTTTAGCAGACCGAACGTTCTTGATTTTGTAAAGTTATTAGTTATGAAATTTTAAAATTTGAATTTGTATTAGAATTCTTCTAGTAATTTTAATTCTAAATTTCCAGGGAAAGCAAATAACCGTTGGAAATGATACTATTACCAGCTCTAGTATTCTGGACAATGATAACTACAGCTTATACAGAAATATTTATGGTGGTACAATAGGTGTGATTCTCTTGACAAATTTCATTCGAAGTTTTGCTTTCACCAAGGTAAGCTCATTCTAAAATTCTTTGCTGTATTATATTTTCTTTAAAGTTTTATTCTCCTCTATGTTAGAATTGAACCAATATTTATAGTTCGATTTAGAATGGATTGATGCTATCCACAAAAATAACTTCTATTAATTTAACTGTTTCTATCTAGAGTCCATTTAATTAAGTCTCATAATTTTTTGTTCCGCGTACAGCCAGAACACGGTGCTATCGTGCCAACGATGCTATCGTACAGCCATGGTGCTATCGGATTATTGAAAAAATGAACAGTGTGAATATAAATATTGTTAGGTCTAATAATAGGCAGAGCGAGATATCGAGAGAGAGATTAGATTGGATTATTCACTTCATTCATGTAGATAACAGATATGTCGGCTTAAATTCTATATTATAATATTGTAAAATATACAACTAATTATTCGACAAATGTAGATAAACTTATAAATTATTCATTGAGAAGATGTAATGATGATATATAATTGTGATTTATCTACATAAAACGGTGAAGTTTGAACATATAAATATCTATTCTTGGAAAAGAAGGTACAAAGATATCCTTTTATAAACACTTTTTTTTATCGTATGGCTTTTATCGGTGGGGAGACCCTTACGAGTAGGTTCTACCTCGCCTTATTTTTTTGTATCGGTCACCCATCCGAGAGCAGTCTTGAATGTTTGTTACTTAACCACATGATTACTTAGCAACCGCTCTCACCGAGTGATTACTGATCTTTATAAACACTTGACCGTGTAGAAAGATTAGATGAGATTATTCACTTTATTCATTACAAAAATCCTATATTCTGATGATTAAAAATTATATAAATTTCAGCATTAATTTGATTGATTGAACAAAACATACGACTTTAGCAAATTATTTTATTACAAATATATAAGGTTACAAAGATTACAAAGCTGTCTTTTGATTACAAAGATAAGGTTCAATAGACTAACAATTATATGATGTGCTGTATCTACATGAAACGGCGGAGTTTGAATGAACATATATATGTCCATTCTTGGAGAGGGATAAAGCAGGACATCCTTCTCATAAACACTCAAACGAGGGAGAGAGAGAGAGAGTATTTTTAAAGGGCAAATTAATAGTAATGAAAATTCAACAGTTATTTTACTTATTCAATCTCATAAATATCGCTGCTACGTCCGCCAAGTAATTACTCCTGCAGTAATTTCAGCTGGTCACCCATCCAATTAAAGTCTCAAGCTCAAGACAGCTTCACGGATACCGAACTTCCTAAATATCCCAACTATTGTCTGAATACTATATTCGCCGTTATTTATTCGCCATTATTTCATTTTCTCATTAATACATTTTTTGTTTTTAGATTACGTTAAATGCTTCAAAAAATCTGCATAACCAGTTATTTTCCAAAGTATTGTATGGTCCGATGGTTTTCTTTGAACAGACGCCTATAGGAAGAATACAGAACTTGTTCGCCAAAGATATTGATGAAGGTGAAATACATATTATTATTTTTATGTTTTAGAATTTATTTGAAATAGTGTACGATGTACGAGATTATTTAGACATGGCTTGAGGCACGGGTTTCTTATAACTCCTGGTTCTAAGTTGGTTGAAAAATTCCTATCTATCTTCTTATTGTAGTCTTGTAGATATTGCAAGAATGATAAGAATCTATGAATGAATAAATTTAAATATTTGAGTAATAATTGGAATAAATATTTTCTTACTAATTAATTTATAAGAAAACTTCAAAACAGGACTAGAGCTAATATAATGTTAGTAATCTTTTTTATGACCTCATTTATATTATTTTCCAATCTAGATACTTTCCGACCTGATAACTTATTTTCACTTTCAATTCATAATTAACTTATTTTCACTGTCAATTAATAATTATTTAATACGGGTAGTATATGATTACCTATCACTGTATTTACATACACGCATTCGACTTGTTTAATTGGCAATATTTTGATTTGTTTTAATTTGTCTTTTTCAGTTGATGCAAGGATTCCAGATACATTAGAAAGTTTACTCCAAGATGGATGGAACCTTATATTTGCTATTTTGACTATTTGCTTGGTATTCCAGTGGTTTATCGTACCTCTTTTCATCTTATTGATAATTTACTACTGTGTCACAAAAATTTTCAGGTCAGTCTTTTAAATATTTCAATATATAAATTATAACAACAATTAGAAGTAAAGAATTTTTGTGGCCTAGAGGGATCAGAACCTTGTGGTATAGGGATCTTGTCTTCAAGTCTAATAATTTTTCAATACTCTGTATGCCTTTGTCTGCAATACCTTAGAAAGTTCAATAGAGATATTATCGAGAACAGACTATTAGAACCAGTAAGTTGCTTTTCAAATTATTATAATCTATTGATTATGTTGTCACTTTCCAAATTGAATATTATTGTAACATTTAGTGTTATTTGAATGTATGTTCTATCAAAAAATTATTATTTTTCAGGGTGGCAATAAGGGACTTGAAAAGATTTGAGAACACTACAAGATCGCCAATTTTCAGTTCTATTGCTGAAACTGTATCCGGACTAGATACGATTCATGCATTTGAGAAAGAAGCAGAATTCACAAGGAAGTAAGGGAGCTATTATCTCAATATTTGGTTATTTATAAATTTCTTTATACCAAATTTGGTTGCTACTATTAGAAAATAAATCAATTATTTTGTGAGCTCATTCTGAAGAGCTTTAAAAAAATTTAGTATAATTAATGGTGTGGAAATACGATTTTTCTGTTTTACTGATCTCAAGAAGTGAAAAATTAGAGTACTCTTTCTGTCTCTGCTTAATATACTCTACAGACCAATAATTTTCTCTGTAGACTAGTAATTTTTTACTCTAGTCTCTCATAGTTTTCGTTTATTTATTTAATTTATTTTTTCCAGGTTTTCAAAAATATTTGATCAAAATACTACATGTGTTTACATGTGCTGCATAGCGATGAGATGGCTTTCATTAAGGATCGATTTTCTATCAGGTAATTTGGATTCATTCATAATCCGATATTCAAAACCTGGGCCTGAGAAATTTAGATATCCTGTGAAACAGAAAAAAGGCGGACTCACATTGGTCATGAATAGCACGGCATATGTTATAAATTCTTTCGACTAGTGTGAGTCCACCTTTTTTCTGTATTACAAGACTTCTAAATAGAATAGGCCCCTGATTGTTGATTTGAAGTTCTTACTGTTCCAGTCATAACATGGTTTTGTAAAACTCATAATCTTGGTGAATTTTGGTTGAAGGTTTTGCCTTAAGTAATTAAAATTATTTAATACGCCATTTCATAACTATAAACCCTGCTTCTTACTTACTAAAAACTTTATTACTTTTGAGAAGTAGCCTACATATAAGCTCATAAGTTGAATGACGAATGCTTGGTACACGCATGATAGAAGAAAGTTTTGAACCTAAATTTTCAAACAAAATGGGGGTTTTCTTCCAAATAACCTTCTTCTTTCAAGAACCATCCTTTAAAAAAACTAAATTGATAGATTAAATGAAATTTATTTGACAAAAATTATAATAATGGTTGGCCTATAATATTATAATCTGGAAGGAAAAACTAGGCTGAGCCTGTACTATTTCTCTTCCGAATTTTTATTATGAATTTATTATCGATTTGACCACATTTAGGGATTAACTTAATTTTAAATGTATTCTAAAATATATCAAATGCTCTCATTTGTAGTGATTACTAAATACTGAGATACTGAATTATATACTACACTCAATTACTCCAGAGAAAAAGGAGTAGAGGGAAATTAAGTACTAATATTTAGGCTATAACAACATTCAACATGTTTCCTGTGCCAAAGTGATGAATTATCTGTCTGTACATCACTGATTTGTCTCTCAATTTCTCGCAATACGTTTTGTTCCAGTGATGGTTACATGTATAACTGCCACGTTCGTGATAGTTTTCCATGGTCAAGTACCCCCAGCATTAGCCGGGCTGGCTGTTGCTTATTCATCCACAATCAGTGGCATCTTCCAATACACCATACGATTGTTGGCTGATGCTGAAACGAGGTTCATATCTGTTGAACGAATCATGGGCTACGTTCATGTGAGTTGGTCTTCAGAGCCTCTATTTTAAGAGTTTCTTCTAAGAAATTAGAATGCCACTAACTTGTTTATATTTAGTTAATGATGAATTGAATCGCATTTTTTCATATTAATTCCTGTTTCCTTGTGAAATATTGGAATTGGAAAAGTTGCAATCAATTTTGTCGCAATAAATTTCTTCCCCGTGCTACATATTGAGTCCCCGAGTGATCATAGTCTCTCCGCAGTAGCTGCGTGGTGGCATATTGTGTTTCGTTAATCTCATTCACAAGTGACAATATCTGCCAACATGTATTGTAATGAATGTACAGGCAAATTTCAAACTAATAAATTGATGACTTGATGTTCAATAAATAACTTATTTATGAGTGAATAACTTGTTTTTGAGGAATTAAGTGTTTCATTCTTTAATTCAGTACGGAGGGACTTTTCAATCACTCTGTGTATACAATAATATTGAAAATATATGCATTATAATTTTCAAAATCTTTTGACCGAGTTCCTTGCCTTCTTTTCACGCTACATGTTAGTTTATATTATAGTCAAGTTTTACACTGCCATAACTTAAGGCTGTTTCTTTTCTTTTCTTAATATTATACAACAGTATTATATTTTTCAATATACTTGAAGTTGTTAAAGCCGATAATATTGAACTACTATCACCTGAACTCATTATCTATTTCCAGTCAAATATCTTATTATTGCCCCCAAAATATTCAAGTAGCTCTGCACTTTATTCTGTTATCGATTCATGTTCTAAATCAATGATTCTTTTGTTTAAACTGAATTTGAAAACTTTTGTTTCATTTTGTTCAATATATCTTTAAAATTGCAGTCTCTGAAAAAAGAAGGAGGTTATGGTGCTGTTTCAAAACCCCCTAACGATTGGCCAGCCAAAGGATCAATCAGATTTGAAGATGTGTGCTTACGATATAGGAGTTCTCTTCCTTTGGTGCTCAAGAATGTTTCATTCAAAATTCGTCATGGAGAAAAGATAGGTAACTTTCATTAATGAATATTTAATTTTCATTAGATAGTTCAAGTGTGGCTATTATTTAAGTTGAAATTTAAAATTCTTGTTTATGTAGCTGTTGCAAAGATTTTTGTGCAACTCAATTTGGATACTTGAGTATTCAATTATTTTGATAGTAAAATGGCCATTGCATGGAAATCAATTCATCGTAAAATGTTTCTATTTGACAGAATTTATGCCACTATTTCATTACTGAGCTCCGTCAAATTACATCATTTTATGGCGATAAAATTCAATTGGCTTTCGTGCAATCAGCCAAGATACTGAAATTCCATGATTAAGAAAAATTAAGAACATTTAATAAATTTAGTGTGTGGATCTATTAAATTTATTGTGTTATGATATATATTATAAATGCAATATAAATACTCTAACAAATACTGTTTTAATATGATATTTGCATAATTCTCAAGGAAAGTTTGAAAATAGAATTGATATTAATTTTTAAAGAAAATGTGAATTGAGGCAGAAGGATAATTTTGGCGAAGTAATTTTTCTTGAAATAGTCAAGTGCTTTTGAAGTATTCTCAATACCAATTTCTCAACTTTCAATTTTTGGTAATAATAAACGTTTTTGTGATTGAAATAACACAACTTCTTAGGTGTTCAAATTCATGCGTTTTTTCGCCACTCTCTTACACACCAAAACATGTCTAAAGCTTTTCTTTTTTGATCATGATCAGGGATCGTTGGTAGAACTGGCTCTGGGAAAAGTTCATTGACTGTGGCGTTGTTCAGACTGGTCGAGTTATCCAGTGGATCAATTTCCATCAACAAGATCAATATTGCATCTGTTAATTTGGATCAGCTTCGGCAGAAGATCTCCATCATCCCTCAAGATCCAGTCCTCTTCACGGGAACAGTCAGGTATTTATTTTCTTCTAATTGAAATTGTTTTTATTATGAAATAATACATCATAATATCCTAGTAAAACGTGATGTGTAATCTTGAACTGAATTAATTGTCCGTGTGCAGAAATAGATATGTAACTAAATGACTTTTTTCACTTTGTACATTACAAAAGTGGTTTGGGTAAATTTGAAGCCTAAAAGCCTCCTCCCCCACACAACTCACAAGATTAAAAATATAATGACAACTTCAATCGCAATGTAGAGGGGAGTCGCTTGCTTAACAGTTACATTAGAACATAAACAGTTTATGAAAAAATAAATTATTCATTAAATTTTTAGATTTTCTGTATATTGATTCATTTTTCATTACTCTTATAATGTATTTGAAACCTATATATTACGTCCGAATTTGAGGGTTCTTTAATTTTTATACTTTTATTGGCAGCAAAAGTTTGTAAGTAAGTAGGCCTACACTATTGTTGAATATGTGATGCCAGAAATGGATATGATGGTGAGGGTGATAATAATTCTCTCTGTCAACCTTAAGATGAAAAATGGTATACTCAATTCAAAAGGGAACTTGTGAATTAGTGATTATTTTGTTATTATCATTGAGTATTGTCCAAATGCTGAACTAGTTCTTAGAGAGAAACAATTTGAATAAATTGTTCCAATTTTAAAAATAAATACAATATACAATAACACTCATTGATTTATGGTTAATCTACAAAAAAAATATTTCTTGGAAATGCAGATATAGTCTTCAATATACAGTCTTATTCTTTATTTAGAGAATGACCTTGATGTTTATCATGATATCTTGGTGTGTTGGAAAAATTAAAAATATTTATTACGACTGTAAATAATAATCAATAATACTCATGAAGTTAATTTAATAATATAATTACTTTTTTCCTCCCACCAATAATTTGATTGTTTATTACACCAATTGAAAGGTTATAAGACCATGTTTAACAGTATTCTAATTTTCAGGAGTAATCTTGATCCATATGGAAAAGCTACTGATGCTGAATTATGGCAAGTATTAGAGAAGACACATTTGAAAGAACGAATTTCCATGGGATCAGGAGGATTGGATCTGGATGTGGGACAATCAGGGGACAAACTGTCAGTTGGGGAAAGACAATTACTCTGTCTTGCAAGAGCTCTACTGCGAAAATCTAAGGTAATTGCCGCTGTTAACAAGTATCTCTGTGATCGACAATATTTGCATTCTGTCAATAATATATTCGGTAGTTGCGGTTTTCAATAGCGAAATATTGAGCTACATTCAATCCGTTTTCATAACAAATATTAAGGGCTGAGCTTGTTTTTTCTCTCCAAAATAATTATGTATTTCGTGTTTGTATCAATGAATAGAGAATACTGTGGAATTGGAAGTCCTACTGTATTCGGCTTTAAATCCGCCCTACGCAATTTTCTTAATTGAAAGTTCATTTAGTCAATTCATGTATAAAAATATAGAAGCCCAATTGTAACCGAATCCTTTTTCAAGTCGATACACATCGAGAATTTTTTTAATATTGCATGTAGTTGAGTGAAAAACATTGAACTCATAGTTTAGAGTTTTGAATGTTTTGAAACAAGCTACCTAAACTACCATATTTCTTGTATAATATTTGAAAGCTTAGATTTGTGTGACGAGATGGCAAAATCAAAGCACAAAATCAAAGCACATTTCAGTTAATAAAAGGTATTTGTGAAAAATAATGTATGTTGTCAAGGTGATTTCTATCACTTTGAATGCTGTACTCAAGTCAATGCTTCTCAAAATCCTCCATCACACAGACACAGAATCTCTGCAGGGATGGCAGCAATTTCTTGAATGGTTGTATTTTTCAACTCGTACAAATTCATCAACTCTCGGCTTCAGAGCATCCACACCTTATCCATCTGCGTCCTCTACACTCAGAAAAAGTAACAGTCTGGTGTGCTCTGGGCTCTGTTGGCATTATTTGACATTATATTTCTGAAGAGAACAGGGCCACAGTAACTGATAATTCGGTTCGTTACATTCGTATTCTTGAAACCAGAACTAAGAAGACGACGAATCCCTTTAAAACGCGTTTAGTTCCAGGAGGATGGGGCAACATCGCACACCGCAAACACTTCGGTTCTAAGAAAAGAAGCATGTTTCATGGCCGGATTATCTCACGTTTTGGCAATGTTCCTTGGCCTCCCAGGTCTCCCGACGTGTCAACTCGTGACTTTTTTCTGTGGGGGTACCTTATGTACTGTGTCTATAAACACAAACCACGAAATGTGGACGAGAATGCAGAATGCAATCAATCAAGAAATTGCTGCCAACCCTGCAGAGATTGTAGTCCGTGTAATGTAGAATTTTGAGAAGAGACTTGAGTCCTGCATTCAAAATGTTGGACTGTATTTTTCACAAACAACTTTTTTTAACTGAGATGGCAAATAATGAGCTTTGATTTTGTGTAAATAAAAATGCATTAATTGTAAAGTTGGCTGAGTATTATTCAATCAAAAACCGTCCGTCTCCCGTATTTCAACCTGTACTTTCATTTGCGTTCGCTTCTAATCTATACAGACTGTTCCATTCTGAATGTTTCACATTGTTTTTCTTTTTCTGCTCTTTCAGATTCTAGTTCTCGATGAGGCGACTGCAGCCGTCGACCCTGATACAGAAGCAGCTATTCAAGAAACAATCAATACAGAATTCCATGATTGTACTGTTCTCACCATAGCTCATCGCTTGGCCACTGTAAAATCATGCGATCGCATTATCGTCATGGATGATGGAATGGTAAGAATAAATTCAATATCACAAATGAACCAATAAAATAGGTGTACTGAAAAATTACCAAATTCATGCTTTTTCACTATTTTTCCTGAAAAATATTCATTTTTTGAGATTAGAAATGAAAAACTGAAGAATTTATCGCTTGGTAGCATAGGCTACTCAACAAATACTGTAGGTGAATAGTGTGATTTTTTAACATTGCTTTAACAATGTAATTGATATTACGAATTAAAATCAGAATCCTCACAAAGTATAATTACAGTCTGATCACAGTATCAGATAGATCATAAGTTCTCTCCAATACAGAAACAAACTTAATAAAATATCATCATCATAACATTTTTCTTAATAATTCTAGAGCATTCTGTATTAATTAAAATTAAAGAATGTATTAATTAATTCGAAAGTCGACCATGATGTACATTCCAGAAAACGGTCAGTGATACATATCATATCCATTTCTCTATAGGGTATATAATAATTTATGTATATGATGGGCTCATAAATCAATCTACTTTCAAGTTCAAAATTAAACTTCTACCTGCATTTGGCTGTATTCCTTAAAAAAGTTAACTATACAAAATGTTATTCTCTGAATAATAATTCAGATAGAACCTTTAGATTTTCAATAGATTTGACTTAATCTGTGGCATTTTATTTGTGTTCTAATTGCATGAAAGCTTTTCTGTATACAGTATATTCATTATGTCTAATGTGATGTTATATAGAAGTTCACAATATTATATTATTCCATAATAGTTACTTTAATTATGTTACAGGTAGCTGAAATGAATACCCCTTCAGCTCTTCTAGATGATCCGAATTCGAAATTTTCGAAAATGATTGAAGCAGCTAAAGAAGCAGCAAAAAGTGTGAACGTATCTGAAAATTGAAAACTATGGATTTTCTCGATTGAAGTTGTGTTCCTTGTTTAATATTATTGTTGAAACCACCATGTCTCTGTGATATTTTGTTTCTAATGTCTGACTGAGAATGAAATTCAATATTTGAGCATTAGAATTATATCTTGCTATAGGTTTATTTTTAAAGCATATCAGCTTTCTACATCCTGGTGTATATTTTTATTCATTCCGGAACTTTTCACTAATTAGAAATAATAAACCAAATATTGCTCATCATTATGTACATAGTATTTCGTTATCACAAATCGTAATTAAACAGCTTTGAATATAATTATTATAATATAAATCTTATTTATGTTGATACTGTAGAGACGTTTATTTATTCGAAATAAATCTATATTCATTAACTGATGATTGTGTTTTAATAATGCTACTGTTTTCTTTTGAAATGCAATACTATTTACTGGATTTATGCGAACGAAGTTACTTGCGATGTGCGGGAGAAGAGGGGGCAAAATACGTTTTGTGCTCCAACACTATTTTCCAACCAATAATCATAGAAATGTTAACAAATTATTCAGAACAGGGGTTATCAACCGGCAACATAATAGTGAATGAAGCCCATAATAATAATAAATGAATCACATAATAATGAATTGTGCTAAATGCAAAGTGACCATTTATTTATTTTGCTGTGGTGATGCCTAGATAACTTCTTGGCTTGTGCATTGGAAATGGGAAGAATGATGATGATGATGAGATATGAATGGACCTACAGCTTTAGGTGGGTTCTAGTATACTGGGAAGCAATTTTGTTTCTTATGAATGATACTTAGTGAAAAAAGACCTCGAACTGGAAAGATGTCACCCTAGCAACGGGAGTATCAGGTGCACGTCTCTTATCTAACTAATCTAGAGATTAGATACCGGCACGACAACGAAGCCAACCGTCTAGAACTTGAGTTGAGTCTTCTTGTTCAATATCAATTTTAGCTAATGCAATACAATTTATAACATAATTGTTACCGTACCAAATTATTAATGTCAATTGTAATCAATGTAATACAATACTTTAAAACACCCAAGATTAAATAAAAAAGCAAATGGAGCTTACTTCACGATGTTTCTCGAATGGTGTCGCCAAATTTCTCAACCCATAAAAGTGCCTTAGCGTTGAAAAGGTTGAGAACCCCTGATTTGAAAGATTTCAAGAATGGTTGTCGAACCCTAATAAGCCATTATACAGAGTGTCCACCAAGGTTGTTACAGCCGTTAACCATTCATAGATAACTATTCTATACGACATTTCCGATAATAAATCAGAAATAGGACATGTCCATATTTCTATATGACAAGACTATCTCCAGAATGGTGCATGGTCCTATCGACTTTCGTTTTCGAGGTGTATAGATTTTTCTATATTTTTAAAATAAGCCTACTTACTGTCATTAAATACTCAATAACTCAAAATCCACTTATCAAATTCCAATAGGCTACTTCAGTTATTTTTTGAACTAGCAGAGAATTTTAAAACAACTTTGCTTTTCATGCGGAAATCAATCCTAGTAATCTTTTAGTTCAAAAAAAGTAATTTTTCAATTTTGAAAAATGTTAAACAAATTTGTCATGGCTCAATAATTTTTCATATCGTGCAAAACTTTATTCTTCTTCTTTTCTTCAAGCTTTCAGATGAGATCAAATTCAAGAAAGTATCTCCTGTATTGAAATTTCTGATTGAATGTGATTTTTTAGTGAAAATTGGATTAATCTTATTGGTATTTAGAGAGTCTAGTATGTAATTGATCATTAATTCTTTCCAAAATCTAAAATACTGTGGGTCGGTTGCACAGAAGTTGATTGAGAGTTGACGTTTGGTTACTTGTAAGAATTTGCATCGTTTATTGGAAATGAATCTTAACAGACCTTCTATATATTATAAAAATGATCAATTTTCTGGTAAATTACTTTCTCAATAGAAAATGTGGGTTTATGGCTTTATTATGAACTTTTTCACCCTTTGGTGAAGGTTTCCTCTTTTCCTCTGGTTCTTGAAGTCGTATTGCCTGAGAAAACGATTGTTATAAATTTTTCATAGGACACATAGATAGCCCAGTAAAATAGTACACTTTACCTTGCATGAAAAGGGCAAGAGGGTTTCTATTTCTATGTTGTATGTGATGGTTCTGAGATGTTAAATCCACATTTTCGAATGTGGAAATACGGTAACTTTTCGGATCACCGCCAAAAACCGTAAAAAATGGCGAACTTTCGCAAAATTTTTACTTTTGGTCAATTTCGACCCTGGAGCATTTTCATTAAAAACAGTCCTAAATTGTAGGAAATTTAATTTACTTCACAAATAGGGACAGTTTTCCATAAAAAGTTATTCGTCAAGGTTCTTTATTTATTTAGTGAAGCTTCGTCAGGGTCAAAATTTACCAAAACAAAACAATGCAAAATTTCGATATTTTTTACGGTTTTTGGCGGTGATCCGAATAAAAGGTTGCCGAGGTCAAAAACTTGGTTTCATCATCTCAGGACTATCACATAAAAAAGAGAACGACTACGGTACAAGCGCCATTACGGGTGGGGGGGGATCGGGGACTGACCAAGTGGTGTTAGAAGAATGTTCTATTTGTACATTTTGTAACACATGTGTTGTAATAGGAACTTATTTTGTTTCTAATCATTTTGCTCCTTAAAAATCTGTATCTAAGATCTAAGTATAAATTTCCAAGTCAGTATTCACCGGTACATATACTCATATATAGTCTTGCTTCAAAAAGAAGCAATAAGGAGAATTTTTAACTTAAATAGTGAACAGTCATGCAGAATACTTTTTAAAGATCTGGAATTTATGACAGTGTACAGCCTCTATATATACCGCACAGTGCTATATGTAAAAAATAACGAATCAAGATTCCCACGGCAACTGGAAGTACATAATTACAACACTAGAAACAGGGATACATTCTTAATTAAGGAACATAAAAAAGAAAAATTCAAACAAAGTCCGTCTTATATAGGGATAAAATTTATGGGTTATCTACCAAGTGGTATTAGAAATGAAAGGGATAATAATAGATTTAAAAATAAACTTAAGAAGTACCTGACAGAATTAGTTTGTTATAATTATGATGAATTTTATAATGCTAGACGATGATTGTATTATATTGGCCTATGCCTATATGTTATATGTTTTTTATATGTTCAATGACGCATTCATGTACATAAATTGTATGTGTTGAATAAAGAGTTTGATTGATTGATTGATAGTCCGTAGTACGGTTGTACCTACAAATAATGGAATTAAGACAAAGACAGAGGCTGGTACCGTACCTGCCGGCACGTAGAAAAAACGGGTACGGTACTTTAAACTTTAATGTAACTCAAGTAGTATTATCAATTAGTCTTAAAAAATAGAGCTCTAACGCTATTTTGGATTCAAGAATACAAATTTTTGCCCCCTCCCCCCGCATAAGCAGCAACATGCGACCCTTCCTCAATGGCATGAAAGCTATTATGAGTGATGAAGTAAGACAGTTGTCTTGTTTTGAAGATATTCTTTATTCATTTTTGAAGTTTCTATTTTAATTTCAATTCATTTGAGATACAGCTCACAACAGTATTTGGTAGCCCTGTGGACTGTAGTGTAGTGAGTGTCTTGTGTCTGCGCGACAGGCTGCTCTGTAGCCGTATCCCCGTATCCAGTCAGTGACAGCACTGATCAGGCGGGTGAATGAACTGTCCATTGATGAAGCAGCTACCGAGGTCCAGTCGGTGCTGCCACCTAGCGGCGTAGACACGAGCCAGTGGCAGAGGCTGTGTGGCTGGGCTGGGAGTGGCGCGGTGAACCGGAATCGGTTGCTGATGCGCAGGCTCGCATTCCGAGGTCGACTCGCCTTTCAAGTGTCAGAATACAGAAATGTAAAGGCACAAATACGATTCAGAGTGCAGTGATTCAGTGCTGGGGTT
Source organism: Laodelphax striatellus (assembly GCA_017141395.1). NCBI lineage: Eukaryota > Metazoa > Arthropoda > Insecta > Hemiptera > Delphacidae > Laodelphax > Laodelphax striatellus. The sequence goes on from CM029532.1 coordinate 31,109,907, forward strand.
AGGTGTGCGGGTGTGTGCTTCGGCAGGGTCGGTGTAGTTTATTTTGTTATTAGTTTCGGGGGGGATTTGGGTTCTCTTTTATAATTTCAACTAATTGTAACTTCGCGAATGATTTAGTTTTCGATTTTAATATTACTGTCTTAAAAATGGCTTTGAACCAAGATGTTGAACGCAATCAGGTAGTGCGGATCGACCAAGACTCGGATACGGAATTGCAAGCTCTTTTTGACACCGTCCTGAAGCCTGATTCAAAAAGACCTTTGCAAGTGCCTTTTAGGATGCGTAAATTGCCCACCTCGTTCTTCAATCCGCCAACCACCGGCTCCAAGTCACCTTCGGTGTCGTCGATTTCGCATAGTCGAGAAAACTCAGCAGACTCAGCTTTTGGAACAACCACAAACACTGGACTCCAAGTTAACCATCCTAGGGCACACAGTTCACCAGCATCTCTTCAGCAGACCTACGCCTCGGCCCAACAGCAACCTCCGCCTCAAGTTCAACAGCAGCATCTCAAGCAACGCAGCTATGACATTACTGGAGGCACCATCGATGAACTAGGGCCTTTACCGCCCGGCTGGGAGCAGGCTAGAACTCCCGAAGGACAAGTTTACTTTCTCAAGTAAGTTTGCTTTTTTTAGATTCTCAGACCATTCTCGAAGCAAGTTGAAGCTACAGGTAGTTCTCATTTGTGTGTCTCCCCCCTCTAAAAAGGGTTTAGTTTTCAACCCAAAAATCTGCATCAGGTACAGTCAGTGTCGCTTTACAACGTAGAATGCTAAGGGGTTGAGGAATTTTAGTATGGTACATTATCTGAATTAGACCAGTAAATCTAAGGGGAAAATTAGAAGCCTTCGTTTTCGCAAACCTCCTCATTTTCTAATAGACAATGATCTGAAGCTGGTCCAAGTTCTCCTTTGCTTTTGGCCCCTTGACAGACAATGCCACTGTTTCTGTCAGAATTTGTGATAAGGATCCTATAACTTGATTTAGCCGTATTTAGGCTAGCAATACTGGTACCCTTCAAAAAATCATAGTTATCAGCTTCCTGATAACTGCACACCCCCCATTTGCATTTACCGGTAATTTAATATTTCTTCGACTTGGCTTAGTTCATAAAACTGGTCTAGCCTGGTTCAAAATTTGTGTGAAAGTTGTTCATCTTCTACAGATTGTGTTTTATTATTTTAGTGATAACTCAACCTTGATTTAAAAAGTTTTGATATTTTTCAAATCAATATTTATTGCCAAAATATATATGATATCATCCAGATAATTGAGAGAGATAATTAAGTTATTATGATGTGGGGTACCTACTGTATATTATTTATAGATAGGCAGAACTAGATAGTACCTACTTCAGTCAGTCAATTTGGTAAGGAAAGTTTTATCTTTGTTGAAACAAATTATTATGTAACATGCAAACTAGACACAAATACGCAGTTGTTCATCGGTTGAGTAACATTGAAAATTTTTGGTTAGTAGTGATATTTGGTCGTAGATCGAAAAAAAATGTTTTATACTGTTGCCTGTTGAATATTTCGGAACTTCAGTTATATGAAATTGGATAATCAACCTTTCTAAGTTCCTGGAGACAATAATAATAATATAATTATACGGTATGATTATTATCATCACATTATATTGTCAACAATGTGGCCTGCAGACTACAGAAACTAATTGAGCCTATAACAGCTTATTCTGAATACAAAAGCTGTAATTATACAAAATAGGTTGAAATGAACCGATTTGCTATAAAAGAACACTAACCATTATTATAGGTAAAACAATTGAACAATACTATCAGTTCAGTGTAATAAATGTCAAATTCAAATCTGAACCTAAGACCCATGGGTTACCACACATTTTCGGCCATCGAATGTAGTTTTTCAAATATCATTCTCTACTTGGTTCACCTCCTTGAATTAATTCTATAGTGTAGCTTACATATTATTAGGTTAATTATTGCCCTTCCCTGTTTATGTTTTTCATAAGTGCCAAATTCAAAGGAATTGGTGGATCCAAAGTCAATATGGGCTAAACGGCAGAACCAAACAAACAAGGGCTGTCAGTAAGTTTCCCACATTTCTCTCTAGTATAAAAAATTATTTTATCCGCTATTCCTATACATCATTGAGAAGCTTATTTTCTTCTCTATTTTCCTAAATAATCGCCATCTTTATCAATGCATTTCTGTAAGCGTACGGAACAGTTTTTGTATAACATCTACATAGACTACCGCCAACCCGTTGGAAAATTTTGTAACTTTCTTTGGAATTTGTCCGTCTAGAATTCAAGTCTGCTGAGGTGATCTTTTAATTTCAGGAAGAGTTGATAGTTGCAGAGTGCCAAATCAGGACTGAAGGTTGGACTGGAAACCCCAGTCCAGCCGAACTTGGTGAGCCATGCATTGTCGAGGTGTAGCCTTACACCACACCACGACTTAGTTTTTATCTTCGGCGATTTTGGATCGACTTCCAGAGTTTTTAAGGGACTTTTAGTACTAATCCGAGTTGATGGTGTTCTCCGAAGGCATAAAGTCGATAAGTAAAATGCCCTTTCTGTCTCAAAGCAATTTTGCCGTAACCTTCCCCGTGGATTGCGCTTGTTTGAAGTTTTTTGGCCTGGGAGCAGTGGCGGATCTAGAAATGGATTTTGGGGGGGGCTTAAAACCGATGACCGGGGGGGGGGGGGTTATTGATTATTATTAGAATGATATTCTTATGATAGGTCTCGCTTTTATTGCTTTTATAAGGATTTGAACTTAAACTGCACTTAATATCGTATAAAATAGGATTGTATTGCCAAATCTAATGCCTCGTTGAAATTTCAATCTTTTTTTTTTGCTAGGGATGATGATGATAGATGAATGGACCTACAGCTTTCGGTGGGTTCCGAACCACCGGGAAGGGATTTTGAAGCTCACAAATTTTTGTATTTAGAGGAGCTGGTCACCGTTACTACGGTAGTGCTAGGCGCTGTCTCTTATCTAATCTCACCGATTAGACTCGTCTTTGCCACTGGGACCAACCGCTTCCCAAATAGATCAATAAGACAATAAGACACTTTAAAAATAATAATAAACAAGAAATCGTACATTATAACCATTTTATAACAAAAAATTAACATTTTTGGAAGTTATCTCTATGTACAAAATATTATTGAATATTACGATATGTTCATTATTTTTTCTTGAACCGAGAACCATTCTTTCTATCAATGCATCTCAAGCGATTTCTGGCAATTTCACTTGATTTTTCGCTATTCCACATGATTTCCGGGAGAATTATCAAGAAATAGCTTATGATGTAGGCCTATTATTAACATGAATTTTGAAGAGCTATTTATCTCTCAAACTGTTGGGCCGCCTCTAACAGTAATCCTGGTATGAAATTGGGGCTTATTTAAATTAATTTTAAAATGATATTAGTTGCTGTTATGAAAAGAGTTATTCTTCAGGGTTAAAATTGTCTACATGTAAAAAAATTGAGCCATTTCATAGAGGTTTTTGGCGAGATGGAAGGTTATCGCCGGGATCGAATAATTGCTTATATCACATTTGAAGACGTAGAATTGGTGGAATTTGGTCATTCTTGCTAATAAATATTTATATCAAGAGCTTAAAAACTAATTTATAAATAATATAATATTTATAATTTATAAATATTATAATTATATTAATATATAATATTTGTATGAATTCTACATTCTCATGAAAAATTTCCAGGCGTTTTGGGGGGGGCTTCAGCCCCAAAGCCCCCCCCGTAGATCCGCCACTGCCTGGGAGAATAACTATTGTTTCTATTGTCGCGACTTTTCCTTGGTTTCGGGTGTGATATAGCATTAAGTTTCCATTATTGCCATTATTCCACAATTGCCATAACTATAACAATAGACAAGAATTCGTCACTATTTAAATTCCAGACGGATGACAAAGTCAAAAACAAAGTTACTCAATTTCTCAACGGGTTGGCAGTAGAGTCTATGTAGAGGGTTTACAACAAAAATGTTTCGTGAGCTTACAGAAATGCATTGATGAAGATGATTATGTGGGAAAGTAGAGGAGAAATTAAGTTTTTCAGTGATGTGTAGGGTTAACCGAATAAATTATTTTTTACAGTAGAAAAAAATGTGGGAAACTTACTTTAATGACAGCCCTCGTAAATTAGATAAGAGATGTGCACCTGCTAATTGCTTCCCGGACCCCGGTGTTTCATATGTGCACATAGGCACATAGCGAATATTGATGTACTGTACCGTACAGTATTGACATGATTTATAATAATGCATTATCAAGAAGCAGCCGCCAGATAATCTATTCGAGCGTACAGACTTTGAACATTGTAGAATGTGATTGCTGCATGTGTGGAAGTGGAGTCTTGCCTAATGTGCAGGGCCTCGTTCGCTATACGATAACTCAAGTGGCTTTATCAAATATGTGGCCTCTGCTTTTAAGTAAAGTTGGAGAATTAATAAGGTACTCACTAATCAGACCTACTTGGACAAGAGTGGATGCGGCCTTCTTTGAAATAAATAATTTTTCGTCCATCAGACAGATAATTATTTTGTAGACCGTGCTTTTGTTTTCAATATCGGATGACTAATTCTTCAAAATGACGTATGTTATCAATAATCTTTTATCAGTACTCTAAATTTTATCCCATTATTATTATCTCAATGAAAACAAAATATTTTCAACATTCAATTTGTTTAGCATTCTCTGTTGAAATTAACTATCTTCTCTCTATAGAAACATTTCATTGAAATGTATAAAATTCTATCTAGCTGTTTTGTTAGCTCATTCCTCATCAAAATAGATTCTTACCAATTTATTACTCCTCTTCAGAACAGATTTGATGTTTTGAAGCGTTTCAATACACGAGTAGAAATAATTGTAGAAATTTCTTTCATTGGATATCTGCCTCAATTAATTATATGCACAAAGTTTGGTTTTTATATGGAATTGAGAAAATTAATTTAAAGCAGTAATTGGATAAAATATATAATTGAATTTAAAAGTTATCCAATTCCATTTTATAAATCAAATTTCCAAAGTTCTTCTCCGTTTTGAGATCAAGATCTCACCAGACTTTGTGAGTTCATGATAATGAGCCAATAATAATGAGTACCTGGATTGTCTGATATTGTACCACCAAAATTAACAATATGGCCTATTGTGATCTGATAATGAGCTGCATACTGGGTGGCATAATCAAGAATGATTATGTGTTATGATGATTCGAACAGCAAGGTTTCAATCGTTAGCTATTGAAAGTTCCAAATAGGATTAAAATCGAATACGTCGGCTAATTCAATCATTATTTTTTTGTACCAAGAACAACTGAAGTTTTTTCTCACGATGTTTGAATTACCGTTACGTGATAACTTGAGAATTAAATATTGCCGTCGTATCTGAGTGAATTCAGCGATAACCTGTTGGATTTCTGAAAATCATTTTAACCTATCACGGTTCCACTAGCCATGAGTTTATCATGTATTTCAATATTGTTACTGAGATAATCGCATAACCATTTAATTAATGTTAGCTATCATCACACAGTGAAGAGCCAAGCACATGAATCCTGAGACGGTGCTAACATTTCGTTAGAAGCTCAAAATAGTCGTGAGGCGAATGCCGTTTCTGCTCATTGTATTATAATTGAGATGCAACTTTCAATCGTTAACATGAGACAGACATCGTTATGGTCATTACGCAAGAAGAAGATGTACGCCCTCACCCGCACTCCACCTTCTTAAACAACACCCCTCCCCCCATCACTCGCCCTCTTCAACTCAGGTAATAATTCTGAAAAGTGAAATCGCTCGCTCTGTAGGCCTTTACCATGTAGTACCATGAATTTGATTTGTCAATATTATTTAAATTTGTGATTTTTCTTTGAAATAGGCACGTCAGATAAATTACTTAGTGAAATGTTGTATTCAAGTCTGATGCTGATTTTTCATGCCAATAGTGTTCATTACAGAGACTGTATAATAGCAGAGGTTTGTTAGTGAGAAAAAGACCATAACAGTGTGTTGTTATATTTTTTATTCCTGCCACCGCCATACTTTTGTCAAATTTTAATATGGGATTACAGGCAAAAATGAACCCATTCACTCATGTTTCTAACTTATTTTGAGAGAAACAACATCAAAAATAACTTTTCCAACATTAAAAATAATCTCTCTACTTTTAATATTATTTTAAACGCATAAAATGATGAAAACTAAGACTGGCAAAGGCAAAACTTTACAAAGGCAAAAAACTACATTTCTGTAGGCATGGAGTGAATCACTCATCATAACATATGAATTGCGAATAATTTCAATGCGAATCTTATGGGAATTGGCAAAAGTGTGGTAGATTTGTCCGAGCTAACCAATCAAAAGTGTGCCATCAAATGGCCATACTGGTTTTATACAGTGTCTGTAGTGCTCCTATGAGTCTGAAACGCGTCTGTATGTGGGTACTGGGTAAAAGAGTGAATGGTTGAGAATAATACTGTAGCCTACCAATAATGCTGAGTACAATGGGAATCGGCCTGGTCAATTCAATTCGATAATCAAAATTTCCGATTACAAAATATTGAGAAAAGCTAGAAGAAATTGGTTCGCGTGTTGTGATCAAGTTTTAAGTATATTTTCTAGCATTATTCAGCTTGTCTGAAAATATATATTTTTTCACACCTGGGATAAACTTTTAGATTATGATACGAATCAGTACCTAGCAGCAGCTGTGGGAACCTCCACTCATCCGTCAAGGAAAGGAAGTGTCAAGTTCGCTATGATTATTCCAGATTACAGAGTGCAAACATCGAGAGCTTCTGTCCCAAAACCTTGTAAACTTGTAATAAAACATTTGGAAAAACATTCACCTTAGAGGATAGATTTTAAACCCTGTTCTGCAATACGATCCTTACTTTTGGTGTAGGAGAGTTTGGTGTTTGGAGGCAGGACAACTCACAAGCTTTCTTACCTCTGAAACTCAATTCATCCAGATCACTACGAATTATAAGGATAGACTCGCCATTAATGTCTCTAATATTCAAAACAAACGCCCAATCCGTTACAACTGTCATCAAAGAGTTGATTTAACAAATTGACATGGGAATAAATTCGACCTTTGGAACCGTGAAAGTTGCGAATCAAAAAGCATTAGCGTGATCGTGCAAAGCATTACATAAGCGAGCTGATTTTGTGAATCATTAGTGATGGGGAACAAACACCTTGTGGTCGTGACATGGCCAATAGCTGTTAAAGCTGCGCCTTTGTGCGCAATGACGTTTCTAAGTAGTCGCCTATAAAGCAAGCGCTTACATTCTTCGTTAACTGTAAATGAAGTTATCATCTTTATAGCGAAAATAATGGCTAGAGCATACAGTACTTGAAATCGATTCTGCATTGATTAGTTCTGATCATGCGTGTGAAAGAAATGAATAGTGCTGAACATTGCCAACACCAGCCTTTCAAGTTATTAAATCTAATCCTGTTTTAGTTTTATCTTGCTAAAGATTTTTGTGAATCCTTTTGGCCTATGAAATTTAAAACAAAAATTTAAACCTAAAATTTTATAAACAAATTTGGACCTTACTGTTCTTATTGTTCAAGTTGATTTTTTACAAGTGCAAAATTATATTTGCCCACTCTTAAATATATTGGTTTAAATAAAGTTTGCCATCCGCCATGCAATAGTAAAATACATTCAGGAAGTTTTTAAAGATATTTCCACTTATATAGGCTAATCATCTACCAATCTTTTTCCGATAATATAATATTAATGTAAATTCTAAATTCAGCACAGTAGCAGTCTGTAGTAAAAATTATGTTTGATGAAATGTATTTTTCTTGTTTCTGTGTGTAGCCTAGTTTCAGTATACGAAAATGCAATTACAGTATCGGGCTGAACTCAACTTGGGCTCAAACTACTCAGTCATAATAGAAAAACATATCGTAGAATAACAGAGTTGTTCTCATTGGCGGAGAAACAATAAATTCAAGGTCTCCAAAGGTACGGTACATTACATCAGCCGTTATTCTCCTCCATTTTCCTTATTCATCTTTCTCATTTTCTGTATTCAATTAGTAATCCTACATCTCCTTAAATTGATAAAGCTGTATTTCATGCTTATTGATGTTGATGTATTCAATTCATAATGGAAAGTTGTTCACAAGGATTTTTTATATATTTTAATCAGAAAAAGGGATTGATAATCTGTGGAGGAAGTTTGTTTTGTAGGGATAATAGTGGTGGGAAATTTGTTGAAAAATTAATGAGACATGTGAATTAAATTCGGATCTCATCTATTACAAATAATTATGAATCCCACTTAGTGAGAATTATTTTTTTTGAACGTAGGGTTATGTTTTGTCAAAAAATTGAAAATCGTTCCAAGTAAACTAAACACTTATCGCAAAACTGTCACCACTATTATAGCTGACACCTACCGTTCGAATTTCACCTGCTACCCTATGCTCTGTTCGCAAGTCGTGTCACACGGCACCGCACACACTGTTCCAATATTGGACTGAGTTTATTGTTGCGGCTATTAACGGAATTCGAGGAACTGGGCAGTTTTTCGAAAACCGTGAGATTCGGTCGACTGATTCACGTTGGGGGAGCTCGTGTTTGGCCTTCGTTTTCCATTATGTTATGTGTAGGGAAGGGGGGGGGGGTGGTGGGCAGGATGGCTACGGAAAGACGACCGCGATTCCAAGAACACAGCGCCCCGTCACCCGCCTCTCCTAATCAACAGGTAGAAATCTGTGACGTCACAGACCACCTTCACGTGAGACAGGTTGGTGGGTCTACAACCCAACACTTGTGATCCTCTTCCTCTTCTTCTCTTCATCATTTTCTTTCTTTTTCTACTCCTGCAGTCCTTTTACTTTCTAGCAACGGCACCTGATCCCCTCGACCACGAATGCTGTTGCTTTCCTACTTTGTAGTTTCACCCTTAGCAGGTAGTTGAGTCCCGTTCCCGTACAGCAGCAACAAAGCAACCTGTTCAGCCCTCTCCCAATAGATTAGTCTTGATGGTTTTTTATAGTTATAGTTATGTCGATTTGTTATAAATCTTCTCTAGAATCATTAATTTACCCTGTTATCCGATTGTACTGAAAATATTGATTCTGTTATGCAATCATTTTAAGCTGTCTCCGAGTGCTGTTTCAAGTTCAAGTTGAGAGCAATTTATATAAGCTAATAGAATAATAGAATGAAATAGAATAAAAATCAAATAATCACTTTTTATAGTAAGTTCATAGTTAAAACCCCAGTTTAATGTAGCACTTTGGAGGTCTAGCTCTACGTCTAGCACTGCCACTGAGCACTGTAGCCTAATAATTTTCATTTGGTTGTAAAGGGTATCGAGTTTTTCATTGCTAGGGCATTGAATTTGGTTTTAAAGCGAGGTGGAACCATGATTTTCCTGTTATTTTGATACTCAATGATATTGGTATGATTTTGAAATCTCTGATGAAATCTTGGCTTTAAAATCATAAGCAAGCTGCTAGCTTTTCCATTCTCATACTGTAGTTTTAAATTTCTTCCACAATATGTTTTTCAATAGGAAATAAAAATACTGTAAATTCCTCGTATTGTTAGTAAGGAAGGAATAAATTTTACATAACTTATTACAGTATTTACGTGATCAAATTGTTTTTGAAGCTACTGTTTCACAAGTTGTACAACTACATCAAACCTTGCAATAAAATTGGAAAAAATTGAATTCTTTCGACTCTGATAACCTCAACAATCAACACATAATATTTTATGTTCGATAACATGGTTTAATGGTACAATAAAAGTCTATTTTCAATCACCATTTTTTCATAACCGTCATTGTTTATCGAATTCGTCATATTCAGCTAGGAAACAGGGCTCTAGGACTGGAGAATCAATAAAATCAACCTACTATAGACATAATAGGCGTGTTTATTTAGCGTTTGGCGCCAACATCAAAATATTTTTGTTAATAGTCTGCATTTTTCTTTAGCCTATTTACGATGTAATGGATAGAAAATGGAAAAATATAAAATATTTTATTTTAAAATCGGTTAGATATTATAATTGAATCGATTGAAAAGGATCAATCAACGTGCTTACAAATTAAAATCGTTCCAGTTTGTGAAATATTCAAAATTTTTCTTCAGACAATACTGCTCTCATACATATATCAGACACTTGTGTATGCTGGTAGGAAAATTGTTACTGCCACGTAGAATGGGAATCGGAATCAAACCGATAATTTTGCAAGCTACTTCCCTACATTACATGTAAAACATCGTTTGGTTTACAGAAATGAAATGTGTGCTATTTTAACAAATTTGGGTAGTGACGTTTCAATAAGTGGATTAATTATTTCTCTGTGGAGCACGCTACTGTTGATCATCAAATTCATAGATTTTGTTTTATCTATACCATTTGAAAATGAATAAATTAACAAATTTGTATAGTGACTGTTCAATGTGTAGATTAATCCTCTATGGAGCATGTGTCTCTTAATTGATCTTCAAATGCATTGAGTTTGTTTTTATGCCAATTGAGAATAAATGAGTTAACAAATTTGTATAGTGACTGTTTTATGTATAGACTAATCTTTGGAGCATGCTTCTGTTGTCTCTTAATTGATTTTCAAATGAATTAAGTTTGTTTTCTCTATGCTGAGAATAAATAAGTTAACAAATTTGTTTAGTGACTGCTCTGTGATATTGATTATCTTCAAATTCATTGAGTTGGCTTTATCCATGTCATTTGAGAATTATAATAAGTTTGTATCGCTGGGTTCGATTGCAAGTTGTATGCCTGTTATGTGGAAGGAATGGAGAAGAAATCAGTGGAGTGTGGTGCGGTGTATTGGGCTTGTCGGGCGCCGGGTGTAAAAATAAGGTCGTTTTCCATGTTTTGGGAGAAGCGACACTAGCGATCTAATATTAGCGGGCGGCATCGCCACTCTTTCTTTCTCTCATCCACCATCATCGCCACAGAAGCACTCCTCTATTCGCTACGCGGGCACAAAACCGTATCAGGATCTGGCTCGTGTTTACTAGTAGTACACCCACACAAAATGGCCAATAACTGCTCAATTATTGAACATTCTTCAAATAAATCAATAATAATTTTGCAAAATACTGTTTGTCGATCATGTTTGCAGTAATCTACTAAAAACCGTGTGATAGTCCAGTGCAATTGTCAACAAAAAGAGGGGTTGCTGTTGCTTGCATAAAACGTGGATTTTTAGGGGTGACTTATTGGTGCCTAGGAAATATGTTATCATGATTTTCTACTCAATTCTCCTCATGCTAAATTTGTGGTGCCCGCGTTTTTGGCACTCAGGTTTTGATGGTACAGGTATTACAAGAGTCTTATTGGGTTGTTAATGCTGTAAATGCAAATCTCACCTTTTGGAGGAGCAAGGAAGAGGATGGAGACTCAAAGAGTGGCCTATCTCATGAACAAATCAGAAATTTTAAAACAATTATCACACATACTAGCTTAACACAGTAGTTGAATCAATTATTGAACATTATTATTAGACTATTTATATTGGCTGGGGACTGTCCTCTCAATATTGTTTTGTAAAAACTTGTCAAAGTGTATCTTTCGCTGGCAAAATACTGATTATTCTACTTTTTCAAGAATACAATCATTACTCTGTTGACGGTGTTGACAATTTACAATCATCATCATTATTAATCTGTTCAAATAGTTTTCAATTATTTTGGTGCCTAGATGTGAGTTGATTTTGCTCCAAGAAATTTCCACTGGGCTCATGTGGAATAAATTTTCTTTTGATGAGTGTAGTCCACATTTGAATCTATCTACAATGTATCGAATATCTGATATACTGATTAGTGACTGTTTTTTATGTTTTTGACTTCAGTTAGATGATTTTGTTGATGCAATTTGCTCTCGATTTACTTGGCCAGTATTGCACCATTCTTAATCTTATCTTACATGCAGGATGTTTTATTATTGTTTATTGGTTCAGTCCTTCAACTGGATTATAGATCATTTATAGAAGGCACAGTGCTTTGTTCTTTGTTGTCGATTGTTAATGACTTTGTTGTTATTTTGTGAAATATTTTTAATGAAGATAAATTTTGTCAGGCGTAGTTAGGATAAAGAGACATATCTCCACTAGGTACTCAAGCTCTGAAGCACAATCTTGCCAGATTGTCTAATTCTTTTAACTTTTTGTTTAGTATTGAAGCTGATATTGTGGAAGTTATCCATATTGAATAAAAAGACTGGAAGTTGTCAAATCCACAAATTTATTATAATATCGAGATACCGGTAATCCAGAGATTGACAATGGTGTAACAACTGATACCGGTATCTCGATATTTTATGAAATTTGTGGTTTTGTCAACTTCGAGTCTCTTTATTCAACAATTCTGTTGTCAGTGAATATTGAAGACGTTTATTGTGCAGTAGAAGAATGGAAAAATATTTTGATTAGGCGTAGTACTAGCTAGAGAGTTCTCTCCCCTACTTAACCTTGTAGTAGGGGAATAACTTGGTGAATCGTGCCACGTTATTTATTATTATTCAATACAAATGAGTAAACTAGGATGAATGTCCCTCCCATGCTTGCCCTCTTCAACACTTGGGAAATTAGACTACAGAATGATGAAATTAGGCAATTAGTTTATGTCTAATTCTGTTGACAGTCTCTCGTCAACTAATTAACCAATTTCTTTCTGGTGGTTTCCATTGGACTAATCATTTCACTGCATTGCATATAATAGGAAGCGCAGAGTGTAGGATAGGAATAGGAGTTGAGAGAAGGCCTTCTAGTGGTGAGGCGAGCGATGTGGCTGCTGGCTGGTAGCATGGCAACACCGCACTGTGGCCGCTCGCCCTCGCCGCACTAGCGGAGTCCAAGTCTCACTCTCAGTGCAGACCAGACCAGGGACCACCTCCTCGTCATGGCGTCAAGGCACGGTGGTCTTCACCAACAGTGCACTCGCGCTCCACATACGCCACATGGTGTTGCACTAAACGTATCATAATTTACCAAAACCTATTTTCAATTCAATTTTAATGTAATTATCATACAATTTTACATCACACATTAATTATTACACATAAAATGAATGTTAGAATTAGAACCCAGAACAATGAATGTCAAAATTCACACACTTTGATCATCAGTATGCGATGTTTTCTGGGTATACCGGTGAATGCTTTCGAAAATTCGTTATTGGTGCTTAACCGACTATCCCACAATGTAAGGGAGTTCAATTGTTGAATAGGATTTTTCTTGAAAACATGATTCAATAATATAATAAAACTTCTGTGATGATTACTACAAATGTAATAAAAATAGTGTGTCATAATATTTATGAATACACTCAATACTCTGTGTATACTGTGTATATTCAAACCATAATGTTTACAATTTATTATTTTTATACTGCCAGACTATTGACTATTCATGAACAATCATCCAATACGACTGTTTTCGATAGTCTGATATTATTTTTCTCGGGCCTTCATCACCTTTCATCATTACCCTTCCCATTACTCAAGCTACGCACAAGCTTAGATCTCATGTGGATATCATCCAAGAAAAAAATTGTTGACCAGTTTTTCTGTATGTAAACAATTAACAATATCTTCGATATCAACAATACCGGCATTCAAACTTTCGCAACAATTGTGTTGTTAAATTCCCAAATATATCACGCATGTAAACTTTTGGTTGATCGATGGTTTAACATGTATAAATTTATGCAATAATAAATTAGACTAACAAGGATCTTATTCCAAATTCATTCTTCCTTATACGGATGAAAGTCGATCTTGCTAATCAGCATTTCCATGTCTTTCGCAATCAACTTCCTCCAACGTAACCTATTAGCAAGCAAAACAAAGTGAATTCGAATACTTTTCACTTGTGATGTTTTCATTTCATGTAAAATTATCCAAGATAATTCAATGGTTTCATTCTATTAAATATTCTATTTTTTAATGATAAACCATCACCTTTATCTCTTTCCAAAATCCACTTATTTAGTGAATTCTGTTGATTTTCATTGCAATTACTGTTGATTTATTGCAATAATTGTTGATTTTCATTGCAATTACTGATTAAAAAAAAGTTGAAACCAACTTTAGTAATGATGATTACAAGATCCTTCTAATATTCAGGTTTTTTTCAACCAGTTGCACTAAAATGCCAATATTACGCTCTATTGTTAACATCAGTAACTGGAATATTGTGGTTTATGTTGTTCCAATAAATAAAATTGTTCATCGATAGTTATTTGGGAAGATTGGTGTACTGCCTGGTAGAACGTGGGAACGAGAGTCACGTGATGCAAATCTGTTGTGTCATCTGTCATTCTTCCGATCGGAGAGAAAGAGAGAGCGAGAAAGTGCGAGTGAGAGACAGTCTGTGGGAAGGAAGGTAAGAGGAGTGTGAGAGAATGATAAAAAGTGATCCAGTGATGTACTCTTCTGTATAAATTCGTATCAATCATCCACTGAACACTAATCTATTCTGGAAAGATCAAAAATTTCTGTTGAATTACGGTTATTTTTTGGAAAATTAATTGAAATTTGGAAATCAACTGAAGTCGGGAAGGAAGAGTCATAATAAGCTAATAAGAGTTTAGATATCTAATTAGTAGCAAGTTGGCGGCAACGCTGTACTGAGTACACCCGAGATTATCGTACTCTAGGGCCTAGGCGAATAGCAACAGAACAAAACATCCAGAGTTCAGAGCAGAGTTTGGCTGCTTACCAAAAGGAATCTCACTTGTTCTCTCTTTAAATAAACCGTTGCTTCTTTTGATACAGTCTATCCGCAAGCTACAGTATTAAAACGTGATGATCATTTCATTCATTCATTTTCTGTTCAACCATTTGTGTTATTTACATTGTGAAACTGAAACAGGTTTAAAAACCCTGAAAACACGTGAAGAAGGTTCAGAGTAATCGAAGAGACGCTGATTGTATGGTTTCAACCTCAAGTCTCCACGGAAAACTATTCTTGCATTCAGATTTTCAAACTGAAATCAATAAGTTTAATAGGACTACTAATTGCTACTCAAAAGTACTGGTAATTATACTATTTTTGACCAGTGACCAGGCATCATTTTTATTTTGTTTTCATTTTTATTTTATTATCATCACTAATTATTCATGTAAGAAGAGTTATTTTCAATGTTGTTTCTCTTAAAATATGTTTAACAAATGAATGAATGAATGGATTCATGTTTGCCTGTAATCCCATATCAAAATTGAAACATTTGGCAAAAGTATGGCGTTGGTGGGAATAAAATGTTCCAACTTCCAACACACTGTTATGAACCTGTTATCACACCAATGACCACATTGTGATTATATACAGTAGTATCTGTATTCCAAATCAACGCTTTATCTATCTATTGAATGTTTCAAATATTGACTGGTTCCATAAAGCCTCTTCTCCTTCAAAAATTGCGATTTTCACATGCCGTTCCAAGATGGAGTTCTTCTTATTGTAAGCAAAGCAAGCAAACGGCGCTTTGCGTTGCACGGGGTGGATACGGGATGGTTGTACAGTTCTACTATTTTAAAGAACTAATATGATAAATCTATGAAATTGTCATTGATGCTATAGTCTGGCAACAGACAAAAGAACCTTCGCGCATCGTATCACTTGAGTGATACAGTATCACATAGTACCACTACTCTAGTAAGCGAGTGAGATAAACTGCTGCATTGCTTAACGTGCGCTCTCTCTGCGCAGTAGAGTTCTTATTTTGGATGCTCTTTTTCTGTTGCCAGACTATATCTGTATGGCATCAATGCCACACATTTAATTTTACAAAATTTAATAGTACAAAAAATTATTTAATTCGTAATAATCGTAATTTTATCAACTTCCATTATCATTATAGTTATACACCGTATACAGATTGAGTGAACACACATGGTTTCTCTTTCTCATAAACATTCAATTATTTCGAGATGTGCATGAACTTGACTAAAAATGTAATTTTTATTTTTTAACTTATTGTATTGTTATTCTTGAACTTCTGTTAATTTTTGTTTTGAATGTTCTGCCTTGCCAAGCTGCTTGTACCTTGGTACTTGTTGAGAACGCTCTAGAGACCGGATAAATTACATAAGCAGCAGGCATTGCTTTCTCTCGAACGACTTGATCATAATTCAAGTACTGACTTTGTAGTCTATCCACAGTCCGACTCTGGTTGAGGTTGAAGTGTTCTGTGGTCTCAGCGCAAAAAATTGACTTATTCCCATATTGGCAGTTAAACTGCCTGCCAAGTCTGGAGTTCTGTTACGAAAACATTATCTTAGCTAAGAATCGATCAGCAAGCAGGATGGCTTATTAATTTAGTTGTCTCACTGACAATTTTTCATTTTAGTTGCCATTTATTTGATGTAATAACTGAATTGATAAATCTCGGTTACTCGTGCTTAAAAATAATCTACATAATACCTTATTCTTATTCAAAATTATTCATAAAAAATTAATATAAGTAGGCCTACAAGACCTTTTAAAACAGTCAAACAGTAGTCTGCAGTAAGAAGGCTATAGTACCCTGTTCATAAGAATCCATCTATATTCATTCTATGATGGCATGACAAATATTTCCACGTAAATGCTGCTCAATAATCTCACATCTTGATTTGTACATATTTTTTTATCAATCCATTATGTAAATTGTATTGCTATTTCAATAATGACTGCAAAGGCAAAAGAAGTATCGAAGTTCAATATGTACATTAAAGTACTGCAGAATAATGCAAATTCTTTATTGAAACTTTTATTATTACTGTACTGTATACCTGTAAATTGTATAGTACTTGTATTATTAGAGTCTGCAACTCAAGATAAGTAATCAAGCAAAGAGGATGCCGGTGAAACCCGATTTTTAGCCTAACTTGCAATTTATTTAAACACGTATATCTCTTTTAAAAATTAATTCTCAATGTATAAGTCTGAAGGATAATGAGCAAATTAGTTGTAAAGTTCAAAGCTGCTGTTCTGTGGAGCATTTCACACTTCATTCACTTCCTCGATAAACGATCAACGTTTTTAATGCCTTACAACATAATTGCTTCCTTTCCTGAGAGATTGATAATAATTATTGAACCATGGTACTTTGTTTGGCCCATTTTCGGCAATTATACCAGTCGTTCGTTAAATTCTCGATACCTATAACCGTAAAAACTTCCATTGACCCGTAAGCCAAAACTTCCATTGACCCAGCTGATAAGTATACGATATGCTGGTACATGGCCACTCTATATGGTTGTCTACACTTGGCCAAGACCTTATCCTCTGCGTAGAACACACCACTGTCGAAATATTCCAGCCGCGTATTCTGGATGTCCTTAGAATGACAATCATTATTTGACAGTGACATTGAATGTACTGTACAAACGCCTTTCTTTCCTCGGCCGTTCTCAACCCTGCTCAGTCATCCAGTTCTCTTGTTTTTAGGCAACCGTAATCGTACGATCACTGAATTTCAAATTAGATTTGACCTTTCATTTTTGATTGTACCCTAATGCTTCACATATCTTTGCTCTGATCCTTAATCCTCTTAATCTTTGCTCTTACTGGTGGTGTGTATTCAGCCTAGGATTTATATTTCCCTTTCAACTACTTAGTTCAACTTATCCGACTGAAACTTGCTTGCAGTCTACAAATTTATCTCTTCTGTTCCTAGTTTTGTGTCTAATACAAAAAGTATTAATAAATTTCTGTGAAAACACCAACATTTATTCTGTTGATACCTTTGTAGCTGTTACACCATGTCCTCATCTCTTTGAACTTTTCAATTTAAACTCATTACAGAGAATATAATTATTGCAATTTTACAACAGAATTATTATCTTCCGCTGTCTTTTTTTAATCTAGGGTATTCATAATAGCTTCAATTGTTTTTCGTTACTGAATATTATCATACATTATGATGAGGATTAATCTACGCTAGCTTTGTACTAGCCTTGACTGGTCTAGGCCTAGATCAATATTATTAGAAATTAACTATTTCTTCATTTTTAATCATTCATACATATTTTTATAAAGATTAAAGTGTAATTTTTGTCTTATAAATATCCTAAATATGTGGTTCAGATATTTCATATAATATGGTCAATAGTTCCATTTACAAGATATGTAGATATCATTCAGAAACATGCACAGAGATTCTTGTTTTTTAATAGGCCTACTTCTATTTTAATTAATCAAATGAAGTTGTCTTATGTATTTGTAGGATACGCACTGAATAACATCCATCCATATCTGACAAAAATTCATACACTGTCGTCAAAGTGAAATTGATAAGATGAGCAAATAAAGGTCAAGATGAAGAAAATCAAGAAAATAATTTAATCACTACTTACCGTAGTTTTGTAAGGCACGAGTTCATATACTTCATAATAAGTGATTTGTTGTTCAGCTCTCAGATCAGTCCGAACCCAGAAGCTGAGAGAACAGGAATTCCGTATTGTGAGAATTTATAGGGTTGATGCAGTTCATTCAATCAGGATTTCATTTACTAGACATACTTACTTTAAATCCGGAGAGCTGTATCACTTGGGAGAGGATAATAAAAACAGCAGGATCACTAGGAGGAATGGCTTGATAGCAGCTACCCCATCTAGCCATATATTATTATTTGCATTGATTTCGAGTATTATGAGCATGTTGATGTGGCTTCTGCTATAAAACATGCATATTATAAGTTTTATAGCGTTTCCTTAAATGCTTGCAGCTCTTCCGTTATTGCGGATCAACATTTTTTACCGTTAGAAGCGGTTGCCGGTAGGGAATTGACCGGTTGCCCCCCTCGTATCTATCACTTCTGCCAACTTTTCCGCAGGAAAGTTTTTGCTTGTCTAGCGTCTCCCGGCAATTTGTTCTAGAGTTCCTAATTATAAGCTGAGGATATGACGCACCGGCTTCATGACTCCACGATTAACCAACCATCGTCGTGTGCCCTCGTCATTCCCGTGCCTGTGCTGTGCCATGCAGTATAGCCTGCCTGTCATATTGTACTCCCCTGCTATGCTCCAAACCCACACAAACACATTCTTTATCTTCGTCGATGTAGTACAGTCTCTGTTATTTGGGTATTTCGTATTTGTGCATTGGGAGTTTTGGGTATCGTAGAGCTTTAGATTAGAAAAGAAGAATTTCATTCAAAGTTAATTACAATACCGGAACAAATTACATGTTTTAATATTGGAAAATATGGGACGGAGCTCATACATACGGCTGTTGAATGCACCGTAATTTTGATAATAGATTGAGACTTTATACTGTAACGATAATAGTGAAGTTGGAAAGCCAAAAGATTACTACTACAGAAGTTGTTTTCTCATGATTAATCATATTATTTCCAATAGAGTGCAGTATTCCCAATAAAAATGTTATTCTAATCCTTTTGATTCTTTCAATTCAACTCTACCTTCAATTACAATGGCTTATAAAAATTGTTGTGCTTGAATAGTCTATATTTATTCACTGTTCCATTCATTAATTTGTTTCTTTTTTATGTTTCAGGTGAGTAATCTAAGCACATGTGTTTGATGGTGAGTTGTATTTTTCACACTCCATGATCATCAGCTTCAGTCCTTTGACTGGACATCGCAATACATTTCTAATGAATTTAAAATTACTGTTCGTGCTAGAATTCACGTGAAGCAATGCTTTTTTCAATTTTCTATGACTGTACAAGGTGTATGAAATTCACAAACTTCAATTTAATCGTGAACTTAATAATCCTTTCCATTACCCACACACAAGCCAAGAGCTTTTGTGGATATCACCACAGCAAAAAATCTCTAATTTAAAAATTCCATATCAAAGCTTCATATCATATTTGAATCTCCTTGAGTTTCTTTTCAACAAATTTCAGACAATATCATGTTATTCATAATATTAATCAATGAACCTATTCATTTTCTAGATAGTACAGTATATTGCTCGAAACTTAATCAGCCTTACTATTGAAGCCATGTGTTGTGTAGTGGGGGCTGAGGACTGAGATTCCTTGGCAGGCTGATATAATTCTGTTGGATTTGATATCTTTCGCTGTCTTTCGTGAACATTAATGTCCAAACTTCTTCACTTTAAAATTTAGATGTCGTTCTATTGTTGATTTCATCCTCTACTTTTCTTTCAACACATTTGTGGAGGTCTGAGGAGCACTTTAAATTCAAACTCCTGAGAAAACCCTTCTGAAAAATATATTCAGTAATTTCAATCCTTGGTCGGTGGGTAGATTTCTTCAGATCAATCATATTATGTTAGTTGTTCTCGAAGTATTGTATTAGTTTAGAGTAAGGATGATTTGATTTTAGAGTAAACTAATACAAGAGTGTGATCAGTTTGAGGACATCAAATGAGATTTGATGAGTCATACCATCGCCGTTGCACTACATATTGAGGTTACATAACATGTAACTGTTGAATTGATAAAGGTTGACTGTTGTACTGCGACAACTCAGATAACAACAACCCCCTCATATTAGTGACGTCATTCAGTTCGGATGATTTGATGTGAAACTTGCAGTGGCAGATTTTACTAGGAAGTGGAAGCTACCTGACTCGACTCGCCGTGTGACCAGCTGACCAGAGTGCCCAGTCTCATGATACCAGCAGCTAAAAGCACCAGCTCCCACCTGAAGGCCGTTAAACCAGTCACTGCTGCTGCTGCTGCTGCTTCTTCTGCTGCTGCTGCTAATACTCTGGCGCATTTACTTCTATTCTCTTTATCAGCGACAGCAGCTCATTTTGTCGTTCGAGCAATCAGCTTCTTGTCCCATATTCTGTTTGTTTCACTGGCAAATTGTACATTGTATTGCTTTACCAATACCGAACATTGTTGGCGAAAAATGTCTAGCAAAACCACAGACGTAAATATACCGTAGGCTGTCCCCGTTTGTTGGAGACTTGCAGTTTTTCTTGGTCACTTGAATATTTACTCGAAACGTGTTCAATAATTTTAATACAATAATGTACAAAAGTGTCATAAAATAATGTCGTGTACAATAATGTCGTGGTAGAGTGGACATCATTGTCCAAACTTCGCCACGTCAGTAAAATAAAGAAGTCATTCTATTCTATTCTAATTTTAATGCATGAGTCCACCATAAATTAAGCGAGTCCAATTTCATGAGGTGTCAAATCTGCTACGTATCAGCAGAGATAATACATTTAGTTAGTCTTTGCTATTAGGAACCCTACAAAAATTATTTTTGAAGAATGGGCATGGGCAAGTATAAATCTTCAAAACCATTGTAAGAATCATTATTATAGAATCAAAATAAATTTCCACCACAATGAAGATTGTTGTGAAAATCGAACAAAATTAATGTTTGTTTCAAGTTTATTCTTAATCAAGTGTTCAAACATGACTGTTGCATCTCAAATAATATACTGTGGTTATTAAACTATGTTACGTTGAAAACGTTAATCTTATGTTGATGCTATTACAACTTTGTCTACTACAGTTTTCTCTGCTTCGTTCACATCTCTCCGCCCATTCATTTCTATTCTAGTTTTACTGTACCATATGTAATTTTAACATACCTGTACGTTTCAACAGCATGTCAAGCACGTAAAAACTAAGGAATATAATATATTTTTTGCTGTGGTCATGCCCACTTTGGATGCTGCTTGCAAGTTCTCCAAATACGCCTAGGCTATATGTAATTTGAAAGTCTATAATCTATTGCATTTCTACATGTGATTCAATTCAGTAATAATATTTCAAAAACAATTCAATCCCACTAAATTTCAAATTTCAATTTTATAATTAGGCTTTTGCTGAAATAAGCCAAGTAAGCTGAGAATTGAAATATTTCTTAGGATTAGTGTTATCAATGAACCAATCTGAGTAATCTAATTCATTTTCAGTTATCGATGACCTAATCTAAGTAATCCAAATTGAATAATAATTATCTCAAATTTAATATCTCCTTGTGTCATAGGCATGAGCTTGAATTGTCTTTGGTTAAAAAAATACACCTGATTATTGGCGATGGTTGGAGATTAGATTAGCATTAGTAAGGCGTTTGTGAATTCAAATTTGTTGATATGCGGTGAATTGGAGTAGGCGGGACAAGGCTCTGCGAGACAAGAGTCCAGACAGACAGATGGGAGATGGTGGAATCTAAATTTAAAATAGCACTAATATCAATTGCGCATGTTCCATCCCTTCCTGAAAACAGAGTTTTGTGTGTGAAAACTTCGTAATTGAAAATTTGGACTTTATATATATAGTTAGTGTTTGATTGTATTTTAAGGCAAAGTACCGAGAGCAATATTTTAGTTTTTACAATTTAATAAATTGTATTTTTAATAAATTGAGATATTGAAGGAAATCAAGTGAGAATCTACAGACAGCGTCATTCAATTCAATAACTTCCACCATAATTAAACAACTCAATTTCTTGTTTACCTATAGACAGAATTGTCGGTGCTTCTACTATTATATCATCAATATATTCAAAAGACTATTCTATGTCACGTTGAACTAATGAACTGTCTTCAACAACTCAGTCTCTATTTCGTAAGGTACTACTGTTGATTTTATCTGTTTAGGTGAGGCAATAAAAATGAGTTCAATCAAATTTGACCTTGTAAGCTGTATCTGTATTTGTATTTGTATTGGAAGCTAGCTTTGCAATTTGAAGAAATAAGGCTTCTTATCGCTCCCATATTTATATCATCAGTTAAAATTCATTGACCACTCTCGAAAAAAATGTCCTTTATTACAATAATGAATTATTTATTGGATATTATTGTGTATGCATTCACTCTCAAAAGAAATTATTCTCCAGTGTTTGAAGACAGTTCTCTCTAGAAGTTGAACTTTGCTATTCCATATGTTACTCTTGAAATATAAATCGTTATGTAATTCATAGTAGAAGTGTATAAGTGAGTTATAAAAGTAGATAATTGACTTCAGATAAATATGCTACTTTTGGATATAAAACCCGATAAGGTACTGTATGAAAAAAATATATAATTATGAAAGTTTCTATATTTGTAAAGCTGAGTCAGCAACACAATAAGGATGTAAATATTTCCTTATTTCTATCAAGATGTAAAAGAGATATCCTACAATTTAGAAAATACTGTGCAGTAGAATTCAGAATGAATTTTTCATTTCATAAGTTACTATTATCGCTGAAGTGTTATCTAATCTTTTTATATTTTCCAAGAGTCTTTAGCAATGTACACAGGTAGCTTGATGTGACCGGGTGTTGTTGAAGTTAGATTGCTCTATGATTAGATTCTGTACAGTTAAACGTTGTTGAAGTGATTTTTATCTAATGGCTGAGCAATCCAGTTGTTTCCGAACATCTTACTGCTAGTTCAAAGTGATTTTAGGCGTAGGAAGTAATTGAGATATTGAGATCAACACTTAACTGGAGTTGCTGGCTACGTTGTTGGCTATGTGTCTTGAGTGCATGACTTCTACACTCAAATTCAGGCAGAATGTCGTTTTATATTTATCTGATGGTTCAACCATGTTAATCAGTCACTGTAATGGAATATTGAGGTTTGTTGAAAACTTGTCATCAAGAGTAATCTAAGTGGTCCGGAAAGAGAAATTGCTTCATTATAACACCTTTTGCCCGTATCAACAGGCAACGAGTGCAAAGGTTTGCACTAGTACTACTGTACTCATCTTTCTGTACTGTGCAATTTCGAATTTTGTGGCTCAAATTAAAAATTCTCATTTCCAATCTCCAATTTGAATTTTTTTATTTCTTTTTCGATGTTCAACTATATTTATGATTCACAGAAGAAATCTAATACTGGATAGTTAATGGAAGAAATAGTGGATAATAAGTACTTATTATAAGAAATGGAATTACTCTTTCATACGATGATGAAGCGAAGCTAGTGCAATGAAAGTTTGGAAAATAATGTTTACAAAGCGAAGTTACAAGCACCCTATGCTTGTGACTCAGTGGTGTTTTTTCACGGTGTAAAGCTACGGGAATAATATAAATGTTTGGTTCATGCTTTTTCTATTGTTTGTCCTACTGCATGATGGAGTAAGAACTAAGTCTCAGTAACTGAAACAGATTAGTGAGTAGGTGTGTGTGCTATTTCGATACTTTTTAATTGAAATAACAATGCCTTATATGATGCAGATAAAGAAGAGATCAGAATTTGTGGTTCTGTATCTGATAATAATTTTTACTGTATATGTTATTGCGATCTAATTGAAAAAATGAATATGTATATATAAATATAATTTAAAAATGAATTTCATCTAGCATGGTCTTAGTTTGTCTTAGAATGAAATTGGTGGTACTGTAGATAGGTGTGTTCAATAATGTTTAATTCTTCATTATAATAAAGTCTCGATTTTTGAGGGTATCATACTGAATCTCCAAGGCGTTCTCAAGTCCCTCCAAGTCTACTAATAACTTACTACCCTTATGTTTTGGACAACCGGGATGAACTATTTTGAATTTGCTGATCCCATTCGATTAGCATTGTACTGATCCTGGATCAAAATTTATCTTGCTTGGTGCAACCCAACATTAGTGTTACTCAGTACCCGTATTATTGTTCTTCTTGCATCAAGTCTTGATAACGGTTCACAATCAAACAAGTTCAATTGATTCCAACATCAATGCCATGTCCTGTACAGGTTCAGATAACCAAATCACTGGGAAAAGGTGATTGTGTCGGCGCTGCATCGATCTTGATGGATTCCTTTACAAATATCTAATCTGATCCGGATCCCGAAGTGAGGAGGAATGGATGCGTTGAGTAACAATAGGTTCGATTGGAGGATCGCGGTGTGGCAGCTCTGCTGTCTGCTCTCGTAACGCCGTGTAACACGAGACGACGGCGGTGTGCTGTTTGTTCCGGTCTTGTGTCGTGGACAATGTCGGAGCAAGAGAGATAGACAATCGCTTCACTGCGGGTAGTGAGTGCAAGAGAGATGGAATAGTATCAGCGAGTGAGACGAAAGTTTCTGTGTACGCGTATGAGATGAAGATAATGTAATAAGAGTGATAGAAGAGTGAGAAAGAGTAGTTTGTGAGAGTTTATTTTGGCCAAGTCGGCGACCGAACGGCCTCAAGGCAAAGGCCTCGGTCGATTCCCCTTCGGGTCATCTTTCTCTTATTTTTCTATTTCTTTTCACTTCTTCACTCCTCCTGTAGTACTCTTCGTTGTCGTTTCAAGGATGTATTCTTCATGTGCCTCCAGTCCGCCGTTGCTGGACCACCTCAGGCTACTGCACTCTCAAATCATGCTAGATGCTACCAAGGAGGATACAATAACCTTCCTTATTCTCTTAGTCTAAACCTGGAGTCTCTCCTTCTGTTCTCTGCATACTGTCATGCAATTTAATTTTAACAGAAATAGGGGGGTTTCAACTACTCTGCTTGGTTTTCTCAGTTTACTTCTGGGAAACCGAAATTTTAGTTGTAAGTAAGCAACCTTTTTGCAATTGTAACCCTACTTTGTCAAGTTGCCTAGGGAATTTTGCACACATTCAGAGAGAAGCTAGAGTTTTCTGTGTGTGATCATGTGTTGTCTTTATTCTTTAGGATATGAAATTGCATTTTAAAATCGATCTATTTTACGATCAAACTTACATTAAGTAGCGAAGACTTGCACAAATGATAGGTTTTCAGAGATAATATGAACATTACGCTTACAATAAATTAAAATACTAGGATGAACGCTTACTAAACAGATTGTCTCCAACTCTCTGACATTTCGGTGGGTAAAATTTGTTATAGATCAAGAGACTACCCTCAATATTATGCTACGAACAAATGAGTAATGTCTTCTTTTTATCTTGTTCTACTTGATCATATTCCATCAGAATTAATATTTTTATAGCCTACTGTTTGTGACGTTCGATCAATTTATTTTCTATTCTTTTTGCAAAGTGAAATAGAACTTCAACCTAATGGAATTAGGTTATAAGCGGCGAGGTGGAACTACCTTCGGGTCTCCCCACCAACCAAAGCCATACGCTAGATAGATAGATTTTGTATTTGTAAAACGCTTACTCTTGAATTAAGTGTTTTAAAATAATATTGTCATTATCCTTCAAATTTCCTCAACGGTAAATCTCCCTCAGTCTACATTTGTGTGAGCCTGAATGAAAGAATAGCCGACTGATGTTCTTATTCACTCATTAACCGAGCTCATAACATTGAAGATCTATGAATATCTATAAAAATCTATAAATAGCGAAAAAACAGGCATCTGGTTTTCAGCTGAAGCATTGGTGAGACCAAAGAAAGCTTGGTCCTGTTTTCTGCTAAGCACTCAAAATACTAGGCTCTAGAAATACACAAAATTCGAATTTCCAGATCCAAAATAATAAGATTATTCAATATTATTTACCATACTTTCTTCAAATTAAGACTACTCGTGAGTATCCTCAGGAGTTTCATGATCTTGACCTCATTGCATTTTCAGTATACAGTACATGTTTTTGAATTAGTTGAATTTCAATTGCTAATTACAGTACCTAGTCTAGACACTTCAGCCGTGCGAAGCGAGCCCGTTGGCTAGTCCAGTCGAGTATTTTTCGTGGCATTTGATGATAAGAATTACCTCACTTCCTGACCTTATATTTTGGAAAACGTTTATCTCTCTTCTCACTGTATGAGACAAGACATTTCCAGCACAGACAATAGAAGAATTATACATAAGTTATACGTAGTCAGTGCTTCCAGTTAAAAACCAATAATTGTTCTCTTAGGAAATTTATTGGAATCAATGGCGTTTAGTTATAATACAGGTGTGCAAGTACACTTACATGTTTCTAAATGACAGGGAACTTTATTTCTGTATTATTTTATAAAAAGTATAATCGATACGGTCTATCTCACTTGTTTTATATTTTGGATCGTCTTTTATCTTCAGCTACAGCTATTACCTTCAGGTAGAAATCTTATTATTAAATTTCTCAGCTTCTTGTATTTATTCTTTCATTCATTATTTATGAACTCAGAGAACTCTAGATTTCAAGCTGAGCCTTGAGGTTTAGAGTTCTGATTTCTAGATTGAAATCTAGAGTTCTGATCTCTAGATTTTTAAGTTGTATTCTACAATAATTCCTTTTTTTTTGTAATTTTCGAGTACTGTTGCGATCTCATTATAATAATACCATGTAGCTTACTGATTCATCATGCTGTTTTGAGCATAAATTGCATTCTGGGTACATGGCGTCTATATGCTGTACACTAATCTTGAAATAAGTTGGATAAAGACCAATGCAATTATTGCAGGGCCCATTCGGTTCTTGTTTAGAAACAATCTCTTAATTTATTGTCAAGTCTTATTACTAGCTGTAATATAACTCGTGATTTTTATTGCAAAATGAAATTATAGAGGGCGCAGTCGATGAAGTGAAGTAGTACCTACCACTCACGCACGCGATTGTATGCGCGCGCTCACACAGATTTCTCAATCGCCAATGTTTATGTTGAGTATTGCTTCAAAGGCCGTATTTTAAAAGCTCACCTATGACCTCCTCCCAAGTCCCAAGAACCAGTATATAAATAGGCACGGTCTGTCTCTCTGTCTCATATTTTCGATTGGCTACAGCCATGTAGTATTATTAGTACAGTATATACGTTTTATACTTTCTCCTAATTCCCCAATTGAACCCTGTTGAAGCCCTCCCTATTCTACTGGTCCAGTTCTCACGTGCCATTTATTGAAGGAGAAGAAAGGGGTTTCCTTTGTCAAGTTTATCATTTTTCGCCTACATTTTTCATCTAGAATTGAGAAAGAAATAATGAAATAGAATGATTGATCGAATTCATTTTCAAGTTATTGCTCTAGAATTCATTATAATGAATCCAGTTTTGTAGATATTTATTCAAATGATTAGAATAAGTGCTTTAAACTTGAAAAATGATTCAAATGATTAGAATAAGCGCTTCAAACTTGAAAAATGATTCAAATTATTCGAATAAGCGCTTTAAACTTGAATACCAGATACCATTGTTCCAGTTATCAAAGAAAGTTATCATGTTCATTTCTTATTGAGTTTGATCGTTCTTTTAGAAATTTCTTTTTAGAAAATTCTTTTAGACGTTCTTCAGGCTGCTACCGTTATTTAACGTTCCACTAATAATACTTGAGAGTTTTTCAATCATAAAATGCTATCTAGTCTTGAGATCAATGAGCAAATTTCTTGTGACCTAAAATACACGGATTAAACAGGCTTTACTTGAGAGTGCATGTAAAATGGTGAGGTTTTAAATATTATAAAATTAGTAGCCTTATTTTAATATCAGTGTGAGATAAAAACTCATTTGAATGAAATGAGGATTTGAAAATACAGCACTGGACTGGAATAGTTGGAGGAATAATAGAGAAAGATTTTGTTGGAGAAAAATCGTCTAGTTGTATAGTTTCTTCACCTTATCTTCTTCTAATTTTGTAATGAATGTATTTGAAGTCTCTCTTGAGCCATTTCCTTAGCTATTTTCAATTGATGATTTTTCACGTTACGAGTCCATATTACAGAAATCTATACATTGCAAAGGAGTCAAAGGGCTCCTCCCCTCTATCATCAGAATTAAATTTCCTTGAAAGATCTCATGAAGCTGTTGCTCTGAATCAGTACTGCATTGATCTCAACACTACCCTGTGTGCTTTTACTGACTCTTGAGCTTCTCACTAATACAAAATCCAATTCTTTTCATTTTCCTAATTTTTATTCCCATTTTCATAATTTTTCCACCATTTTTCATAATTCCTTATTACTTCAACAGTTGATTTTGATTTTTCAATTTAATTTCAAAGATTCTTCAAAAAATTTATTTTTTATGTTTTTAAAACAGTTATGGCTCCTGACAAACGCCTAGCTTTTCGGAACGTGCACAATCACAGTTAGAGAAAACTATTTAAATGAATTCACTGAATAATATAACTTGAAAAAATAAGTATTTAAAAATAAGGAAATTTTCAATGAGGAAAAACTAAAGGAGACAAAAAATAATACCACAAGAAAACAATTGTCTTTCTATTAAATAGCAACTCATTTTAAAAGCTACTAGATTTATCTAATCGGATTGTTGATTAACGCCTAGATTGATTCAAGAATTGGATTAATTGATTAATCCAAGTCTTGTGTTGGATTACTGGTAGTTTGACTACTTTCAATGGATAAGCTTAATTTTCCGCCACCGTCTAAAACTTGGTAGGCTACTGTAGTTGGAAAGTTGGAGTATCAATTTACCCCTCCAGTTACTACAGTAAAGAATCTTAATTGGAAATTGTCGACGGTCCAGGGATTCAGTTTATTAATTGGAACTCTCTTTCGTTCTTGTTCGTTGTGTCTAGTTTCGTCTCAGTCGGTTGTCTAGTCTAGTCTCGTCATTTACGCATTGGCTGCGCCGATTAGCGTTCATTATTTTCAGGTGAGCACTCGTACGCGGGCGGTTCGATTAATTAATTCATTAATTAATTCGAAACAAGAGTCCGGCACACCTTTCTTTTGCACTGAATTGTATCCGTAATGCGCTCTCGCCATTAGAACGGCCTCCACTATAGCCTACATTCTGCTACAACTACTAACAGCATCCAATCGTCTCGCCAGCCAACTCGCGTCGATTTCTCGTTTACTGCAATCTGTAATGTACATTAAATGATCACTGTAAACGATTTCCACATATATTACGCAGGACCGTATTATCTGTGATTTATCGAGGTTTAATTTCTGTTAGAACCCAGGCATTATCAATAAGTCAACTCATGAAATTCAGTTTTTCCACATTTCATTGTAGTTTCACTGTCGTCCATTGCAGTTAATTAAGTCAGAAACAAGTACTGTACTTAGGAAATTGGGATCTTATATCAGCAAATATACTTCTTATCGTTTATTTCACTCATGTGAACTTTGGCGCTCTTTCTCTTGATTTAAATTTACTTCATTTCGATGTAAAATTCACTCCACTATTTACTCCACTAAAAGAAGTGTACTGTATTCCACTGTAGCCTGTACAGTAACTTATACCGTAGAGAAGAGATAGTATAGCAGGATTAATTTAACCTACAGATGCTGAATCTCACAGATTATTGAAAAGGTCTTTTAAAACGGTATTCTCTGAAAGGTCTTCTTTAAAAAGGTCTTTTAAAGACTTTTAATTCTAAGCCTTTGGATTATTGTGTCAAAGCTGCCTAAAATCACTGTTTACTTATTGCCGAAACAGCTATTTTCTGACTAGTTAAATTAATCCGGCTATAGTTAGTAGAAGAGATAGTTCTAATCTGTTATCTATTTTTTACTCCTTTACTTTAGCTATTTTGTATTAGTTAATTTTTTCAATGAAGGATACAGTTTTGATGTATCAACGTGAATTTGATTGAGTTTGAACATTTCTTGAAACCCCTGTTTAAAATTCATGTCCACATCAATCTTTCTTGTCCTGCAATACAGAGAGAGCCGATTTTGAGATGCCCTCATAGACATGCACTATTTATAACACAGGTTGCCAAGCTACTCTCGTCTAGACAAGGAATATGTTACAAGACATATGAAACAAGCCTCAGGTCCAATCCAATATAATTGATTAATTAATTACTATGTAATTAATAAATCGATTAATAAAACTTTGTAATCTAGCCTATTGCCCGTGATTGTTTGATTAATGCCTTTTTAAAACGTGAAGTCACTCTCCTTGAAGAAATTCAATCAATACCATAAAGACTTGGTTGCATAGACTCGGATATGTGGCAGAATTAAATTTTTCTTTATTGCTCGAAAACTAGATGCTCAAACCAGTGTATTGCTAATTTTAGAAGTGAAACTATTCATTGAAATGTTGATAACTGTTTTACATGAATGTTGTTGGTAAGGTTGGCGAGGCCTTAATTACCGTTCTTGCTATTATCTTTGTTCTAAATTGTTTTTAACACGAGCAATTATTCTTGATGTATTATATTTGCGGTCTTGTACAGCTTTGCTATCAGAGTACAGAAGCTTTGAGGCATTACGCAAGCTGTTAACGTGTGGCTTCTCGATTCCTTGTAACAAAATTAAGCTAACAGCAGACTACGTTCTAGACCAGTTTCAGCTTCGTTGTTTCTTCATGTATCCATGAAATAATACATCCAATTATTCTATTGGTTAGCGTTGCTGATATTTTTTTAATACAGTAATTGAGTATCTGAGAAAAAGGGTTTAGAGGCTTTATTTCTTCCCTTTCAATGGCTCAGGCTTTTATCCCTATAATTCAATTACTTTCTTCTACGCTCTCAAGTAATGAATTGAATTATTTATTATCTAGTCTAGTCATATTTTTGGGCCAATCACACCAGTAGTGCTCACAGTCACAGCGACGCAAACCCTAACTTCACATTTATACTAACTTCTAACAGTTCTAACCCTTCCCCTCTCCTAATAGCCCATTTTTCGAGTGCCGTCGTTCCTCTTGAAAATTTTAATGACGCAGTTTCCTTCGAAGCCCCTCCACCCCTGTGCCTATGATAATTAGTGGAAATCATTGATAACAACCCAATAATGATATTTTCCTGTAAAATATTGAAAATAATATCGTTGCCGTATTTGTTTTATACAGTAATAATACTGGTACATACAAATCACTCAATAAAATTGGACCTTTACACTCGTATATGACCTTGTAAATTCTAAATATTCATTCCAACAAACTTTTAGATCATTTTTCCGTCCATTTCCTGTAAGAAAAGAATTAGCAAGATGTCTGACCTATAGCTTATTTACTAACAAATTATTGTCCGTATAAGAATTCTGATTCGTCTCAAGGCAGTTTGAAGCTGTAATTAAAAATTGTGTTTGATGAGTATCATAAAATACATACAGCAATAATAATCAAATTCACTAGCTAAGATGACTGAATGGCCCTGTTCATGAAAGAAACGATACGGTTGTAATGATAACAATATTGGTACTCAACCAGTCGGCCTATTTAAATAGGGCACTGTGTATTACCAATAGGCCTGCTTTCATATTCGTTTCAGTGATTCCAAGAAAACAGCCGAATATAGGCCTAGAAACGTTGGGTTGTGACCGGAAATAACTTCTCCACAATATAATCCAGTTAGCCGTTGCAAGTTGATGTGAACATGGAGTCCTCCACGTAGTTCACGATTCCAGATGTGTGTTCAAAATTTTAATTTGCAGATAGGTAATAGGTTATAATGAAATATGCTACTATAATTGCTAGTGACAATAATAATTATGGTGGAGTGGATTGGCTCTGGTTTCTCGTGCTAGGTGGATTCGCCTCAAGCTGAGAAGCGTCTGTTTATCTGTGGTTTGGACGGCAATGCTTATACTGTTTGGTGCTGGTAGCTGGTGTAGTGAAAAGGGAAGATGTTTGTCTACTGTTCTATTTGCGTACATCGCTTTAGAGAAACCGACTATTGCAATCGCGAGCACGACGTTTACCTTCATTTCACAGCCAGGCCTATTTACCTCCCCCCACCCTCCACCCTCCCACCAACCACCGCCTTCAAACTTCATTCATAATCGCTCGCTAATTATTATTATTGAAATAAGAATCTTATACTAAAATTTGATCCAATATGCTTCGAATTTGGCTGGGTGAATTTTTTGTTTTCCTTGTTGTAAAAAACGTATTTTCAGCTCTTAAACCATTGCAAAGTACACTAGTATGTCTAGGCTACTTCGAGTAGGGTAATTCATGTAATTCAGTTTCAGTATTCTCCATCCATGACCAGCACTTGCTGGATAGATTGCGTCAGAACGTAATAACATAAACATATTATATACATACATATCAGTCATCACAACTGTAAAAACATCCAAAACAAGGACAAGGACTTCCTTGGAGGATAATATTATCCTTGTAGAATATAGAGAATAGTAGATAACATTTTATGTATCCATGGGTATTATGAATGTCCCATATAAAGATACAGCATAAATCGCCAGTCATAGAGAGTTCAAAAAGCACTGCATTGCCTTTTCACTGAGGGGTTAGTAAGTTAGTTGAAGGGAGAAATCAGACGTTTCATTGATTTTTATTGTAACCAAGCATTTAGTGATAGCCTTCCAAGTTTTAGACAGTACCACAAAAAAGTGGAGTTTATCATTAACTAAAAAATCATCATTCTGCTTCCCAAGATCTTAATAATTTTGTTTATATTACATTCATCTGACAAGTGGAGTTTATCATTAACTGAAAAGACATCATTCTGTTTCTTAAGGAAGGTCTTAATAAACTCGTTTCTATTACATTCATCTGACAAACCCCGTCACGCTTAGCCGTCGGTCCCGGCTGCCTGAAAAACAGTCGTTAAGTCACGTCAGAGACCCTGAACTGATCAGGAGTGACCAGGAAAACTCCATACCTTAGCCAGCCAGGTTACAAGGAATTATTATCATACACGGATTATAATTACTTATCTGACAAACCCCTAGCATTTATGAATTATGGATATGAAAATGCGGCGATAGAAGAGTATTTTATTTGAATTTTACAGTTCCAAGTTGAACTATAAACTGAGTCCCTTATATATTGCACATCCGCATTGAACTTCAGCTCAGCATTACATGCTATCACTGTTTACCTCGTACATACTGAACTTATGTGCTCCTTTTAGTTGATATAACTGAACTACAGTTTGCTTTTCTTGATATTTTACTTTTGAAAAATTAAAGAATGTACATTAAAAATCCTACCAAAGACCACTTTATAAGGGCATCACTGCTCGAAACGACTGTATTTGTTGGGATCGGAAAGTTACAGGGTATACAGGGACCCGTATAACACAGAATATACACGGGTTAGCCAGTGGAATGGACGAATTTAAATAAGTTACTAATTTATTGCTTTAATTAAAAATTTATTTTTTAAATTTTATGGTTATAAATAGCAAGTGAAAATGTAGCCATTAAGTGCACAATAAGTGAAAAATTATTTTCTGAATATAACATCTGTCAAATGTCCTCCATTGAAATCTATGCTGTTCTGCAGCCGGGCCTAGAAGCTTCCCATTTTTCAGCATATTGACTGGTATTCATCAAATCTCGTCCTGAATTCGTTGTTTTAGTTTTAGGGCTGGCTTAGTCTGAGTGGATCTTCCTGAAAACGTATTGTTTTTAAACAATTAACTACATTTTAAAAATTCGCAGATGTCAATAATTCTGGTGAGCGTGGGAGCCTAGGGATATCCCCAATTCGTTGCATTCCCATTTTGGGAATCTTCCCCTAGATTTGACAACCTGAAAATCGTTTCTATTACAGTATTATAGAGAAAGCTCTAATTTTCTCTTTGAAGCTAGCAACGTTTTATGGACTATCCATTACTGATCGTTTTTAAGAAACGAATCTAAAATTTAAGCATTCTTTCTGGAGATTTTAAAATTCAAACTCTGTTTTAGTAGTTATGCAAAATTCTAATAAAAAGAAAATTTCTCAAAACGTCCATCCGGAATCATTGGTGTTAAGAGGAGTTTTACTGCACTATACTTGATGCTGTCACTTGATCAAACTCATAAGTTTATTTTACAATTTTCTAAGGAGAATTGGGAAGATAAAATTCAGTCGACTGATAATATTTATACACAATTCATTCATTTGTTGATTCGTGGCTTTTGATCCCGATCTTGCATTCCCACTTCACATGAAGCTGTCTCATAAAACTTATCAACAGTATCGCAATAAATCAAGAAGATATATGGATTGTTCTCAATAACCCGAAGTTGATTTTTTTCAAAACCATAAACTTGAGTCTCAACATCGCTCTACAAATAAAATGCACATTTTTACAACTGGATTCTTATTATTGTTTGATTTATTTTGCATCAGGCATACAGTTGCATGCAGATGTTTATTAAAAATGTGAGACGGTCCAATTCTTTCATTGTCTTAGAAGAGTTTCGGAGGAAACGTTAAGCCGTCTGCCTTCGTCAAAGCAGTCGTGACCTCTCATCAACTCATCATCACCCTCCCATTACCCATGCACAAGCCTAGAGCTTATGTAGGAATCACCCTCGAACTAAATTTGAATTTCTTCCTAGAATCATAAGGTTCGCCTTATAATATAATTACAGTACTACACTATTCATCAAGTTTATAAGAACTTATAAACAATAAACAATTTAGTCTTATGATATTTACGAGTGTTGGACTAATTTGTAAAGAAGTTGTGTCAAGAGAGGCAAAAATATTGCTTTCCTACTAAAATAAATAAAATTTAATTAAATAAATAAATCAATTTATTTGTTCATGTTAAACATACAAATAGAGTTGAGTTTAAGAATATTTAGATATTTATACAATATACAAAACGATATTATGTAAAATAATAATATATTATATACGGTAGTTCAGAATAAAATTTAATTAAAAATCGCCCAAAATCTGGGAAAGGGTTTTTTATTTCAACTCCAATTGAATATTCTCAGTCTTCTTCTTTTAATCAGTGATTTATTGATGGCTTCTTGAAAAAAAAATTTTTTTTCTTTTGTTTCAAGAATTGCATCAATAAAATTCTATACCTTTCTGTGTTAAACAAAATTGCTTCCTTGCTTTGTAGTGAGTGATCTGTTGGTGAATCGAAGTTTGAACGAGACTTTGTCTATTTGTTTCAGTCACCTGACACGCACGACTACTTGGGAGGACCCGAGAAAAACGCTCGCCGCCCAAAACCAACAACAGCAGCAGCAGCAGCAACAGGTGGCACAACAACAACAGCAACAACGAAGCAACGAAAATCTTCTCAATTCCCAAGCCAGTTCGCCGCAGCCTCAATCATCACCTCAACCACAAGGTGCGCTATCCTCTCCATTGTCACCTATCTTTTCCAATTCCATTTGTATTTATATTTGGTCTCTTTTTCAGGCCTCCCGAACTATTTTTAATGGCGTGATTTTATATTAATTATAGAGAAGCCTGTACTATAAATAAATATTCGATTAGATTCAAGTACCTTATTGAACTCTGAAGGTTTGGAGGTTTTTGGCAGGCTCTACCACACTATTTATCTGAATCTCATTACATGCTAATTACTGGAGAAGTCTGTAAATATGAATATTTGGGGCTTCAACAAGTTTCAAACATGGGAGCTAGTTCTGTTGTATTTTTTCAGAAAGGCTTCATAATCTTGTTATCTGAATGCCATTTAGTTTTTCTACTGAATACGTCTTAATAGTTGTTATTTTTTCAAGTTTCAAACATGGAAGCTATTCCTGATGTAATTTTTCAGAAAGGCTTTATCAAGCTGTAATCCCGGTTTGAGTTTCAAATGAGAAAGCCTGTAAAAATAAATAATTGTGTCTATGTTCTAGACAAAATTGTCTAGTTGAGAACCAAAACTTTGTTTCTCTTCACCCATGACAACCTGGAGATGGATTTGAATAGCTTGTTCAGTTCGCCTGTTGAAATGTTGAATTTCAAATTGATAGAAGTATTGCTTTAAACTATATTTACATTGGTTGTATCTTGTATTTCAATTTTGAATAACATTGATGAAATAACTCATTATTAATTTTGATTGAATTAAATTGACAAAATCCATTTAGTGGAAATATCTCATGCATATTGGTTTAGCGTATAGCGTTACTCATGCATTGAACGCTTTATTTGAATACTGTGTTAACAATTATTCCTCGATTTATTTAGGAACAGTCTTATCTTTTATTTCTCTCCAGTTTCATTATATCAAGCCCAATACCAATTCATTCCAGTTAACTCCAAATTCATGAAATTGCTTTGTTAAGATTATCAAAGTCAGTTCAATACAGTAATCCACATTAATTAACACCGAACACAAACCGGATATTTGTAATTTTCTTGATTAAATGCTGTTTTTAGGAGAAAAATGTCAATAGGGCATCCACTTATTTATTCATTTCATATTCATACATAGAAAAACTCACATGCATGAAGTTCATTACAAGCCTTATTGACATTTTTATTGAAAAACAATATGAATAAAAAGAAATGTATCGCCATTAACTTAATTAATCAATTAACTAGATTGGAAGAGACGATTTATGAGGAAAAAATATAATAAATTAATCTAAGAAAATGTTTATAAGGTTCAATACTGGATTTGTTAAAGAGAAAAGGAAGAAGTAAAGGTGATCATAGAGAACATTTTTAATGATAATTTATATATTGTATTTAATACATCAAGTTTTTAAATTACAAATACTTTATCGCAGTAAAATAATTTTTTTCCTGCAGAACGAACCGAGTCAGTTGTTTTTCTGCCTTGAATCGTATTTAATCTTTCTAAATCTAATGTGGATAATCCGAGCTCCACTGTTGTAGTGATATTTAATTAATAATTGATTGTGATAGGTGGTTCGACGAAAGGGGGCAGCACCGGCGCACTGAGTCCGGCCTCGAGCCCGGCGCCCCTCGGCCCCCTGCCCGACGGATGGGAGCAGGCGTCCACCAACGAAGGCGAAATCTACTTCATCAACCACCTCACCAGAACCACATCCTGGTTCGACCCTAGAATACGTGAGTATTGAATGCAATTGAAAACATAATAATTATGCACATGTACTAGCAGCTATTGAAAACATAATAATTATGCACATGAAACTGGCAACCAGCTGGTAGGCCTAAGCCCACATAGGGCTGTTGAGCCATTGACAAACAAACAAACATTTTAATAGTGTCAATATACAGGGTGTTTCTAAAATAGAACCACATTGTTCGGAGCAGTTTTCTGACATTGAAATTAAGAAAAAAGTTCCAGTAAACATGGGTCCTTGAATGCTTTGTTTCCCATTTTGTTCGCCATTTTGTTTTTTCACTTTTTTTTCTCCAGAATGGTTTGACTAATTTTGTTTAAATTTGGCATGGTCAAGGCCAAGATGAAGGTCTGCTGTAAAAAAAATGAAGCAACCTTATCTGACGAAATATTTCAAAATAGCGGGCAACAACAAGTTTTCGAGTATTTCAATTTAAAAATTTCAAATGCCCGCCATTTTGAAATATTTCGTCAGATGAGGTTGCTTCAATTTTTTACAGCAGACCTTCAACTTGGCCTTGACCATGCCAAATGTCAACAAAATTAGTCAAACCATTCTGGAGGGAAAAAAATGGTGACTAGGGGGGGGGGACAAAGCATTTTAGGACCCATGTTTACTAGAACTTTTTTCTTAATTTCAATGTCAGAAAACCGCTCCGAAGTTTGTCGGTCTATTTTAGAAACGCCCTGTATAATTATACAAAAATAATGACAATGTTAATACTGTTAATAAAGAACAGTTGTGAGTACCAGCATCCATATCCACTCGGTCATCTTACCAGTTACCGTATGAAAATAACACTTCTTCAATGAGTGTGAGTCCCACTTGGGACTTGATTGTTGACATTTTATGGTAATATCTTTTGGCCATAATGAACATCTTTAATGCCTGATAGTACACAGAACACCAGTAGTATGGTGTCTACAACTGTTTAAGATCATGTTACTGAATAGTAGTGTTCCAATGTGTTATTCTCTCTGAATACAACAAAATCACAGTTCATTAATTACTGATTATTCCTAGTTGTAATCAATTTATGATTATTTAAATTAATTTTATCTTATTGGAAACATGCAACTGAATTGAAATATTGTCATGATCTACGTTTTACTATTTAATCAGCTATTGATTGAGTTGGTCATGCACATTAAATTAAAATTACTTTAAAATTCGCTATTACACCCAATGGCCATAGTCAAAGCTATTCCGAACTGAAGAAAATAGTAATGAGGTATCATTCCCAATCCATATGTGTCTTAGCAAAACCAATCAAATGACATCAACAAACTATTATAAATGTTTGTATAAATTAATGGATATATATCAAGCATTCTCCGCTTAGTTTTAAATTATCCAACACCATTGTTTTCGGGATTTTACTACATGTCATATTTATATGACTTTATGGTCATGATGGTTGCCAGACTGTGGAAAAATTTCCACAAACTTTTCTCCTGTGGTAATAGGCTATTGATTTCTTTTCTGTTTTTGAACTGATCAAGTGCACGAACAAGGATTTATATTGAAAAGCCTTTTATCTTCAAGTATTCAGAGTATTTTATAGCATTATTAATTAGGAATTAATTATTATGATTTAAAAGCAATGGAATAGTTGCAGTATCTCATTTCCTTCCACCTTTAATCTTCCTTATTTACTGGGAAGTTTCATTGATGCAGTTATATCAGTCATCAGTTACATGAATAACCTTATGTTTCTCCTATTTAATATGGAGATATGGTGTAAGCATATGGAGATATGGTGTAAGCATTTTCTATCAGCATTATCACCATATCGTGGTTAAGTTATTGAGTGGACATTACTGTTCAAACTTCGCCACTTCAGAAGAATAAAGATGTCATTCTATACTGTTCTCAGATCAAATCTCAGAAAGCTTTTTCTGACCCTCCGCCACTAAGCGTTAGAACTTATCAACTCTCTCAATAAATACTAGTACAGTGTATAGATATTATTTATTGACATTACTGATGACCATAGAGTACGATGGCAAAAAAATTATATCTCTATCTATCTATCTATCTAATGCCATCCGCCAACTTAAATGAATAC
Organism: Laodelphax striatellus; assembly: GCA_017141395.1. Taxonomy (NCBI): domain Eukaryota; kingdom Metazoa; phylum Arthropoda; class Insecta; order Hemiptera; family Delphacidae; genus Laodelphax; species Laodelphax striatellus. Next base: position 31,149,454 of record CM029532.1, read on the forward strand.
TATTTCATTATTAGAGTTTTCAAAATTTTAGTATTGTTGTCTTGAGTACAATATTGTTTGCTTCTATTGAATCTTATTGTACCTTGAATTTGTCAATGAAATTCATTATCTACTGATTTAATTTGAAATTGTTGATAAAGTTTGTCTGATTTGTGATTGCAGCCGCTCATCTGCAGCGAGCTCCAGGCTCGGGAGCCATGTTACCTCAGGCGACTAGCTTGTGGATACAGCAACCAATCTCACAGTCACAAACGATACAAGCCTGTCAGCAAAAACTCAGGCTTCAGTCGTTACAAATGGAAAGGGATCGCTTGAAACTCAGGCAGCAAGAAATTATGCGACAGGTAAGTTGCATGGTTGTTATTCATGTATTGAAGATCTAACATTGTACATCCTAAAATCTAATACCAGCTATTAATTGTATGAAATAGAGAAAAAATGTAATCCGCTATGAAATTAAGAAAATAATTAAATCCGTTATGAAATTGAGAAAAGAATGAAATCCGTTATAAAATTGAGAAAACAATGAAATCCGTTATGAAATTGAGAAAGCAATGAAATCCGTTTCCCGTATAGGTTTATACCCTGGGCTTTATTGTTGAAGTTTCTCTTTGTACAGTTAGTACACTATACACGTACTACATTATTAGACTTTACTATATAGTTTTTGTTCAAGTAATCACCATATTTCATTTCATTTTTCTTCGAACAATAAAGAAAAAACAATTATTTAGGGTGTTTTTTAATTATATTTTCTGTACTTGAAAAATTGCAACGCTACTTGATAACCAGATGTTAGCAACAGCTCTTAAAAACAATAATGAAGCCGAAATAATAATAGTTTTACCCAAACAGCTATCACCCCTATTTCATGAGGTGACCCATTGATTTCTTGAGCAACTTAGCGCGTTCTTTCTTGCCACCTGTTGTTTTGATAGTGCTCTTGGAAACGCGTGTTGCCCACCAATCGATAAATTCCTCGAATGCTTACTAAATGAGTCAGCCCTCCCGACTTTTAGAACTCATCGACTTGCTTCTCGGAAATCAAGTTAGGTTCTAAGTTGATCGATGGGGTGTGCTCTAACTGATGAATGATGAAGTAATATTCCATCCTAATGTATGCCAAGAACTTTACAACTGTACAACTTCACAACTTTTTACTTTACTTTATCACTACAACTGTCAGCAAACTTCAATTATTACGAATTTCTCTGGTGGCATCTGTCATGCTTCTTTTCAACAAATGGAACGAGCGTTTCTTGTTCCTTTCTAAGAGCCATAATGGGCTACTATCTTGAAAGATAAGTAAGAAGGGAATTAAACACAAATAAAGATGAACATAAACAGTGAGTACAGGTCAGTTGTCCAAGTCCAAATCCTGTAAAGATTAGGTGAATATTATCGTATTCTTCTCTACTTTATAATTTTTTGCATCCCAACAAACAGTAAAATAATTTTCTGTATTGTAGGCCTAGTGTTTCAAGAGAAGTGATGGTTGATATAGTTTTATTGTCATTACTATAACTACAGCCAATGTATCAAAATTGACAGCCTAATCAACCAAATGTTTCTCAACCTCTGTGTGATTTTGGATATTAGATCCTTTCTAGATCAATATTTATTAATTCTATACATTTGCAATCTTTTTCTAGCTCTTAATCTGAAATGTTGATATTTTTCTTTGGGAGTATCAAAAATTCACCTCAGACTTCGTACATCTATCCAGATGAAAAATGTTTTCTTCGTGTACAATTGAATGGATATTGATTTATAAATACATGATTTATACATAAGATGTTATGAACGTGAAATAGTCTTATTGCTTCTTCAATAAGTACCTATGTATATTGTAATAATTTTTAATAAATAATATAATAATAAATAAATAATTTATTTCTCAGAATTTCATTTACAATAAATAATTATAAATATTGAACAAAAGCTGAATTTTAAATTTACACAAAATAAATGAAATATTCTAAGAAATTAAATTCAATTTTTCAATTAATTAGAAATTAAATCGATATCAAATCAAAATAATTTTAAAATAATATCAACATAATATAAAATCAATATTAATGCACCTGGGCACCCATTGAAAACAAAAATAGAATAAATAAAAACAAGTAGCCAATAAATGATAATATGGTGCGGTGTGCTGGAGAGAAGAAAGGACGAAGCTAACTATAGTTTCCCATGTATTAGGATGGTAGTGGGCAAAACCTGATGGTAGTGGGAAAGGGTGTGAAACCTGAGAATTAATAATGATTTGATTTCATTCAAAACACATTGATAACGAATGTACAATAAAGCAATGCAAGTAGACAAAATAATGTCAAAATGGTGGGGTGTATTGGAGAGAAAAAAGGAGGAAGAATTTGATATGCACCTACTGTGGAACCTTCAGGTTCAACAGGACCCCGAATTGTTCATTAAATGTAAATTATTATTATTAAGCTTATGGCTTTTTTTGGCGGAGAGACCCTTTCGGGTGTTCCGCCTCGCCGAATTATCCAGTTTTCCCTAATGAGAAATATGGAAAAACATTATAGGTTAAGTTTGTCAATGGCTCAACAGCCCTATGTGGGCTTAGGCTTACCAGCTGGTTGCCAGTTTCACATCCACCTGACTGAATCAGCAGAGGTGAATGATCATTAACCAGAAAAGATGTAACGTGTGGTTAGCACATTGACATCTCAACCATAAGCTAGTCTTCGCAACCCAGTGATGGGAACAAAGCACTGCTGGATAACATTGTGTTAAGCAGCTGAATAGTGCAATGCAACAATTTAATATGCCTCCAAATATAGGGAGTGACTGACTAGCCTTACTAACGATTAGCCAGGCTCCCAATGGAGGGCAATAGGTTAAGTCCAACACTGAATTTTCAACTTATAAGTCCCGAAAAATCTTCAAAATCAAATTCTTTCACTCTATAGATTAACAGCACTAATGCGATACTCACGAAAGCACATTTCAAATTAAATATTGAATTATACAAAAAATTTAAACGAGAAATTTAGAACCAAAAATTTTCTACATAAAGTGTAAATAAAGCTGATTGATTGAATACCTCGCCAACTATAGTTTCCCATGTAATAGGCGGTTAGAGGGCAAAACAGTATGAAGGGAGAGGAGAGCTCATCATACAATGTTTTAATTGAGTAAAAGACAGAAGTGATTTGACTTGTTTGCAGCAAGAGCTGATGCTGCGCCAGAGCCCGGGCGAGGGTGGCGGCGGCGGCGGAGGCGGCATAGATCCGTTTCTGTCCGGGCTGACCGACCACTCGCGACAGGAGTCGGCCGACAGCGGCCTGGGCCTGGGCAACAACTACTCGCTGCCGCACACGCCCGAGGACTTCCTCTCGTCGATGGCCGCCGACGACAACATGGACGGCGTCAGCGAGGGCGGCGACCCCATCCCCATGTCCCTCTCCTCCCCGCTCACCGCCAACATCGACTCCACTGACGATCTGGTACCCTCCTTACAGGTATACATTCAGTTGTTTCTTTTTATTTTGCTGAAGGTCATGCCACAGACTACCTAATTATAACTAGTCAGTGGTTATAGTTATAGTAACCTCCTACTCTAGTCATCCACTTTTCTTTTTAACTTGCTGAGGGTAATGCCCACAGAGTACCTAACTATAACTACACCTTTTCCAGTTGTATTTGAGAAAGTATCAATTGTAATTGAGAATGGTCATTTGTAATTGAGAAAACATCAGTTGTAAATGAGAACGGTCAATTGTATTCGAGAATTCGAGAGGTATCACATGTAATTGAGAATGGTGAATTGTAAATGAAAAAGTATCATTTGAAATTGAGAAGATGTCAGTTGTAATTGAGAAATTAAATTAAAGAACCAGCTGACCTTTTTCACGTTTTTAACTTCTCATTTACAAGTGACGATTTCTCATTTACAATTCACCATTCTCAATTACATGTGGTATCTTCTCAAATACAATTGACCGTTCTCATTAACAACTGATGTTTTCTCAATTACAAATCACTATTCTCAATTACAACTGATACTTTTTCAAATTGAATTGACACTTTCTCAAATACAGTTGGAAAAGGTGTAGTCTGTGGTTATAGTTATAATCAGCGACCACATAATACAAATAGACGGAGCATTCCTATTACTTCAACATTACGGGTGATGAAGCCAATTCTGGTGCCTAGACCTAATTAAGATGGCGGCGGTTCACATGAGTGGGAGAGAGACAAGATTATGCCAGCTGTTTTTCTATCTCTCTCCCACTCATGTAAACCGCCGCCATCTTACTTAGGTCTAGGCGCCAGAATTGGCTTCAATACTGAGCCTGAGTGCTCCGTCTATTTGTATTATGTGGTCGCTGGTTATAATAGTCTATGGTGATGCCCACATAAGCTATTAATTTGTGATTGGGAAGGGTGATGATATATCATCCTTCGGTCCTTCCTATCAATACATCAAATGTATTAATCCCTAGGTCCACATTTGGTCGATTTTTATGTGCTGCACAGCATGCTGCATATGCTTAAGAGCCATTAATAACTTAAACATGAAATCAGGCACTCCGCAGGATAGCGTCTAAGAGTGCATATTGACTTGAAAATTTGTGCCCGATCAGTTATCTAAATTGGAATTGAGTTGTACATGTAATGATTCTCTCTTGAGCCCTTTCAACTCATTTATCAATTCTCAATTTCAATATTTCTAAGTATTTATTTCCAAATAATACTTGTGATAGCGGTGCGCTTGCGAAGACGGGGGATCTAGTTCAAATTTTTCTGAACTAGTGTGCCGGGGAAAATATCAATGTTCATCTGGAAGACTGAAGTCATTTAATATTTATTGAAATCATTGCCGAATTCATGTTGAAATGAGACAAATTTCAATATGCCTAGCTTCTTCTTTCACTCTGCATTTGCGTGAGTCACTCACATAAGATTGTTTCGTTGAGGAAGTTCATGGATACGGCCCTAAATGTCATTGTAAGATTCGGTTTGAATGGATGATAATCTTATGGTGTGCTTAATTTCAGCTGGGAGAAGAATTCTCAAGCGATATCCTAGATGACGTACAAGCACTCATCAACCCACACAGCAAGGAAAACAATGTTCTAACGTGGCTATAGATAAAACGTACTTCATTTACTTAGTTCATATTTTCACTTCAATGAACACAACTTTAAACTGTTGAAACTGTTGTAAGAATTGTCCCAGGGGACCTGTTGTCACCAAGTTACAACTGAAAATCAATTTCAAAAATCAACTTTCTAGATACACATTTATTTTCATCTGAAACAATCAATTTCGTTATTGTGTATCGTTAATTAATACATAATTTTAATTGTATAATTAATAACAATACTCTAGTGTGTGTAGAACATTTTAGTAGTTATTTCATTGTTGAAAACTAAAGTTTAAGTTGATTGATTCTCTTTTGAATGCATTGCAAGAAACATTATAGAGATCACATTAAAATGCAAATCATTGATCATCGATATTTCTTTTATTCTAGTAATATTTACATTTTTAAAGTTTAAGATTAGATTATTTCGGACTTGTTAGTTGTACTTTTCTAAATGTAACTTGTGAAACAGGTTCTTTGAGTTTAGTTTGAATATCGTGCAATGAAACTTCCACGTATTTGAAATGGAAAATGTTGCCTGGTTTTTCATTATAGAAAAATCGACAATAATCTTACTGGATTTTCATCGGTTGAGTCAGTTCACAAATTTATAATGTAAAAGTGAGAGATTGTATTTCAACTATTACTGTATATCGGGTTGAGTCCGCTAGATTATAATTATTGTAATTAATTATTTTAGTAATTAGGAGATTTTGCAAGAGACTTATTACGTTTTATAGTTACAACTCATTTCACGAATGCTTTAGAAAGTTAATATTTCTGAAGTAAGATGATTGAAATGTTAGTAAAATATTTTTAATGGATTTCAAGCCCAGCTACAAGCTTGAAATCTTTCGCCTTGCTAATATAAATAATTGAATCACGAATCCATCCTTGTAATGTGCCTTTATAATCATAATTGTTTTAAGATGATAATTTGTATAGCTAATGAAATTCTATCGAACAGTTATTGATGCTTAATCCGTATGTTTTTTATTAATGTAAGTAATTGTATGTTGTTATTCAATTGTACCCCAAGTGCAATACATGAGCATATTCTTGTGTCCGTTTAATATTACCAAGTTGGTATCGTCCAGTTTTATAGCATATAAAACAAATTATATTATGAATGTTGAGTAAACAAATACTAAATATATTTTATTCTATAAATTAATATTGTTACTATAAATGTTAATAATGCAATAATGCAGTAAAGCAATAATGAATTATTTGTAATTGAGAATACTTATTGATGATAACTTGAAAAATTTCTTTGATGATTGTTGATAGTGTTGTTTTATCGCTAGAATTATGATACTCTTCACATGTCGTTATGAGTTGACCGTTTTTTAGATTGAAGATTCATCAGATTCCTGTTAGAGAATCATAGTTGAGACTATGTATTTAGAGATGAATAATTTTGATTTTTCAATTAGGCCTAAAACTTTCCAATTTCATAATAGAATCTTCCTGTCATAGAATTTTATTGATGAGTATTGTATGAGTGGGGATCTTGTACCATACAAGTTTCATCATAACTAATGATCAGTGGTAATTCATCCCATATTGACCGATTCATCCCCATATCACTTCTGTGGCTGTCTAGTTCTTCGATTCTCATGAAACATGTTTAGTGAATGGAAGATGTCTGTGATAAATTCCGTTATTCATACTCCGATCAATATGCACATCTTTGAATTGTAATGTTGAATATCAACTCAGTTTTTATGATTATTTCACTATTAGCAAGAATTCTGTTATCGAATTTATTAATTTTAATACTAAAGAGCTATTGGTTATTGTTGATCTTATTATAGAACTGCTTATTGTTACTGATGTTTTGACCTGCATCAAAATTTTATGTCTTATGCAATCCGGTAGTTTATCGAGACCCGTCTTTTTGTTAAAACCTACTTCATATCTGTTATCTTGATTCGTTTCTTATGAATCCATCAATAGACCTTGTTATATTGAATATTATTTTCTCTTATTTGTTAACTTATTTAAAGATCTAGTATTTGTTCCATCTTATTCATCATAACCGTATTTATATTGGTGCTTGTTTTGATAATATGGTATACAGTTCAAAATTTTAATAATATGTACGTTATATTCTCTGCATGATATGTGTACAAGTGGCATTAACGGAATTCATTGTTCACTGTACATTTTAAATAATGTTATCTTAATAATTTGTTGACAAGTAATTGTACAATGTTCATTTTATAAAACAATCTATCAATGTTAACAATTTTTGTCCATTTGTCGTTGATCTTGTGTTTTTTATCATTCTATTTTTCATGTTTTAATAGACGTACCGGTAACGGTTATTCTGTGAAATAATATTTTTTAAATGTACATTCTTTAAATAGAGAAAAACTTTCATGAAACAAGTGCAGCTAAACTAAAAATATGAGAGATTAGAAAGTCCAACAAAGTCACACTGCTTTTGTAAATAGACACGCTCTCAATGCAATCCAGTATTCTGGAGCATTTGATTTGTAGCACTTCTATTTACTTATTACTAATTGTCTTCCTTACTTTTCAAACATTCAAATCAATCTTTTCATTTGCTTGTATCTGGAGTTTTGTTTCCATGAAACATTAAATTTTTCAAATTTCGATAGAATCGCTAAATAAATAAAATATTGTATTGGCATTTGATGCGAACCTGGGCATCAATTTGTTGTGGAAGCAAAACTCTTTGCAATTGAATAATATGATTGATTGTGGAAGCAATTATTAAACTTTTTATGCTTTTCAAGTTGGATCAAAATTTCCTCTATTAACAAATCCATCCTTCAAAGTGCCTTCAAATTGATAATGTTTCAAATTTTAATACATCATTACAGTGATTTCATAGAGATGAACTATTGCTCATCGGTAAACAATACATAATTTTATAGATAGTTCAACTTTATCAAATTTTTAATTTTATAAACTGACAATATAATATACCATCTAGCAATAATAAAGCTTGTTCAATATTTTTCGATATTCGGAGAACATAAGATGCATTAGCATGTTGTGAAAACGGTTCTTTATTCAATTTTTGAAACCATTTTCGAATACACATAGTAGCAAATGATATTAGTAATTTTTACTGTATTTAAAATAATGTCTGAATTTTTATTTTATAACGTTATTTGCTTGCTCAAAATCTTCATTTTATGTACCTAATAGCTTGGGCAAGACTGATAGTTTTTGCATGATCAATAAATTAATAAGAATCATGTAGTGCCTTGAAATTCAGAAATTGAATTATATTTACTGAATTTCCCAAGTAATTTGAGTTGCTATTTAGAAATTTTGTGATAGTTCAAGTGTGCAGCTTACCTATTCTATCGATGGCTGCTGCTTTCACTGACTGTACAGTGCCATTTCTATTTAGGTAGTAAAAAGCGTATTCTATGTCAATATTTGAAGCAATATATCATGCAATAAATAGTTCGCACTTCACTGCTCCCAATTAATCCTTCCGATTATTTTGGTGCCATGTTAAAACCCATTTATTTAGTCAAAATACTATTATTCTTATTTAACTTTGATCATAGTAGATGTCTGGTTTCCATTCACTAATCCATATTTATTCAGTTGAAAATGTTTATTTCATTAAAATAAGAATTGATTTTTCATTTAGAGTTTTTTGTAAGTTCAGGTTTTTTCACAATTTTGTAAAGTGGTGTAGCTCCGAAGCCTGTATAAATCATAAAATAAAAAATACATAAATTTATACGCTCTTAATTTATTTTCATGACACATTAATATCAATTTCGAAATTCAGTTCTAAAATTTGAGTATACTGTTTTTTATTTTTCCTCTTAAAAAAGCGACCACAGAAGTAGAAGTTCGTGGAAATAATCTTGAAAGTTGAAACAATAAAATTGTATTATGTTAGGGCTTATATAATAATTTTCTATGGTTTTGCCATATAAGATAGATTTTGGTTTAGATTGATCTTCTGCTCAATTACTGTAGGCTACGTTTTTCATTGAAGATTTTTCTTCATCCCACAAAAACAAAAATTGCTAATTTCATGTAAATAATAAGAACATAATATTATAAGAATGAACTACAAGAACTGGTGTTAAGGCTCAATATATGATCCAGTCCCATTAATAGGGGCAATGTAGAATTTGGATGAGAGCAATCCTTGCTCGCAATGACAATCAAAATACCGTCAGGAAGATTTATCTATTTGTTTTCATTCCAGTTCTATTTCACATGTTCTGCAATGGACTTTGATTGATAACCAGAGCCTATTGACTATCTTAGAACCTTCACTGTTCATTTTTGCATTAAATAGAAACTGTAGCTTAGCTGAATGTTCATATTTTGTATTATCAACCGACAACCTAATGTATCATCTTGATGTTATTTTTAAATTTGACATGTATGTTTATTTTTCTACTTACAGTAGGAGCTACATCGACTAGTTTTTAGATCTGTTCACATTCGATGCTATTGGCATTGAGACTGTAGATTATTGTGCGAAAATTGCAATGTGTACATAATTGAATAACTAACATTATTTTTATGCATTTGTGTTGTAATTCTATACACATAAAAAATTTATCATGCTATTCAGTGTTGTATTTAAATTTTATTCAACTTGGATTTCTGTAAAAATTATGTTTTCAATTTTTGAAATTTTCCTTATTTCCATTGTAAAATTTATTATCTTGTATTGATTGGTTGATGTGATTTTCTCTTCTAGTAAGCGACTGCCATGTATGTGCACGACGTTTTATGGTACAATAATAAATTTTATAATGTCATAGATAGCTTTTTTTTATCTAAATTTTCACCTTCTCCTGCAAATCTATTTGACATAAAACACTTTGTCCGATACTGCTTTAATGATATTGGCTTTTGATCATTTTTAAATGTTAAAAGCAATATAAAATTATTATCTTATCTTATATTGTAGATCAATTTCAACAATTATTATTCTTGGATATAGGGGTCTAAAAGTGATTACGAAGCATAGAAATAACTTTGTGCTGAGATTCAAACCATCACAATGAAAAGGGTCGTTTTTTTAAATCGAGTGAGTATCTTCGTTGCCTATAACGAACCTATTAGTTATGATTCCATATTGATACCGTACTGATACAGATACAGGAAACGTTTAAGTTTAAACTAGCAATGACGTTACTTGATTCTCAGTTTTTCAGATTGGTTTCTACTTGTTCGCAGATTTGACGTTTAGGGTCAAATTCTCAGTTTCTTCTGCATAACTGATGCCCGCATGTGTCCTAGACTTGTGCGAGGGTCCTACAGTTTAGAGCTTGAGTGTTTAAAAATCTACAGAAAGAAATTCTTAAAATGGATATTGCGTTCTTGATCCTATCCATAAGCTGTCTAACGGGCGTATGAGGCGCTTGTCACTTATTTGATCTGACTTATTAGATACCTGATTTTCAACTAACATTTCTATTTAACTAATTCTTGAAGAACCTCAGTTTTTATTAAGATCTTCCTATACTGTACAATACATTATCTTATTTTCTAATGATACATTGATTTTTTTAATAATAATTATTACTGTGATGTGAATAATAATCATTGAATACTGTTATCAATTTCAATAATCGACTGCGTTTTTCAAGATCGTAATATATGCAAATGAATATTCAACTTTATGATGTGAACTTAAAAATATGATATCTTTAGTAAATGCTCTCAATTCGAAACTAAATTATTTAAAATTAAGAAATTTTGTATAGTTTTAAAGTGAATTTAATTTCCCATACGTGCGTTAGAAAGGAGGACCATTTCTTATCTATCTACATTAAGTTGATAAAAAAATATTGTAGTATTTGGAAACTTTTTTTAATAATATCATTGAAAAGATTCTATCCTACTAATTACACATTCCATTGATATTTGGTGTGATTAATTTCGGCTAAATTATTTTACTCATTTGATTTTATCTTGATTTCTTTGTTAAATCGATCAGCAAGTTTAATTCGTTGATTAGTAGCTGGGGAGAAAAGCGAAAAGTTGCGAATAACAAACTTATCGTATTCGTGAAGAGTATTCAAAGATGCAATTACTGTCCGAAGATCACTGATAATGATTCATTCGATGTTGACCTAAAGAGTTTTCAACTTAATCATGTTTATAGTTTTTTTTTTGTTTTTAAGACAAAATCAAATCTATTCAGGCGAAACGTGAAGAGATTGAGATTCATCAAATTCACAGTGCCATCTCGATTCTAATGAAACCTCGCCAAACAAGTTTCCCGTTACTATCGTCTAATTCAAGATAATCAAAAGCTCAAGGCTCGCTCAGTGATGACGCCAGAGTGCTTCTGCGAATTGAGAGCCAGCGTCCACTGGCACTGCTCAGTACACTTTACAATTCAGTGTCGGCTGCATCATATTTGAACGCGCATGGGGTCCGATAAATTGCATTAAAATTAGTGTCTAAATTGACGAACTCTTAGGTCCGATTCACAACATGGACAGTCATTACACAACTTCATTTTTATTAAAACTATGGACAATCTTCTTATTAGTTGAAGGTAAGTTATACAGAATACACAGGTAGCCTAATCAATGTACAGAATTCATCAATCATAATCAATTCGAGTTCATCAGTTATACAGAAAAATACATAATACAGTTTCCTATACCTTTTATAATACCTTAGTTTAATACCTTTCTCATAATACGGTTTCTATCCTCATAGAAACTGCACCATATTCATATATGAGTATACTATTCATTCTTTGCTTCATTATTTAGCTCTTATATTATTAATGACAATTGAACAATTGAAGAATAAACTGCTGAGAGGAATGTAGAATCCATTTTCACCATTTAAAGTAAGAATTTCCTGTAAATAATATTCTTCGTATCTAAAATTCCAATAATGTCTCATTCCACCAATATTGGTCTGCAACTTATTGCAAATTTGTATGCAACAAATTGAATAAAAATATATGCCTTGATTGTGAATTCAACAGGGAAGACAATAGTGTTCAATATATTTTATTCATGTGGTAACAAGTTTATTTTTTTCTGCTGGAAGCTTGATTACATTTTTACCTGAAGATATCAGCTATGCCAACAAAATATTTTTCCATGCATAGGACTAATGTTTGATTGCTTGTAAGCACCCTGTCAAAAATCCCTGATTGCAGTACATATCAACATACCCTGAGTAGTAGTTATATTAGTAGGCCTACATAATATATAACTTTGAGCATGCAATTCAAGCTGTATTTTTTCTAAAACACCTATAAGAAGTTATGATGATAGTGGATTAGCGCTGCTGCTCAAAATTTTGAAGGGTCAATGCAAATCATAATAACTTTACTATTGATACCGTTATTAAGTTCATATTACCTATGACAATGTAAACACGCCCATTTTCTATTTGGCAGGCTGTAATAAAGTTTTTCAATTATTGTCATTGAAGAAATGTAGGTAGGCCTATGTTTTTATTTTTAAATTAATTCTGTATACGATAGTTTATTGTAGTTAGGCCCTATTTATTACATACTGCTCTTAGAATTCATATTATTTTATTGCTTTGATAGGTATTACCACAGAAAAGCGATAGATTCTATAGTTTATTTATAGTTATTCTATAGTATTACACTCAGGAAAGAACCAGCTCTAGCCTCACTTTATCAAAGAATCTAACTCAATGTTAACTTCTTCAGTATTGGAACGATCAAATCGAATTTTCCGAGGCGTAATTTGAAACCCTTGAAAATTAATATCCACAGTATATTTATTACTACACGATTACAAATAGTCGTCTCGTAATATTACTATTCTATTATTATAATGACAATGACTGCAAATAGTCATTAATTGAAAGGAGAAAAATTAAATCAATCATGCGATTATTGATTGACATGAAGCGATTTTTATTTTTCCTGGGACGGTTTTATGATGATATTGGAAATTCTGAGCTTTATGATGATTGAATTCAAATATTCAGAAGTGACCTTCATTTTTATTCGATGCTTCATTTTTTTATTTATTCCTTTTTGTTACCGGTATTCCATGATTATTGTCAGTTCCTTTCATTTTTTCTCAGACATTAGAGTCGTAATCATTATTTTCACTTTTAAGGCTTAAATTTATATAGCCGTATTTTCAATAAAAGTGTATTTAAAAATTTCCTTTTGTTTTTGCAATCTACTTGGTCCAGATCATCTTTTTCTGTAGTAGGTTATATTTTCTAACATTTATTAATTTAAATACATAATTACAAATTACATTATTACAATAATTGTTCCACTACCGTACATCTTTTTCTGGAATAGCTTTCTTATTTCTTACATTAATTTGGATACAGGCAATTGAACTTACATAAAAATATTTTTATCTTTGTATATCTGTCCATAGCCTTATAATAATATAATTAAGGCTTGATAGCTCATTTTCAAGTACGGTAAGCTATAAATATAATGTTATTTTTCTCGATCAAGAAGCTGTTGCTGTTGCCTCTTGCCTACAAATTACTGTATATTTGTAATAAGTGAATAGGCTATAAAAATCCTATAATAAGTAAACTATTAATTATATAGGTACCGTAGACTTTTTGTTAGTGACAACATTTGATTTTTAAATCAGTTTCAGGTATTCTCGCCAATAATTATAAACACAGCTACCTTGGATGTTACATTGATGCTAATGGTGATAGACGTCTCTTCAACAATCATAAAGAAGTTATTAAAAATAACTCACCAAAGACTTGTGTGGAATTATGCAAATCAAAAAACTATTTATACGCTGGAATGCAATATGGGCAAGTATGACAACAAACTGATTTCAGATTAGTTCACACTAAATCAATAATTAATTAAGCAGATGAACGCTATCAGGAACATTAAAAAAAAGCTTGAAAATGTGTAAGGTCTAAGACATTCATCACATTGCTTTCAAGTACGGTAATAATAAAAGAAAGATTATTAAGATTTTATAAAATATGGCAATATCTCTTCTTTTAATCATGGATTACAGTATGTTATTTTCAAAATTTACTTATGTAATTCACGTATTATTATTACTGTATTAAGGAAATTTATTGATTTGATTATTCGGAGGTCGGATGATTGTAGGGTTCAAATAAAGTCAAAGTTTATTCATTAGAAATAATTTACAATACAAAGTGAGAATCAATAACATGAAATACAATAAGAACAAAGAAATTTTAAGATTATGTGTTGGGATATTTAAAAGCTTTTTATTATTTTTCTATGATAACAAAGTATTAAAATCGTGATATTATTGGATTATCGTTTATTCATTTGATTACATATAATTATATATTGGTATATAATTACATTTATACAATAATGATTCAATTAAATTTGGCCTATATATGATTCACTATAAATATGATTAATTACATGGTTGTGATCTATTTTCGAATGAGACGATTGATGTTTTGAATTTGAATTGACAGGAATGAATGCTTTTGTGGCAACGTGACACCGCCTTTCAAAGCAAGAGCCGATGAATCTGAATGCAGCACTGACTGCCCTGGCAACAAGGAAGAAAAGTGTGGGGCTGGATGGCGAACAAGTGCTTATAAAACTGGTTTAACAGGTGATTAATCGTCTATCAAGTTAATCATTTTCCAAATTTTCCATAATGCTAGTGGAAAAGTTAGTAAGATGTATCTTTTTGAAATAAGATTACATTCATTGCTATTTCATCGACGCCGAATTCATATAAATATTGTTAAGAGTGGGGGTGTTCGATATTCCACTAATAGTAGATCAGAACGGAGCTTAGGAGAAGTAGCCTACTGAGAAGATGCTGTTGTCATTATTCTCATCCATGCTGAGTGTCGAATTGCAATGGACAACGACTAAGAATTAATATTATCTGAGCATTATAGCCTACAGTATTAAATATTAAACAGTATAACCAGAGACAATTGGAATACTTATAGTTCCTATCGTCTTTGGTATAACTCTCACATCTCAGATTCGAGAATAATAAAATTTGAAAATGCCATTTTCTTTTACAGAAATATGAGGGTGAGGGCAAAATGTTTGGTTTAAGCTTAACGCCCCCCTTGCAAGTGATTATGATTTGAGAGGGCAGAGAAAGTGATGTCCTTTAGGTAAACCTTCCTGATTTTGTTATAATTTATCCATATATTTACAACAGTCTTCAATTTTTAAATACTTTATTCCATGTAGGCTACTCTAATCTATACTGCACTCTTTACTTTTTATGATCATACTATGTTATGTTTAATCGGCTGAACAATAGTTCAAATAACTATTGGAATAATTGTACTTCATTATCCACATTTTGCTTTAAATGCATTATTTATCCTATTAATTTTTATTTCAGGCACAACTACTAAGGAAAAGCTCAACTACATTGGGTGTTACGCTGATTTTGGGTCACAGGAGCATAGACTATTTGACAAATATACTTCAGATTTCCACGAAGGTCAAACACCTCATTACTGTGTGGGTCTATGCTATTCTCTTGGATTTGGCTACGCAGCCTTGCAATACAAGTAATGAATTTAATAAGTGTTTGGTCTTATTTCACGCTATATTATAATTGAATGTATTATAAAATACTATTAACTGGAAATATGAGTTATTTGAACCCAGAGTCACAGACTTGTGCGACGACGGCGACGGCCTGACTGTAATGAAGTTGTAAGATGATGATTGTCCTACTTGCTGATGTCAGACCACCAGAGAATTTACTACTGTATAAACTATAATGTACTTGCTTTAATTGGAGGTATTCTTATAACAATTACTAGTCTACTAAAGAGTTTTTGAATACTCTATTATTATGTTTGTTCGTTATTGTCTTTTATATAAACATGATAAAAATTTCACATTGAATACGATTCCGCATAGCTTAAATAATTATAATACATTTTATATTTTCTTTATCGGAAAGAAAACAAATCATGAATATATGTTAATCTGGGTTAGAAAATCATAATTTTCGAGAAATGGGTCCTATTTTCCAATGTTTGTATTAATTTCCATCTGGAATATTTTGTATAGTACAGCTCATGGTAGTATTCAATTTTTTTAGTGGATTATAATCTATCATTTATACACAACATTGTGTCTGCATTAATAAATTAATTATACATTAATAATAAATTGTATAATGTTGTATGAACCACTCAAATTAGGAAAATCAATTCTAAATTTGTACTTGAACTCTTGAATTGAATTCGATATATAGAGTGTGTTAATTTAATAGAATGAATATATTAAATTGTTATCAAAATGTTTCACTTGGAATGAGTGTTGTGAGTTCATTCTAAGAATATTTTGTTTTCAAAGAGAGCACAAGTTTATGCTTGCATTTGATTCAGTTTCCAGTGTTTCTGTGGCAACAACCATCCACCCTCCGAAAGGCTACGGAGCGACGACGAATGTGATTTGGAGTGCACAGGAGATAAAAGTGAAAAGTGTGGTGGACATTGGAAACTCAGTGTTTATTCAACATCCATAACAGGTGAAAATAATACTCTATTTCTGTCATTCACTATCTTTATCTCTTATTGGTTAAGAGAAAATTTGTGAATTTCTTATTCAATTCGCAGTAGATTTGAGCTGCTCATAGATAAACTTATTGAAATAATAGTATAATTCATATTCATATAAGGAAGCCAACTGTCCTTTTCTTAACTAGTACGTAGCCTTTGAAGCGAGGATGAGCTAAATTTTTTTATTACTAGCATACGGTATACATAAGGTGAAGTGATGAACCCAATTCCTTTTATTTGGAACGCATGAAATAAAAAATTGTTGCTAATCACTTTAAATCTATGGAGAGCCGGAATATTGCATGAATAAATGAAGTGAGGAAAATCCCTCGACTTGTGCAACTCGAAGCAGGAATCAAGGCAGATAAGATTTTTGAAAAACATGTAGGCCTCGGGATTTTAACCATTGTGAGATAGGGACAAAACATGATTTTGGGATAGAATTCAATTAAATCTCTATTATTTAGTGGTTTGTCATCTTGTTGCTAGACTTGTTCTTGAACATTGAATATTTATCAAATATGATGGGATTGAAAACAGACATTTTTACATTTGATTCAATGTTAACCTATCTTTAATCCCGACAAGTTGTTCCTCTTTCTCTCACTTGAGCGCTGATGTTTGGCAGCTACTCGTCTATATATAGTCTTTTGATTATAATGGCCTTTTAATGAACTAAAAATCTTATTTTAATTTATCATCAATAAAAACATTTTTATCATTCGATGTAAACATTTGGTTTAAAATAGTACAGTAGTACGGTATTTATAAAATTGATATTTTTCTATTACTAGCCTATTATTATAAAATAAAATATTACCTACTTGAAAGTGGTAATATTTCAAACTTACTGTATGAGTGAGTCTCTTTGGTGTAAATACTGCATTAATAATTTTAATAAGACTGATAAATACGTTGATGATAATTATTACAATTAGTTCAAACCCAGGTCAGACCGTGAGATTTTAGCTCGAGCCACTCCTCGTGTTTCGGAGGACACGCAAAGCCGTCGGTCCCGGCTGCCTAAAAACAGTCGTTAAGTCACGTCAGAGACCCTGAACTGATCAGGAGTGACCTGAAAACTCTGACTCCAGACCTGAGCCAGCCAGGTTATACGGAATTATTATTATTATTACAGGTTTCCAGCACATTAGGAATGATGGAATGACATTCAATATTAAAAATGTAAATCAATATTTGGGAAATCATAGACCGTTTTCGGCTTAAGAAAAACAGCAACTCCTACACTTTTTTCAACGTAAAATGCTTTTTAATACAAAAAATTATTGAAAAGTTTCTTAATTATATCTTTGAATAATTTTTTTTCAGATTTACCAGCACTGGGCAGATATGTTGGATGTTACTTGGACAATGTAAACAACACAAGGCTGTTGAATGGCATCAAGAGAGATTTCACAACAACCAACACCCCTCAACTTTGTGTCAACTTTTGCCTCAGCAACAATTACCGATACGCAGGACTACAGTATGGGTAAGTTATGTCCTGTCCTCACACAATAGAATACTCATCTACTGTGCTTTTTCAGTATTTTAACCATGCACTGCATCATTATGGTTCTAGCTCATCATGGGTTATTATTTTATATTTGGTAAATCTTATGTCAATTCACTTTTAAATTCTCCTCCTACTTGCAAGGAAATTATACTTTAATTCTGCAAGTAGCCTAGTATTTTTATTGTACCAAAAGTTTTGTAAAAACTTTATTTATTTCATCTAATAATTTCATTTCATCTAATAATTTTCCAGTATATTTATTTGTTCATTTTCTATTTTTTGATGAATTTGTGAGTTGATATTTTGTTTTGGTCAATAAAAGATTATTTGATACGAAGTAGGCTAATTTTGAAGATGGAGCTTATAATCTAAGCTCACACATGTGCATTGGCATGCCTTCGTGCATGAAAAATTCAAGATATAAGCACAGAAAAGGAGAGGAATAATTATCTCTGGCCTTTCTAGGAGAAAATTCTGAACTATCTCTGATATAAGGCGCTGTCTACTTCCATTCCTACCCTCACAGCCTATTACCATTCTTGCAGGAGAGAATGCTTTTGCGGAAACGACGAAATCACAACTGAACTGGCGCCAGATTTCCAATGTCAGCTGGAATGCCCTGGAGATGATACGCGTACTTGCGGAGGACATTGGAGGCTAGCCGTCTATCAACTGGGTGAGAACTTTTGCTATTTATATGTGATGTATTGTGTGTTTCCCAAATTGTTGAATAAGTAAACATTTTGAAACGCTCTTTGCAATAAAGCTAGATAGGTACCGTACCGTAAACTGGGGCGAAGTTGATAAAAAATTACGGGTTTTTATGATAAATTTGCTTTAGAAGCCCTAATAAAATTCTAAAAAAATAGGATTGATTCTATCAGTCTTGTCCTTATTATTACAGTTTAAACATGATTTTTAACGTGATTTCGATCAATTATTATCAATCTCATTTTTCTTTGGATTTTTTTCAACATCTATAGGGGGATTAATTGTAATTTTAGTAAATAAAGTTCAAAAAGAATTATATCCTTCATAGATATATATTTTCCTAGTTTTTATAGTGTTCATTGTAAGGGTGAAAAGCAGTTTATTTGAAAAAGTCAGGTGTGATCAACTTCACCCATACTGATCGACTTCGCCCCGGGTTACTGGTACTACTTCTACCCAAACTCTCATATGAGAAGAGTTTACTAAATAGTTATAACAGTTAGACTCAATTATAAAATATAGGTACTTAGAGGGCCAAGTACGAAAGTATGAATTTTATTAGAATGAAATATGCTGTTATACTGCATTTAGTATAAGTATAGTACTGTATTAGTATTAGTAAGTACTGTATTTAGTATTAGTATATTTGTGATATTTACGTTGCCTTATTTCAACTCGATTTCCATATATAATATTGTGACGAAACAAAGCAATAAACTAAGATTGTGATTCAGCTGCTCCAAGATTGGTTAATGTGAATAATTTTCTTCATCCAAGTAATACTTTATTTCAGCTATTGAATTCAAATCACCACAATATTTGGGATGCTTCAAAGATGAAACAAACGAAACAAGACTGTTCAAGGGATACAAACAAAATTTCTATTCTTCATTGACTGTACAAAGATGTATTGATATTTGTAGAAGTAAAGGATTCCACTACACTGGACTCCAGTACAGGTAAGATTTGCTTACATATTTCTATGCAAAACTTAGTAATAGTAGACACAAGTAAACCTGAAAAATACGGGGGTTTCAAATGAATATCGCTTGGGTTTAACAAGTATAATTATTGATTTAGGCAGCATAACTTTGATTAAATTTTGTCTCTGGTTCCAGCTCCTTATTTGCCTGGTCGTGCTAACTTTAGTATAATAGTGTAGCTCTAGTACAGAATTACCCATCACCCATGCAAATTAGAAGATAACATTTAAATCAGTCAGTTCTTGATTCAATGGATTGTCATCAGATCATGAAAAGTTCAATGTTATTCATTTTGAAATTATTCAATGAATTATGCTTTACCGTAAATAAGTGCAGCAAGAATCCATTTATTTTATTCTTATTGAATCAAAGAGTGTATTGTCGGATTAAAGAGTTTATATTCCAGTCTGTCAATAGTATTTAAATTATCACAATGAATTTATATTAATAAAAAATCTATATTAATAAAAGAGAGTTGGTGTCTGTACGCTCGCTTATAACTCGAGAACGGCTGAACCGATTTAGATGATTTTGGATTCGTTTGAATTTTTAAAGCACTGGTTAACATAATATGTATTAAAATATAAGAAAATCTCTTTATAATTAATAAATAATTAGTAAATTAATGACCTAACCTATCAAACACGACATCCATTTTGATCCAGTCCAAACAATAATGCTCCTATGAAATCGATGTGTAGTTGAAGATGCTACAATGTAGGTCTTCCTAATGACGACCTCGGTGGTCTGTTGGACAGCGACTCTGCCTTCCACGCAGAATTCTCGGGTTCGATTCCGAGACGGGTGAAAATTTTTTGGCAACTTTCAGCATTGATTAATATTGATTATTATCCACTCGCTTTATGAAAATTAGTATATTGCAGATTTCTTTTAATTTCCCATCAATAAAGCGAGTGGATATAGATATTTTTACTTCGTGACATTTTTTTCGTGGGGGGGGGGGGATATGAAGGGGAGACATTTGGGGGGAAGAAATGGGTGACATGAAAGGGGTTATTTGAGGGTGACATGAAGGGGGTTATTTGAGGGTGACATGAAGGGGGACATTTGGGGGGGAGAGGGTGATACGAAGTTCGCCGGGACAGCTAGTATATAAATAATAATATTATCTAATTCTTCACATTTGAGTTACAAGTGCACCTACCATGTGTTGAATCTGTAGAGAGAAAAGAATTTAATATATTTTTTGCTATTCAACAGGTATGAATGCTTCTGCGAGGATAGCAAGCCATCAAACTCCTTGGAAGTGAACGAAAACAATTGCCTCTATCCTTGCTCAGGAGACAGCTCTCAGATGTGTGGTGGTGATTGGAGGTACAGCGTACACTGGAATGGACTGAAAAGTTAGTGGTTGATAGTTTCTGCAAATTGTTTTACAGATGAGAGATTCGATGATAATAATAATAGCAATGATCATTGATACTAATCTAAACACAGTACCGTAAACTGGTGCAACTTTGAACCATTCGAGAAAAAAGATTACACAATTTGTATCAAAGGTGGAAATCAACATTGCAGTCTAGTAACTGCTATAATTACAGTATATATTATGTTCGTATTGGTCTACTCTTATTATTTCTATGTTCAAAGATATAAATATGTGTTTGGTCATGCAGGCAGTGGCTTTTTGAATATTTGTTGTTTACGGATTGAAAAATTTCATTCCAAAACTTTATCGACTCAACAATAACTGTTTCATGCAGAAAATAAAATAAGAACCCCTCTTTACTGCTCTATATGTTGGCAAAATCGTACTAAAGTTTCAAATTTATAAGTATTGATTTGTATTTTATTTGTGTAATTTTTATGCACATAAACATAAACATGCCAATCAGGGGCAACTTTGGCACGATCCAAAGTTGTCCCTTATAACTTTAGTCTGGGTCAAAGTGGTCCCATTTTTTTATCGTATGGTTGTTTTTCCATATTTTATCCATATAGTTGTCCCATATTTGCACTACATAATTTTTAAAACAGTCTATTAATGTTCAAGAGGATGCCAAAATTGATAAGAGGATTCCTGGTTCAAGCCGACAAAGACTGAACTGATGAGCATCTGGAGAAATGCCTAGCAGATATCAAAGCTTAATTGAGTTAATTAACTTATATGTCTAACTTTTTTTTTTTTTTTTATTTTTTTTTTTTTTGACCACAATGGATCACTTTAGTCTAATCACGGGCACGGGTACGTCCTCTGTGGGCTCCATTGTCCTGCAATCTCCTTCTCTCCCAATACCTTTTCAAATTTTCCGATCTCGCTCGTCTCTGCTCATCCGTCAATTGAACATTCCTTCTCACTCTATCAACCTTGAATTTCCTTGTCCTCAAACAATTGTCTATCTTCGGCTTATCCGTTGCATCCTCAATTCCCAATCCAAGCTCCTCCAGATCCTCCCTGACCTCCATAATGTACCTCCCGCAAGACTTCAAACTAAGTCCTCTGGTTATAAGTTGCTTCAGCAACCTATCCTGCGGCATCCTCAATATGTGTAAGAAGTGCGAAATTCGCCGCTTTTTCATAATACTGATTATTGGCTCTGTGAACTGATACACTGTTTCGTTTGTTGGTATTCTCCAAACGCCATCCTTTTTGTAATTTTTATTAATACACTTCCGTATAATTCTGCGTTCTGTTTTAATAATCTGGTCACTTTTGCCATCGTTTTTTATTTGTAGCAGAGTTTCACCAGCATAGAGAGCTTCCGGGAGAATCACAGTTTTATAATGTTTTATCTTCGCATTTGTTGAGAGACATTTCTTATTATATGTTGACTTGGTTAAAATGTAAGCATTCCTCATTTTACAAGCTCTGTTATTCCAGGAAAATCTTTCTTTCAAGCCAATATCAATTATTTCACCCAAGTATTTGAACTTCTCTACCAGTCTTAAACTCTGATTACCAATTTGAATTCTATTTATACATAGTGGCTGTAACGGCATTATTTCTGTTTTCTCGTACGATATCTTCAGTCCAATCTTCCCTGCAATATTTTCCAAACCAATTATTTGACACTTTACCTCTTCCATATCTCTAGCTAACAAGGCTAAATCGTCAGCAAATCCCAAACAGTTAGTCTTAACGGATTTTTTACCACGGCCAATACTCACTTTTGATGGATTTTCCATGAACCATTTCTTCATGATGAAATCTAGGGCTATGTTGAATAACAACGGTGAAAGCCCATCCCCTTGTCGTAAACCAGTTCTAATCGTAAATGATTTGGAGACTTCCCCGCGAAATTTAACCTTTGACTCCGTATTTTTTAAAGTTAGTCCAATAATTTTGACCAGTTTTGGATGTAAGCCATAGTGTCGCAATATTTTTAAAAGACTCTCCCTATGGATACAGTCGTACGCTTTCTTAAAATCGATGAATGTTATAAATAGTTGTCCGGATCTTTGCCTAAAATACTCCATAATAAGCTTTAGTGTCAAGATTTGGTCAGGGCAACTTCGATATGGACGAAAACCTCCTTGATATTCACCTATCTGAGGTTCCAGAGTGTTCTTAATCCTGTTTAAAATAATACGAGATAAGATTTTATAAGTACAGTCCAACAATGTAATGCCCCTATAGTTGTCAGGGTTGGTTTTATCACCCTTTTTGTAGAGAGGATGAATGATTCCTGCGGTCCAATGCTCTGGCAATTGCTCTTTATCCCAAATTTCACAAAAATGGCCGTGCAGTTGTAGAAGAGAATTGTGACTTGCGTTCTTCCATATTTCTGCAAATACCTGATCTTCACCACATGCTTTGTAATTCTTTAGCTCCTTTATGGCCTGAAGCATCTCTTGAAATGTTGGCGAGTTGATGTCTGACGGCTTTGATAGAATTTCTGTGTTCGTATCCACTTCCAATAACTCGGTTGGCTCCACACAATTCAACAATCTATCAAAGGAATTCGCCATTATCTCTGCATTCTCCGCATTGTTATGAGCCATTTTACCATTTTCATCTCTCAATATCAATGTGGGTGGATCGTATTTTCTAAGATGAGTTTTAAAAGTCTGATAATAATCGCGAGTTTTATTTCTATTAAAACCATCCTCGATTTGTGTTAAAATATGTTTATGATACAACCTTTTGGCATTACGAATTACTTTGCTGGAGTCTTTTCTAATCTCAGTCAAATACCTATTCGTCTCTTCAGATTTCCTCGCTTGATGTTTCAACCACGCATCTTGCCTCTTTTTAACTGCTAAATCGCAATCTGCATTCCACCAAGCATGCCTCTTTCCAGGTCTGAATGGTGCAATTTCCTTAGCAATTGACTTCATATTCAGGGTCAGCTCTTCCAAAGTTCCTGTGTTTCCAATTTCTTGTGTTTTTCTTTCAAATAATTTATTATTAATTAGCATTGTCGGGTCGAAATCTCTTTTATTCCTTTTATTTGGATGTTTCTTTCTCATTGGTGTCAGCTTAATCTTTATCTTGACAATGTAATGATCCGAACCAGAGTCCGTGCCCCTTAAAACTTTCACATTCTGTATTTCTTTGTGATAGTTTTTATCCATGAAAACATGATCTAATTGGAACTCCCCCTTTTTGTAATCTGGATGCTTCCAAGTCTTCAATTTATGAGGAAGTCGTTTGAAATAAGTTGACTTTGAAATGAAGCTGTTACTCCGACACAGTTCAATTACTCTAATACCATTCTTATTAGTCCTCTTCTGTGCTGGCCATTTCCCAATCACATCTTTGAATTTTCTCTCCCTGCCAATCTGTGCATTAAAATCTCCGAGTAGAATTTTCACGTGATTTGCAGGAACATCAGCAATGGTCTTATCCAAGGTTTCCCAGAATTCTTGCACCTCCTCATCCGAATCTTTTTTCTCATTTGTTGGTGAATGAGCATTAATCAACGTATAAATCTTGTTATGTCTAACTTTATTATAACTAATTAACTTTAAATGATATAGGAATAACATAAAAGTTCTTAATTATTCATGTAATTGGTCATATTAGAAACAGTGCAACATTGCCCAGATATTAATTTCTGCATTGAAATAATGTGAAAAAATGATTAGTCTAATGTTGTCCCAATTCCGGGCAACATTGAACCATTGGTAAAAAAAATTTATGGTGTCATACAATTATAAAATTTCAATTTCGATCACACCCAATTATAATAGCTATATCAATAGAGTGCTCTTGCAGTTTTCATCTTATTTGATTGATTTTTGTAAATTACAAGAAGGTGGTTAAAGTGTGATGTTGAAAATTGGTCCAAAGTTGCACCAGTTAACCGGTAGGCCTACTTACAAATGATCATCAATGTAAACAGTGCTTCACTCATTCTCCAGATTGAAACCTAAGGTACGGTAGGCCTACAACAAAGATTCATTCACCAAAGGGACATTTAGAGATAGCTTGGGTTACTATATTACTATATATATTGTAATCTCTGATAAACATTCTCGCTGTGATAATTACTTCCACGAATTGATAGATTTATCACTTTCAATTGAACATTCTTATAGCGAATATAGATTCAATAATTAATAAATTTAAAAAGATTTAATTATCAATTATTACTGTATTCTATTAATTAATTGCTTTATCACTTTCATTTAAACATTACTAGCGAAACACATGATACTATCAGAATAATGGAACAACAACGCATCAATAGGCTAAACCATTGTAACACAGAAAAAAATTGAAATTTTCAGAGCATATTGAGATTTAAACTATTAATTTAAATAGTAAATTTTAAAATTTCTATCTTTTTTATAGATTATTAATATTTATACAAATTATACATATGAGAGCACAAGGATATGATATCCCATAATTTCCCTCTTAACACATGAAGACATGATGAATTGATTAAAAAATGTAGAATATAGGTGTACGGTACTATATAAACACATTATGGATCTCTTGGTAACTTAGGTGTATAGGTACATATTATTTCCACTGATTCAAATTCAAATAATATAGATTAGAAATTTGACATTTTATTAACACATAATGTAACTGTTATAACAACTGTTTCATTTTCACTGTATAAGCTATACAGTGGTTTAGAAAACTAAAAAACTAATCACCCACTCTAGTACATGGATGACATCCATAGTTGAGTGGGTTAATTTCCATGAATATTATTTTCTTGATGTTATATGATTTTTTTACATTTTTGTAGTCTATATTTTATTAATGTATTCTTTGTTTTTAGTTTTGAAGAAGGAAATAAATTTATCATTTATATTTATATTTAATCTCTGATTGTGTAGGCCACACTAAGGAGAAACTGTTACGCTGGTTACGCATTGTCCGATTAATATTTCTATATCAAATTAATAATCTAAACATAAATTACTAATTTTTGCTGGTTTCAGATCCTCTGAGAAATGCAGATAACTACATTGGATGCTTCAGGGAGAGGAACGCGCCACATCAGCTACTTCCACTAGAATCTGTGACATTTGAAAGATCGCTCACTCCTCAACTTTGCATCGAACATTGCTTCCGTAAGGGATACCCATATTCAGGGACACAAATTTCGTCCGTTCACTTTGGAACACAAATAAAAAGGTCAATTGTATTCTCTCACTCTATAAATAATATGTCTATTTTTATTTTTGATAAAGTTTATCATTCTACTGTACTACCGATATTTTATTGGAGCGCCGTCAGGGCCAAGCTTGAGATAGTATGAGAAGTTCATCTTAAGTTTAATAAACAAGTATTTTTCCAATGACATGAACAGAATTGAGCACTGTGCAGAGTTCTCCAAAATTGTGGTCTTGGAGAATAATTTCACCAGGATTCTAGAAGGCTATAATGCTGATGACATTTTTAATCTAGGATCTAGGTTTCTAGGAATGAACCCTAACTACCATGAGCATCCTAAACATGGTTTTCCATAAAGGGAACTCAAAAGCAATGGCAGGTTGAACCGTGCAGTACTCAAAAAAGCTATAGGTACGGTTTGATATTTTGGTATTTAAGATTGTATAATTATCTATATACGGTATTGCTCACTATTACATAGCAATCACTTTCATCTTGATAAAGAAGGCATAGAGAATTCACTTTAAAGCCTTGGATTGTCAAGAAATTTCAGTATTATTTAGAACAACCATCCTGTATGCACAATAGACTAAACTCGTGCTTTCTGGAAATAGAGAAATGACACTTTTTATGTGTATTTCAGTCAATGCCATTGCGGTGATTTCAAGCCTTCGACAGAACACAAGACTGACGAGTCACAGTGCTCTGCTGCCTGCCCAGGAGATCAAAACAAAAAGTGTGGGGGTGATTGGAGAATTTCCGTTTATAGAACAGGAATTTTCCGATACAATCGTGAGTTGAAGGAATCTCAATACCTACTGTACTATATATGATATTATTACTTCAACAATGTAAAATCCTCTTCATGAAAAAATACCTATACTATAACAGTCACCTGCTATACTCGATTCCTTTGAAACCGAATGACGGGATGTGCACCTATTTAGTTTTTGAAAACACTCGAATGATTATCCATCCACTCTATATCATTGATGGTCCTGTATCATACCTAATATCAATAGGCCCAATTATTTTTTCAAATACCAACTCAAACTACTACAAATCAGGGGCGTCATTTGGGGAGGGCAGGCGGTGGCATTTGCCCCCCCCCCTGATTCCTGGATTACAGAAAATATTCTGTTTTGGTGAAATGACGCTACTGCTACAAATAATACTAAAACAATTACTTAAGACATAGTGATTAAAGATTTGTATTAAAAAAAATAATTCTTTGAGTTGATGTTCCCAGAGACATATGCTGCAAACGGATACTTGGGTTGCTTTCATTACGACAGGAGAATATTATCGACTTATAAAGTTGATCTTGATAATAACAATCCGCAGCGATGCTTGGGAATTTGCAAAGCAATCGGTTACCTCTTTGCTGGACTTAAAAATGGGTGAGTTGACGACTTTAACACTCGATTATTATGATATATTACCTACATTCCTAACTTTTTAAGCCTCTCTTGTAAATAGCGAAGAAGATTTGATTTGAAGTTTAAATCTTTTTATTTGATTGGATGAAAATTTTAGAGGAAGAATTTTAATACATAAAAATGAAATATTTTTTATTGGCGTTATTCTTATAAAATTTTATAAACTTTACAGACAGTTCTGACCAGTAACAATGTTAGTACACAATCAAAATTGAATACGTACATCTTAAACGCTTTTTTACAGGTTTGCTCCGTTACCGATAGTTTCTTAGATAAATTATACAAACTCAAACAAACTTTAGTTGTTGAAAAGCTTTGAAAAACTTTACTTAGTCGCTGATAAAAAGTTGATCATCTTCAATTTCTATCACAGAATAATCTGTATTGCAAAATATCAAGACTCATTTTTCATCAATATTTATTTTCCTTTAAAGATGTCAATGACAAAAAACAACATCCTTTTGAAGGGAAAATGAAGTTCTTATTCACTTGTACAACATGGTACATGGCTCTGTTATTCTATGAGTAGTCTACAGTAAACAATCTGTTGTGGAGTTACAGTTTCTGTTTTTTTTTTTTAATATTACTGTGTCAATATTTTTTATGTGTAAATAAAATATTCTGTAAATATTTCACTTATTGGGATTTGTTTGAGCAGAAACGAATGTTATTGTGGCAACAAGGCTCCTCCATCTGCTAGCATGGGTCTTGAAAGAGAATGCACAATTCCTTGCTCTGGAGACAACTCGTCTACATGTGGAGGGGATAAGGCTTGGTCGATTTACCAGCTTCCGGAAGTAAAGGATTTCGGTCAGTAGACTATTTCAGAATAGAATAATCATAAACTATTTATTAGTTGTTTGGTACCAAGAAAGACAATTTAAAAAAAAATGTTATTATTAGCCCTACTTTGTTTTGAAATTTATGTCCACATGAGTCTTGCATAATTTGTGCTTGAGTACGGTGAGGAGTTTGGCTCTCGTGAAAGAACAAGGAACCACAAAAATGTTCACTTTTCAAACCTCTTGGAATTTATTTATTCAATTTTATTAGAAATAGAATATACAACTCGAAATACAATAATTTCGAGTAACTTTTACTTAAATAGAGCGTGTGACTATAGCAAAGCTCTTCAAGCTTCCATAGAAGTCCTATAAATAACGCTTGTCACATTTGACTATTCTGGAAAAAAATACCCGGATTGGCCATTTTACTTTCTAGTTTACTGTTGGGTTGTAGTCATGAGTCAAACGTGGTATTTTTATCTTAGTCGTCCTATGACTAAGATGAAATAAGATATGATAGATATGAAATAATAAGATGAAATATGAAATGAGATATGACTAAGATGAAGACTCTCCATACAAGTACTACATTCAAGTACAATTAAATTTCCATTAAATGTCCAGCAGTAAGAAAGAATTCGAATTCCACCGTGTAGTGTTGGGCAGCGAATCTATAAACCGATAGTAGGCTAATCGAGTTGATGTTATGAATCTCAACTTCTTTTGTTCTACACATGATGTATGACCACTAGAAAGAAAATTAATATAGATGATACAGGATATATTTTTTTTCAGTATGATATCCTGATTGCAGTATAAAAGCAAGTAGAGATTAACAACTGAAATAGAACATTAATACTCTATAAGAATTTTATAATACTACATCATATTGCCTATTGAGCTAATGAGTAGGCTATCAAGAATAGGTGATCATCAAGATTTTTCTCTCCAAATAAAATAAATAATTCTATTTTCATAGGTTCTACCACAGTTACTGATGACCTTCAAATCTCTTCAATAGATGGTGAAACAGACAAACTCATAAATGAGGACTCAATTCCAATAAATAACGAAACAATAAATTCTAATGTACTAGAGGAGATTGTGAGGAATATTTCAAGCAGCGTGATCGAAGACACTGAAAATCTAACTTTGAGTGAACTTCAAAGATTCACTCTATTAGAAACATTGTCGGTAATCCGTTTAATGAAATTTGAGCTTCATTCAAAGATGCAGTTGAATAACTATTGTCAAAATTTGAATAAGAGAAGGCAATTTGAACCTCGAAAGGTTAATCCAATTAACTAATGTTCATTACAAAATTATGTGAATATTCTGTATGCTTCACAGGTTCAAATCTGTTTCTCTTTGAAAACTAGAAAGCAAACCATTTATTACCGTAAGCTCAAAACAACTGGGAATTGAAGATTATGTATTAGGTATTTTTCAGAATAGTTGGCTTAGACGCTTAGTTGGTCTCAATAGAACGAATTTTGTTTTATTATTCAATGCCTTTCATTACTTGTCTTTTATTGTAGGTGATTTAAGTGGAAGACGATGATGTTAATAAAGCCTTTTGTCCGGTACGGGCCGGTCAAGCTATCCAAATTATATATGCTTTTCTCATTTTCTCTCTCATTTAGAAATTTAAACCTTATTCCTTTGCTTTATATTGGTAATGCTTTCATAGAGAGTTGCAACCTAATCTTGGAAATGTGGAGCCCTGCGAGCTATCAATAATGATATTTTGTGTGATGAATTAATCATTTCCTATCTTTAAACGTTTACTAGTATTTCGAATAACGTTTCCTCATATTAAGTATGAATAAGGTACTGTAGATCAAATCAAGTAGAAATTCGTGCGAAATTATAAGTTTGATAATTTGAAATGGAGAATGTAAGGAATGTCAGGACTAAAAACAAGGTAAGAAATGTTTGAAAGAAGTTGGAATCGAAAAGTATCCACTTTATGAAAGAGGAAATCAGAATAACATTATACTTATACATACACACTTGCATGGGTACGCACATTTCGTTCATGAGAAAGTCAAATTTGTTAAACATAGTACTTAGTACGCACATCTTTCTTGGGTCGTTCATGAAAATCAAATTTCTAAATATAGTACTGAACAGGAAATTAAATATTTCTGATGTTTGTATTGAGAGGTGAAGGAACCTAACCGGTCAAACAACCACCGATTTTAGGTACCGGTAGTGGAAAATGATACCATTTAAAGATTTCATTCTCATTCCAAGATGAACTCACTTCTTTACCCATTAGAAGATTAATATTATTCTTTAAAAATATTTTTTAAAATGAAAATTATTTTAACTTAAAATGAAGCAATTTTTCATTTGATCATACTGATTTTCGCTTCCAAAATGCCACACCGACAAACATAAACGTACCATATACAGGTACAGAGCGTGCCATCCAAATTGGCGTCTCACTGGAGCATGCGCGTTGATCGCTTTCTCCCACTACAGTGCCTGCTGACTCGCGGTACAGTAAATTTCAAAAGTTCATTCAGCTGGCAAACTCAGCTTTATAAAAAAATTCACTTTTGCTTCGGTTACGTAGCAGTACTATGATGTTATTTGCTTCACTGACTGTACTAGCCTCAGCGGCTGGAGGGGAAGCGTGGTGG
This sequence comes from Laodelphax striatellus, assembly GCA_017141395.1. Lineage (NCBI taxonomy): Eukaryota > Metazoa > Arthropoda > Insecta > Hemiptera > Delphacidae > Laodelphax > Laodelphax striatellus. The sequence continues at coordinate 31,180,704 of CM029532.1, forward strand.
GAGAGATTATCCATCTCTCTCGCACACCCTCCCCTAGACGCCAATTTGGATGGCACGCTCTGTACGTTGTGTTATCCAATGAGAGATAAAACTCCGGTTTTATTACAGCGTTTCAAATACTGGAACGTTAGAGTACCTACGGTTTCTATAATACCTATTAGGCTACTACCTCCTCAGTTTTTTATGACTTCAAACTGATCAAATGTTATTTGATATTATTTGAATTATGATGTTTGAAATTATTATTCATCAAATGTTTTTTTCTAAATTGAATTTCTTGATTTTTATTAATTTCTCTATTTTTCTTCAACACAGAGTTTCATATCAATTGATATTTTTTGCAATGTCTTCGTGCTATTAACATAATACGTTAATTGTTAATATTTAATTATTAGTAATCTTATTTGGTTAATATATTATACTTACCAAATAAAATGAATGGATTATCAGAACATTTATTCTTCTGCCCACAAGTATATTTTACTAAATTTAATACAATTTACCGCGATTTTCCTACTTTTGATTAATACATCGCGTTATTGGTTCTTCTTGTAAAGTGATACGAATTTTCAATCCTAATATTATTATTTTTGGAAATATTAAAATTTAGTGTAATGTAACTATAATGATGACATCTCTATTGAAAGTTTAATACATTTAGATAGTTGAATATAGTTACTGATTACATCGGCTCTCTGATTTGATTGTTTCCAGACATAGATGAAAGATTTGGTGGCGATAATGGCGAAGGTTCGCAAATTTGTAAGAAATCAAAAACGGAAAAGAATGGCAAAGAGCCTATTTGTTCAGGAAGAATCATTTTTGAAGATGATTTTAACGAACTTAATCTTGACACGTGGCAGCACTCTATAAGGATACCTGTGAGTTTTTTATTTCAATTTTCAATACCAATAAAAATTGAAACCTTTTAATTTAAGTACTACTGGATCAATTATAAAAATAAGCATTAAATTTGTATTTATTTGTAAATTCGATTACTGCAAACTGCAAGTATTAGTAGGCCTAGGCGGGGCGATGAACATTTTGTGGCTGTAGCCGTACACTTCTTCAGTTCTTCAAAATGGTCTCGTGATTACATAAAATTTGTAAAAAATGTGCTGAAATAATGTATAAAACCTAGGTTCTCTCCTTTATATCTCCAAAGCAATTTTCTCTCATAAAATATGTTCTGTATTCTATTCTATTCTATTGCCACTTACTTACTTAAAATTGATTAATTTTTTTGAAGAGGTTCAGTGAGTAGATCTGGTTTTTGACATCAGAAATAGTTTTCTCAATATACTCCATTGGATTTTCCAATTCCAAGACGCTACCGGTATTTCACAATCACTTTTTTATGATTTGTCTCTTTCTGAATAAAAATCTCAATTGTATACTGTACTTTCTAAAAAAATTATATTTATTTTCTCAATATATTATACATCACCTATTCCTTATTTATGTGTGTTCTTTCCTATTTGCCTATTTATGTGCTTCTTATTACTTGAAAGAGCGGGAAAATGATGCCATATGTTGCGTGCGTCTTTATTCTCGTTCACTCAATTCAATTTTCAAATTAATTTATTTCTTCTAATTTCTCAGTGTAAACTACTCAAAACTTTTGTATTCTATCCAATAGGGAAGCAATTTCGCTTATTTCTCATCTGATAATAAAAACTCCTTCGTCAAGAATGGGATTCTTCACGTTCATCCAAACATTCTACCTGATGAGAAAGTCACTTCTGGGAAGTTGGATTTGGAGGGGTAAGAATGAAATTTTTCGTTTTTGAAAATCAATTTAATACCTGGAAAACGTGTTAGAAATAGATTGAGAACGATAATAAATATATATTTGATCATGATCTTTTTTACTTTTAATTAGTATGATTTTAGAAACAGTTCAGGTCATATTTCAATGAGAACCATGTCTACTTATTGCGCGATATGTTGTCTCCGTGACTTGAAAGGGACAGCCACCTTCCTTTTCCTTATAGTATAGGTGAGTGATGGTAATTATTATTCTGAATGTACCTCAATTCCACAACATGCCATTATTTAGATTATATACTGCAAGCGGCAAATGCGGTAAAAGCGGTCGTTTGTCGAGTGCAAACTTGAGCGGCGAGGTTCGATGCAGTTCCTAGTTTTGCCTATAGATAGCCTATCACTGTTCCTAAACTACAGAGAGTGTATAGTACTCTCTGTTCCCAAACTATAAACATTTTTGGAAACTTGGTTTTATTTGAAATATTTCATAATCATAAATGTACAAGTTCACCCCGTGCAGCGCAAAGCGCCGCTCACTTGAATTTTCTAAAATTCTTATGCCGGGTATCACCAAGATTGGTCAAATATTTAATGATGTTTAAATGCATCAACAGTTGTAAAGTTTATTATCACATTATACAAAAATTTGACGGTCAATTTTTCAGTTGTCGCAGAAAAATGATCTGTGTGCATTGGTGCATTCTATTTTATAATTTTATCTGGCTGTTTATGTATGAGAATTACAATCACTTGAAATTCATTATAAATAGAAATAAAATATAATATGAATAAAAATATAAGCCTGAGTTTCGGTTCCTTTGCAATTGTCTACCGTGTGTGCCATGGCGTTTTTTTGAAGATCGTCAAATTCTATTTGACCAAGGCTTGTGAAACCCAGCATCAGTTTTAAAAACGGTACAGAAGTTGCTACTTTGATATCTGCAGCTAACAGCAGCTCAGACGTACCAATGGAATCCTACCTTGTACTGGTCACTGTAATACTTTTAGAAAAACATTTTCTAAGCTCTATTCTAGTACAATTTTGTGCCACAGGAAACTATTTGAGGTTTTTACCAAAGTTCTCCTATTTAAAATGATTATTATTGAAAAACGAATAGAGCCTGTAAAAATCCGATTCTTCATATTTCTTTTGGCGCAAATCACATCAAAATCGATCCACTCAATCTTCTCCAGCACGAACTTTCCGAAGTTGGACACTGTGGACACAAAATTCTTTTAATATATAAGATGGTGTTGTAGACAAATTAAAATTGATTTCATGCTATTCAAATTACAGTATTGTAAAACAATTATTCACATTGACAATACAAAAAGATTATATGCTTATAATAGGTTAAGGAATCAGCGACATCTGTGGGCGAGAACAGAAAAAACAAGCATCGCCATGTCAGTTAGCGCGCATAGGTACCGTAGAGACAACCGTCCTTCTGTTTCTACTGTGTGCACGCCCTAATCAGACGTTTCTGATAATAATAAAAATTAATAATGAACTAATTGATAATGATATGAATTAATAATAGGATTTCAAAGCAAGCTTTTAATTTTCATAAGTAGTAGCATATTGATTATTATGGAGTATTTTTGTTCCGTGATATCCACTCATTTCACTTTAAAGTGTAATTTTCACATTGTCTGAATGAATTATGATTAACATAGAGTAGAAAATTTACACAAGTTTCTTTATAAAAATAAAGATAACTAGATTTATTTTCATTGCTATTATTATCAGTAATGGTAATATATAGGTACTATACTACCGAAAGCTGGAAAGAAAGATTCAAAATTAAATTTTTATATTTTTAGATGCACTGTTATGGACCAATTAGAATGCAAAAGAGAAGCTCTTTATTGGAATATCCTGCCACCTATTGCTTCAGCAGAAATTTCGACAAGGAACTCTTTCAGTTTCAAATATGGAATAATTGAGATCAGAGCCAAACTACCTGTTGGAGACTGGCTAATACCAGGTAATTTTACAACAATTATACATAATGTATGCCAACATAATTTTTAATGGCATAAGTGAACTGTAAACTATTATTACAGTTGCAGGAAGAATAAGAAATTAATTGATCGTAAGGTGTGAGCAGGAGGATATAAAAAGCTAGAAAAAAGGAGAATATACTACTATAGTAGATATTGAATATTGAGATGAAGATCAACTGTACCTTCAGGCTATTCTTTATTGTCTGAAAAAGTTCATGTTTGATTCCATTATTTGTTGATATCCGTTCACCCATCTTATGCCTTGGTTGCAATACCTTCTTATTTCTGTATCATTAATCAACTCAATGGATGTGATGTATCAGGTAATTATAGATAATTTTAGTTTTAAAAATATTTTTATTGAAGATGAATTAAATTATCAAATTATAAAAATAGGTAAAGGCCGCGAGGTAAGACATGAACCTTCGACTCCCACTACATGTGACCAAAAACTGAAATTTTTAGGGTGGGGGTAGAAGTTTGGTCAGTTCGTTCTCGGCAGCCGATACCTTAGCTTCGAGTCCGGGTGGGTTTTATTGTCTGTAAAGAAAACATAGGCGAGAAAAGGGCAGTGACCTGTGTGTCTCGAATCCAGCAACAGCTGAGGGGAAGGTGAGCCGAAAGTGTTCTACACTGACCGTATGCATGCAGAGTGAGAGCGAATGATTTGTGAGAGAGACATTCCCATCCCTACCATGCCAGTCTCTCTTCAACCGTTTGAGGGGTTGATGTTCATGTTTCACCTCGCGGCCTATAATTCATTAAAATTTGAAGTTCAATGTCAATATGTTGAGATAAGATATTTTTCGTGAGTTCAATGGGAATTCAGATTCCGACATGATATGGGATAAATATTAGTACGGAATCCCATCTTTATGCCTATACCTATACTTAAATAACTTATTTACGGTATATTAGAATATTTCTAAGAACAATGCTCTTATTTGGTAGTCCTTGATTACCCTATAGTTTTCTTATTATTCTAGTAAATTTTTAATACCGTACTGAAAAATGTTTGAATTTTAGTTGTACATGTAGGCTACAGAAGAATTGTATTTTGTTATAAAAAACTTTTCGATTGTTGCAGAAATTTGGCTGGAGCCGAAAACTACAGCTTATGGTTTAGGATTGCGATCTGGAAGAATAAAAATTGCTGCAGCAAATGGCAATGAAGACTTGATTACTTCTGATGGTAAAGACATCAGTGTCAAGTATCTCGATTATGGCGTTACTGTTGGATATGACGAAAAAATAATTGGCCGATATGTAACAGAGTTGAAGGCGGAAGGATGGAATGACGATTTTCATAATTATACTTTGATCTGGACCCCAGGTAAATACAGCACTTTGTTCGTACAGGTCTAGCCCGAAGTCTTACTGCACCTTGAACCATCATTTTGCTCACAGGAAACCATCTAGGCTACCTACATTACGGGCCCACCGTAATAAAAAAATGATAATATTCAAATTGCAATAATTTGCATAAATAATAATTGTATAAGTACCACATCCGTCCAGCTATATGAAGAGGCGAACAACAGAATAAGAAAGAAGCAGGGAAACCTGCCTAACATTGTGTTAAACTTGCAATTCCTATCTATTTCTGGCGATGGGGATGAGAGAGAGGTGAAAGCCATAAAATGAATAAAATTGAATTTTTAAATGTTTAATTTGTTTGGAATTGTTTGATAATCTTAAAAAATCATCCGCCTTTTTGAGCTTTGACTCTTAATGGAAAACGTTCAACAGTTGGTTTACAAATCAACTATTGCTGTACAAGACAATATTATTCAATGTATAATAATGTGAAATTTTCTGTTCTTTTCAAAAATGATCTGAAAATTAGATTTTTATCATTGGCTTTCGTCTTTTGCGGTAGGGATTTGATGGTACAGAAAGTTGTGATATTTTGAAAAGTTAAAAAAAATTAATCCAAAATAAAACTTGATAACATGCAAAGTCCTTGTTCGCTGGATTTTTATTACAAAATAAATGTGATGTAGAATCTGTGGTTAGCGGTTATTATACCCTGGTATTATATCTGGAATCATGAATTCGCGGCACTGTAAAGTGATTGTCCATTTTTTTCATAACTTCTACCAGTCCTATTACTTCTCTCAGCTATCATTACAGTATTCACTATCTCTCAAGAAAGAGATCACTTTGTTACTGTCACAGGCATATAAAAGTATACTCGAAGAAATTGAGAGCTGATCTTCTCTGTTATTGTATTAGACCATTGATTTTTAAATTTGAATGATCATAAGATTATGTTTAACTTTTCCAAAGCCTGTTGGAAATTTTCCCATCTATCAAAACTAAATAAGATTCATTCTAATTTTATCGTCGCTCTTTGTTATTTCAGATGATATCAGCTTGAAAATAGATAATAAACCTCTGACATCCATCAAGCCAGAAAAAGCAGATCAATTGTGTATGCTGCTTGGCGAGCGGGAAAAGTGTGATATCTGGGCCAAAGGAACTAAAATGGCTCCTTTTGACAAACAAGTGAGTTTATACAGCCACATTCTACAATAGTTTACAAAAATACTTTAGCTTTATTTTACTTGTTTCTCCAAATACAGTTATATATACATTGTATAGAGGAGGTTGTTAAAGTTACTTTTTCTAAAAGTGATGCAAAAAATAAAGTTAAATTGTCAAGGACGGCTTTCTCAAAATGCAGCTTTATGAACTGCTGCATTAAAATAAAATACATTTTCAAGATAAATTTCCGGGGTATAGGAAAGTAATGATTAGACTAGCATAAAATGCTTAGGAAACAGGAGTCGAGATGAAACCTGAAGATGAAGTTTTGGCCTTGTGATGGAAAATAGGTGAGAACAAAATTTTGGCCTCTGTATAATTCAAGCCATTGGGCTTATTTTATTCCAATTTTAAATTCATGTATGAATCATCAACACTATACTTAAATTCATTAAAGTTGGCGGATGGCATTAGATAGATAGATATTTCTTGACGTTGTTGACGACCGTGTAGAGTCCGAGGGCAAAAAAATAATATCTCTATCTACTCGTAGCTAGGTAAGTTACCTATCTAATTACATCCGCCAACTTCAATGAATATTACTATGCTACCGTTTTATTTTGAACTGTGGTTCATAATGCAAATTTTGTCGTGGTTAACGTACTATAAATTATAGCAGATAGGCCTAATAGAATTGTATAAAAATTAAATAAATTTCACTCAATTCATAGAACTTTAGTTGAAGTATCATTTGAATTCATTAAAATTTCGACCAATCCTTCATGAATACGTATTACCTCTTCCAGTTCTATCTGACTTTGGGCCTGTCAGCTGGAGGCAGGCGTGACTTTCCTGATAATTGTAAGACTCATGGACATGATAAGCCATGGAAGAATACTGAATCCAAGGTTAGTTGAAAATCAATTTATTACATTCTACGTAGACAATGTTTTGGTTAATTATAGCATACTAAGTATTGTTAAAAGTTGAAGAGAAAAACTCTTATCAAAACTTTTCAAATTTATTATTCTCATTAAATAAATTGATTCATTTTTACAATTAATTCAGCTACATTTCAGAATTTCAGTTAATTGGAATAGCCATCAATTGCGACATATTTCAGTCTATCTAAAGGGCTAACCCAGCATCCATAAAGTTCTTTATCTGCACCTATAGTTTTACTTTGAAAATTTTATTACCCTGTGTTAATTCCAGTACATGCGAGTACAATTATTTATATTGTATAAATATTATTAATATACCAACGTTTCAACCTGATTCAACCGAATAAGAAATTGGAAGAGGTATTTCTATTGTTTTCAGCATATTTGTATGAATATTTCAACTAACACTCCAATGTTCCTTCGAGTTTAGCCCATTTCTAAATGAGATTAGAGCCGCAGCGATAATAAATGTAGGCTATTTAAAAAAAAATTCATTTCGCATCTGATTTCTGAATGCTTTTAAACATGATAAAATTGTAATTATGTTTCATTTATAATACATAAATATAATATATTGTAAACACTTCTAATTTCCAGGCTATGCTAAATTTCTATGAAGATAGAAACAACTGGCACAGTACATGGAAACGTGATGCAATGGATCTCAAAATAGATTATATACGTGTAAGAGCACTTTGAGCTATAATATTCTCGTTTTTGGAAAGTATGAGTATTATAAAAATCATATTGTAAACATTTTTTCTAGTCTGGATGAATGTACACTATACAAAAAAAATGAATCTCAACCTTCAATAAAAACTACAAATTTGTAATGTTGTTTCCTTTTAGTTTGTTGAGCATCAATGATTCTTTTTACCAGAATGTAGAAATTAGAAGGCTGATATTTGTTTTTCAAAGTTCTCTAGAACATAATTTTCAGCTGTATTTCAAATAAAATAGAATTGAAATTGCGTAATATTATAAACTCAAGACTAGTTCGAGAAATAATACTACAACTAGTAAAGAACAAAAGTGCTGTCATCAAAATCGTGTTTATTCATTCCACAAAATAAAAGTTAGTATTAAAAATACATAAAATATTTATAAAATTCCAGCATTTAGCAAACAAAACAGAGTATAAAATTTATCAGGCTACTATTGAAACATTGAAGTAATAATCAAATTCATCAATTTTAAATATCACATGAGCAAATTCTACTGTTAATTCAAGGTATTTTATTTTCTCGAGTAGAATATAACAGACAATAAAAATATCAAGAGTATTTTAATTGACAAGACTATGCAGCTAAGATGTATTTGTAGCCTAATACATTTGTACGATAAATTAAACACAGAACTGCTACTGTACTTTACTTATTGGAATGTATTTTTATCACTAGCATTCAATTGACAACTGAAAATACAATAATTGTACATTAAAATAGAGCAACGTTTACACAAAAGTTTGAAACAATTCCCAATCAGTTTGTTTTGTCTGAAAGTTTTTTAAACATTGTTTCAAAAACTGGTGTGAAACTGCTTTAAAGATGGATAAATATACTATCTATACGGTACTTCGACTAAAAACTATCAGAATTAATAAAAAAGATATGAAAAGTGAAAAAACCTATTTATAAAACATTGATGATTTTCAATACTTTCCAACATACAATATTAAAATGTGTCATTTTCAGAATCCATGGTTCCATGTTGCCACTAAACTTGAGATAGAACAACATGTAATAATGAAATTTTCAGTAAAAAAAAATGCATTATAATACGATAAAAAAGATTTGATTAATAAGGTTAAAAATATAGACAAACATACAGAGATTATCAAGTACCAGTACCTTACACTTTGGAATAAATTTCTCTAAAAAATATTGGCTATTTATCTTATACAATAAAATAATTATGGCCTAATCGTATGTTATAATAATTATCACTAGGATATATGAATATATATCTATTTCCGAAAATATAAAAATAAAAATGAGATTCACTACACCAAATATATTCATGAAATTCTAGATGCCTCGAAATTATGTACTTCTACTGATATGAAAGCAGAACGAATACTATATACAAATAATGTATTTAACTTGATTCTATTCTGATTGGAAATTGAAAAATAAGATGGAATGGGAGTATTACTTATTGAAGAAGTTTGTTGAAGTATGCCACTTTTGTTTGGCTTACATATTTTCTCATAACCTTACAAGATAAGTTATTATTTAATTTTATTACTGTGATACGTCACTATTTTATCAAATAATGGAGGAGATATTTTTTAATATTGACTGACAGATGGAAGCACAAGAAATGTTGCTCGAATAATAATAATAATAATCTCTTGTGCTTATTCACAACATAGAGATCTGAGAAACTTTGAGAACTATGAGAGCACAATACAATATAAATTTCAAGAAATATTTGGCAGTTTCGAATGTGATACATTTGATGAATAACTTTGATAGATAATATTCACCTACAATTCTAATACTTATACATTAAGATCAACTAGTTCTGGGACGGAGAGTACATTTGATTAGATTGGATATTTATCTAATAACCTTGACTTAAAACTACACCTAAACATTTCTCAATTACATCTATAAAAATACACACATTCATGAAGTACAGAAGAATTAAAAGTACAGGAGGTCCAATATAATAATCAAGTCTAGAAAAATTCCACAAAAAATTACAACGTTATTTTTGTGTTGAATAAAATGTAAAAATTCAACTTTTTGAAATGTGATTCAGATATTTGAAGGTGATAATATCAGGGAATCAATAGTCAATACAACCAAATAAATTTGAACTTTTCATCAAAATATGAACCGTCGCTCAACACATTCTAAATGAGCTCATAATCACCACAAGCTGGTTAATTAGTAAGACATTAAGAATTTACATTCACATCAGAGGACAAAAGGATTTACGAAACTATAGTACTTTGATACAAATTCACTTCAATACACTATAAAATTATCAATGATACTATTATATCAGCATCTTTGATACATGACGAAATTGTGTCGAAAAAATTGCAATTCAAGTTTATAGAATCATGTCATGAAATGAAAATAATTATGAGGTCATTATTTAAAAATAAAAATATCGGCTATTATTTTCAATAGTTCGAATGAGTTTTATAATTTAAGATAACTAGCAAACAACCCTGAAAACACTAAAGAAACACACAACACTAGAGGCTGAACGGTGATAGTGGAGCTGCTATTACAACCATCCGAGGAGCAAGTGTAGACACATGAGCGATACTCCAATACGTCACCGGGCTGTTTAATGTAATTGCAGTAATTGCCAAGGTCAAGGGATGAACAGAATCGCTTGGTTCCCAGACCACCTGCAAAAAATCAAACACAATTTAATAAGGCGATCACTGTAAATTGGAAGAATTTATTTTAGAAATGTAGTCTTTATTGAGGCGTGACAAGGGCTTGAAGGTCTTTTCAGAGGCAAATTGGATGCGAGTTGGAACCAGTAGGAGTAAAAACGAGTAACTAGAGTATGCTATTGATAATTCTGGCACGAGTAAAACAATAATTCAAACCTATAAGGCGGGGGTTGCATTGGATGTGATTTGCAAAAGTGAAAGTATTCTCTGCAAAATGAAAGACTAAAGTCACACTGGCCTCTAAATATGTACAATAATTATTGAGATTCAATAAACCCAAGGAATTTTTATTGTCACCAAATTAGTTACTTATCACGGCTAATGAGCTTCATTAATTTACATGTCAGCTAGATCTTTTCAACCATGAAAAGAAGATGCTATAATAGTTAAACGAAGATAAAGGAATTAAGTTTCATCAGGATGGATGTAAACAATATGTCTATACTATGGACAGATCTAAGATGTAGAGTTTCTTGATACATAAGGTCATAAATACTTCACAAAGAGTTGAAATTGAAGAAAAAATGCATGCATGAGAAAGAAATATAAAAAGTCGATGACAAATTCGTGTTGAACAAATAAAACAATATTGATAAAAATGTTTTTACTAACGAAATTGATGTGTGCACAAAGACATTATGCAAGCAGCCTAATAAATAATACAAAAGAATACGAATTTTATGTTTCAATTGATTTCAATAGCTTATTTATCTTTTGTGTAACTGGCTTCTGGCTACAAAGCTTAATAGTGATAAGATAAAATCGAGCAAATCAGAAAGATGGTTTTTGTATTTCTTTTGTTTGGAAATGCGCCAAGTTTATTGTTAATAATTTCCATTATTGTCAAGATGATTATTTTAGTAGTTCCAGACACAGGCAGATACATGCAAAGAAATTACACGTGGTTTGTATGGAATAGCATAGAAAAAGTATGTACGGTACTGACAATTTATGTTGTAAAAATAATCGAGACCGTTGTTGCGAAATGACATGCATTATTTGATTATACCTCTATGAAAAAGTAAATACCGTACTGAAAATTTATGCTGCTAATAATCAAGAATGTTGGGAAGAGACATGCATTATTTGATTATACCTCCATGAACTCCAGTAGTTTTTATGCAGTAGCGTGCTTCAAATATGTGATTGCAGCTGACAGGCTGTATTGACCTGCCATCCGGATCATGTATCATGACATCTCCACAGTCGATATTATCCGGAGTTGAGCACTGATAGCAGTCGATAGAACCCACTTATTATTACATTCCAAGCGGAAGCAAAGCACCATCAGCCAAGCCGAAAAGAAATTGTTCATTAGATCAGAGAATTCAACAGAGTAATCACATGCAATTCGACAAACTGTATTTTAATCATCAGCCACAGTTGTTACCCCTCGTGCAATTGGAAGTTGTAAGGGTACGCGCAGACAGAGAGCGGTCAGGCGTTCCGGGTTCCACGTCCTGAGTTCTGCGTTAATTGTAATACCAACGTGACAGCGCACACTACCAGCGGTCAGACCAGTGTGCGCTGTCACGTTAGTTAGTAGAATTACAAAGAACGCAGGACTCGGAACGCCTGAACGCTCTTTGTCTGCGCGTACCCTAAAGCATTAGATTTATATTTGACTTTTCTGCAACCCTTTCCTAGTTGGAGTGCAATAGCCCAAATAATTTAAAAAATAGGATTATTCTCAAAATCTAATAAGAACTTAAATTGGAGAACTGGTTTAATGATTTTGATTAGATGTTTTTAGTAACTTTTGATACATAGCCCAAAGTGTAGATTTATTTACAAGCGAATTCATGTAATGTGGATCACCCCGAAAGAACTGCAATGTGTATTTAATTTTGAATACGTTTGCATCAATATAAATTGAATTTCAATTGCCAATGATTAGTCAGAATTAAATTGATTGATTTGTGCAATCGGCCTAACAAAATCTATGAATATTTGCAAAGAACTTCTAGAGATTTGCGAATAAGCAAAAGTATTTTTAATATCGTCTAAATTGATTATGAGACAGAACTGTTTCCATTCTTCTACAAATTTTTCATTAGAAATAATTTTGAAGAAATATAGACGACATTGATGAATGAATAAATCGGATATAATTCAAAATGAACAATAATTTTATCAATTTTAAAGGTACGAGATATTTCTCCTTGTCCTAATGTGCGACATGAGGGGCCTGTTTAATAGAATTTAGGAGTCCTTTAATACTGTAATAAAGGAAAAAGGCAGATACACACTAGACTTGAATTCATTACATGATAAGCTATTAATTTCATCAGGAAATCTAAACACGTCATTATTATGAATATAATAGGCTGAATTTATGTTCAATTTTAATAATTCCCAAACATGCATAATTAGAATCACATAAAGTCTTTAAATTCATCTCTAATCATCGCCCTCTCAAAAAAGAGACCTCCTTGCACCATTAGTGAACCATCACCATCAAAACCCCAGCGAGATTGTGTTAGTTGTTGACCTGTAAATGATTAGTATTCATCATGCCGCCGTGAGCCGATTAGTGTTATTGCTAGATGATGCTGTATTATAGTTTGGTGTTGGTTTAGGAGGAAGCATCAGCCCAATAATGTTTGAGAACTTGACCATCGAATCGGCCGACTTGTTTGATGCAGAAGGCAGCGCCATAGACCACATCGCAGGACACCGGCTCTATGTCGATGTCTTCAGACATGTACTCGTTGCATTGGAACGGATTGTCTTGGTCGATGCTTGTGCATTGGTAGCAATCGATGCCCAGTGCTGAAATTAATACTCAATTCTTGACAAAAGTTCTATAAATTGAATACAATGTTTTCTCTAAAGCTAATAAAACCAGAAACGAGAATAATACAATCAGAAATAAGAACAAATTAGTAACATGGATTTGAGAGGGATTCTCAGTTGAAAACTCCACCCTATACAGATTTCTCTCCTACCATTTTATTTTACCTTTTATCTTATGTGTAATATTTTGTTTCGTTTAATTTATTTTCACGAAGAAGGCTCTTCTAATCCACTAGGACAAAAAATAAAATTGACATAATTAGATTCTACCATTGACTATTAACCTACATAAGTGTAGGTTGATATTCAATGATTCTATCTAGTTGTTACGAAATAATTTTTTTTCCTTTTTCTCGCTTTCTTCATTTTTATGATCTCTGCCTTTTTACGTCTCCTCCCTCCAATTTATCACCTCAATGAATATTTCAGCATGTTATATTATATTTGTGACACTTTCAATGTTTTTGAGCGTAGAATCTTGTAAATGCAACTTTATTGAACAAAGATTATTTGAATTTGATAGCCCTCTCTATCGATTATAATATGGAGAAGAAAAATAAAAAAAAACATCTATATAAAGAGAATGATTGCTTGGATTTTTGAAGTGTAGGCCATTGAAAAGCTACTCTTTGACTAGCTATTATTAGCTCTTCTGCTATTGAATTCATTTAATAGCAGAAAGATTTCTATTGCAGTCTAATGTATTGAAGCACATTTAAGTTAAGTTACTTGTATTGTATATTCATCAGTATGTTTATTTGATTTTAATGTTTCTAGTGATATTGTCTGAAGAATGCTTAATCTTCATTTAGATGTTGATAATTCTTGCTGTCTAGGAGAGTTGCTGATTGCAGAAAAGTTGACAAAAACATTTTATTCTATTTGTTCTTATTGAAGTGAGTTTGGAGTGCAAACAACACAACAATATTTTTATTGTGATGGTAGCCCATGTAAATTCATGGGTATAATTAAGTTATTTGAAATTTCAGTACTAGTCTTGTAAGTTATTCATTTTTTAAATTTTGTGTATACTGTTTTGACTTATGAAAGAAGAATACATTTATTTATGATGGAATGTAAAGTGCATTCTCTCAAAAATTACGTTTTATGTTCTTATTTTCTAATTCACATACTAGACATGTTTCACGGTACATCTAAACATGATCAAGACTGAAGACAGAAGACTAGAAATTGCATTAAAAAGGCGGTCATTCAAAACATCAATCTTTCTATTAGAAATACGTTTTTCAAAAAAATTACAATTAATTGGAGTTGGAGAAAAGTAAGGACTGTGGTGACGTGAGCGGGTGACATGTAGTATGTTTTTAGGAAACCTTCTTTTCCACGCCCGACCTCTACCAATTACCTACAGTTTTACTACGGTACTCAAATTGCGTGAGCTTATTACTAACTGAACTATACATCTATTACATTAATTATTCACAGTAGCCCTAGCCCACTCCTGACAACACAAAAGTAATTGGAGATTAAAACAATATTCTAATTTGGGCAAAACTTTTTTGAACTACAACAGGATAATATTATTAATAGAAGATGAGCCAAGGAGTAGGGTGGCGTGTGTAATAATCGATGCATCCCTGAATAGCAAGCAGATCTGTTTGGGTTGACAATGGATTCACTGGGGGAAAGGAGACAATCTCATTAATAAGTGAGTGGGCGCGTCGTGTTTGTTCATCATATGCAACTCTCGAGCTATTTGATTAGAGAACACGAACTAGATCCCATGGCTTTG
This sequence comes from Laodelphax striatellus, assembly GCA_017141395.1. Lineage (NCBI taxonomy): Eukaryota > Metazoa > Arthropoda > Insecta > Hemiptera > Delphacidae > Laodelphax > Laodelphax striatellus. The sequence continues at coordinate 31,195,879 of CM029532.1, forward strand.
CATACATTCATCATAGCCAACGTGGAAATGCCTCGCATCATTGACTATTGCAACAGATTCAACTGGATCGGAAGTAAATCGAATTAGCAATTATTGTTGACGCTCTTGGACCGATTACTTTTGAATGAAGCATGTATTTTGAATTTAAAGCAATCACTAGTCAACTTCAACATGATATTGTAGGTCGCAAGTTAAGATTAGCCTCATGTGTTGTGAGTTTTCAACTCAATATTCTCTGCAAAAACATAGTTTCACTACAGAAAGAGAAACAATATTTGATAAAAAGAGAGTAAATACGGTAACTACTGGAATTAAAATACGAATAAAACTTTGCTTTGTGAAGAGAAAGACATTTTCATTGATAAAACAATAGCTGAGGATAATAATGGTATGGAAAACACAACTATTGTTGGTTAGTTATTAGACCAATGCTTAATTCTGGTGAGACAATATTTACACTTTTTCGAATTCACGATTTACTTCACGATCTTCTGAAATAAACCTTTTACAGTAATTGAATAAAATTATACTGCTTGAAACGAGAAAACGAAATAATGAAGAAGAAAATCAAGGTACTTCTATTTTGAAAAGAATAAAAAGGGACATAATGGAGAAGCTGAAAAATAAATTCAACTTGGGAATAAATAACTTATTTCTAATGTATTGACCTCCGTGCTGGCAATGTCTCTGTCATTTCTCAATCAAGTTGAATTTATTTTTTAGCTTCTCCATTGGGTCCCTTTTTATTCTTCTTTTCAAATAGAAGTAGGCTACCTTGATTTTCTTCATTATTTCATTTTCTCGTTTCAAGCAGTATAATTTTATTCAATTATTGAAAAAGTTTATTTCAGAAGACTGATTTTTTTCAAGTAAACCGTGAATTCGAAAAGGTGTAAATATTGTCTCATCAGAATTAAGCATGCTGGGTCTAATAACTAACCAACAATAGTTTAGTGTTTTCCATACCACAGCTATTATTTTATGAATGAAAATGTTTTCCCTTCACAAAGGAATGTAATTTACACCATTCCAGTTATTTTTCCTCTGTATTATTCTTATTTTATCTCTAGTAGTTATTGACTATATTTTTATCAAGAATTGTTTCTCTTTTGCAGTGAAACTATATTCTTTGTAGATAATATTGAGTTGAAACCCCACAACATGAAGTTAATCTCAACTTGAACTATCTGGATACTCATAGTTGCAAGTTGTATCAGTGTTCTATTGTTGTAGTTTGATAGAATTTTATTGAAATATACCGTGGTTGTACTTAATGGTAGAATTGGAGTAATCGGTGCACAAAACATACATTAATATACTAGTTTATTGTGTTACTAGTGATATATCTGGAGAGTTATTCATAGAGTATTATTCATGGAGTGTGAAGTGTTATTTATCTAATGTATAGATCTACCATCTTATCTATTCCATGAAAATTGACTGATAACCTGATTTGTGGGATAGCCAATTAACAACGCGACTTTTCTTCAGGAACCATTGCTATATAATAAAGAAAGTCTGTGACAGAAAAGTAATAGAGAATGCAAATGAGAGGAACATCTTGACGGAGACGAGTTGAATAATTTGAATAACGCTCAGTTCAGACAGAATTGAAGGACTATCGACGGGTTGATGGTGTGCGAGTCAAAGCCACACACCACCGCACGCGCATATACAGGGGTTTTGTTCGACACGCGTAAGAAAAGCCTGAAGAAGAGGATGAGGATGTGGAAGAGGATGAGGCTCTCATGCTTTTTCAAAAGTTGAACAGCGGCGAGAGAGAGAGAGAGAGATGTAAGAGAGAGTGTGTGAGAGAGAGAGAGAGAGTGGGTGGAGAAAAGTACTGAACATCACTCATTTCCCAACCCTTTCAGACAATTTACCTTTCGATAAGCGAATTTCCATGTAGCCCAGTCAATAAAGGTTTTTTATGGGAACTAATTAGAAAAAAGCTGAATTTTTGCCTGATGTTACATTGGTATAGGATGAGTTTGTACACAAAAGTCCCCGACCCTACCCCTCTTGCTTCCCCCCCAGCACCCCCTCAAAGTTTCAGTTTGCAAGGGTTCCGTATATCGAACGTATCTCGGCTTCCAATAGAGATATCGATTCAATCTTTTTTTTATTCTTCAGAAAATTAATTTTTCTATTATTTGTTCTATTATTATTCTACTCTAACTCTAGTAGTTCCGGAGTTATTTGAGAAAGAATGAAGAAAAATTCAGATTTTTTGCTTCTAAATTTTATTCTTTTGCAAATAAAAGTTTACATGATTGTTTTACAGAAAAATGTTGAATATAAACGTTGTAGAGCATTTCGTTATCTTTTATTTGAATAATCACAATCTATATTTTACTTCACATGAACGTGAGAAAAAGTCCATCAAAGTGCAATCTGCACGATCTCGAATCGCACGGCGCCTCAGCCAATGCACATATTAAACAGGTGGTTTCTTGAAAATAGTCCAGTCATTGAAGGTGAAATTTTTGCTTACAAATGCTAATACTGTATCTTGGAAGTCCTTGATGATAGAAAATCATGATTGGTTTCAAATTGTAGATCGCGATTTCTTCTTTCATTTCCAATTGAAAATTTTTTAAATATTCATTTTACAAGACAGAAACGATTGATTCTGTAAGTCCAAAAGTTTACAACATGTTCCGTTATTTTACATTTTCGGTATTTCTTTTAATTATACAGAGAGTTTGTTTATTAGATTCTAGGCCTGTAGAAGATGAAATTTTCTACAATTTAAGCCCAAATACGTGATAATATCTTGCCTAAATCTTCATCTAGCTAGAGGCTATTTACTAAACTGTCAAATAGTGAAAAAGTTAATGAATGAATTTTTCCAATTCTTTAATTAGGTGTTACTTTCTTGTTTAAGAGTGGGACAATAAAATATATATTAGATTTTGAAGAAAAATATATATTCTCTACAACTTGATCACCATTTGTGATTTTTAAAGCCAGTATCTTCCTTACAAGAAGAATTCAACTATTACCGTGCATTTCTAGAACTAAACACAACTTTTCAATTGAAACTCTTCTTATACGAAAAATAATGTACCGTAGTTAAAAATCTCGAATGCTGATCAAAATGTTGAGAATTCTCCACTCTTCAAACACGTATATAAAGTGGATATAAATATAGAATAATGTAAATGTGGAATTTTCAGCGTGCTTTAAACTATGCTGTTGTGTTTATTTTTGATGCAAGGAGAGATGACCGCATCATGTCTTTTCAAAGGAGCCTGCAATCGTTAGAGTTGAAGAAGAGAAGGCAATATTTCCTGTTATGTCTTGCCTATCATCACATTGTTGAAGGCAGAAGTCTATAGTAGGCTACTTGAAAGAGACATATACTATCCTTGCACAGGTTATGTGGTTAACGAAAACTATCTAAATAATGTTTCTATTAGACAGTTTTTTATATTTTTCTGGACTATTAATCTGTATTGGGAGTTGGATTTTTCAGAGAAGTTATAATACATCATTCATTTCCAAAATGGCAGACAAGACTAGGGATGATAGGAATGATAATTTGGCCAGTAAAGTGAAGCATAGGCTATTAGATTTAATTGATTTAGTTGCGGCTGAAGTTTACTATTTTGGACAATGTTATAAGAGGTTTTGTAAAACTGAACTTAATGAAAAAAATTATCGGATGTTCATCATCAACTGAATCCGATTACTCATTTCATTGAGGACGACAATGAGTGCCGGTATTCATTCGAAGAAATAATTGCATGGTTTTGTTACAGACTTTCAAGTCTTTGATTATTTTGAAGTCAAGAATTTCAGATTCCTTTCAAGATCGGCTAGTTGTATGAGTATATAATATTCATCTTGGATGAAAAGTACGCATTTTACATACTAGTCACAAGGTATTAGTAAGTTTGTGGTTCGAAAAATAGATAAATAAACGATAAGGGCGATTATTGAATAATTTTATTTGAAAGATAGCAGGAATTATTGAAGAAGACATTCATTTATGATGAATTATGGATGTGGAAAATACGCAAGTCAATATTTTAGTACTAGAAAATACAGTATTATCCAAATATTCTTGTAGTAGAAGAAATTTTATCCTGAGCATGTACAACTTATCAGAGTAAAAAAGCCTCAATGAAATCTCTGGTAAGAAAGGCACTTTTTAAATGTAAGCAATTAACCGTAAATATGTCAGTGAAGTCTACTGATAAGTTATGTAGCAAGACTTACACCAACATTAGTTACCAACATCAATATTAATAAGATATAAAGTAATACTATCAATGGAACATTATTTGTCAAAAATAATCGTATTCTAGGAGTTTCCTGAAAGAATAGGACTTCGTTAGTAGAAATTTTCAATTACGTAGAAATTATCTGTAAACAGTTTCAGCGGTGCCTTCAGCAGCAAGTTACAATGGTGCAGCGGAGGCTATATTGCTCTATTATTTAAAGCCATAATTTCCCAGCAAACATTAAAATAGTAGACCCATCTATTCAAAATTCAATAGATATGTTCTTAAATCTATTATTGTGAAAGAGGGATTCATAATACTATACAATGATATTATGTTTTATATTTCTGTAGGCTAGGCCTATACATTATGTATTAGAATAAAAAAAAATGGTGGCCAATTTGGAAATATCTGTTGAATTATAACTTTTCTGAAAAATCCAACTCCAAATACAGATTAATAGTCCAGAGTAATATAAGAAATTGTCGGATTAGAAACATCATAGATAGTTTTTGTTAACCACATAATATTATGCCTGGATCAGTCCATCAAGCGCAGCGAGATCGTGTTTAGCGCACATTAATGGATGGATTAAGATTATAGGATGGTGATTAAATACGGGTTATTATACATCATTTTAAAGATCTTGAAAAGATCTACAAGTTTTACATGTAAACCTTCCGTAAAATATGCTTGTATAAACTTTTATTTGACAAACTGTAAATTTATGAGACAGAAATTTCGTTTTTCCCTCACATTGTCTGGTAATAACTTTTGAATGGAACGAGATACGGTTAAGTTTCCTGTGACATAATTCTAGGTAATAATGTCCTGGAAAATATGAGATCAAGTTTTATTCAATATCTTCATCGAGGGCTGAGATATACCCGATATACGAAACCCTTGCAAACCGAAACTTTGGGGGGGCATAGGGGGGGAAGCAAGAGGGGTAGGGTCGGGGACTTTTGTGTACAAACGTATCTTATACCAATGTAACATCAGGCAAAAATTCAGCTTTTTTCTAATTAGTTCCCATAAAGGCCTATTATTTCCCTTCATTGACTGGGCTAATGGTTGTGTAAGAAACCACTTTTCAAATAGAATGGAGCATATTAAAAAATGAAGAATTAAAATTTCATATGGGTCAATGTTCATTCTGTATAATCCTTACAACGTTTTGGTTGGTAGTTATGATAATGTTTAAATACATTTGAAATTTTTAAAATAGCCAGATTTCCCTCAATTATATTCTTTGACAAATTTGTCAAAATCTTCAATATGAATACTGTACAATGAGTGAGCAAGTTGCGCTGAACTTTTCTCAGAGTGCAATGAGTTCTTATGAAAATTTTCATATTCAATAAAGCATTAATAGGAGAGTGGTTGGATAAGGTATGATTGATTGTGAGCTTATAAATGCGGATAATCCATCAGTAAACAAACATTTATTAAAAATCATAATATTAGTGTAATGTTTGTTATGAATGATGATACAATATTACAGAATAAAAAAAAAAACGGTCAAAAGAGGGGAGCCTAGGTAGAAAGATGAAAAGGTTTTAGAAACCATCTCCTGAGCAGTTATCAATTATTACAGTCTGAAAAGGATCCATTCATTAGACTTCACATCTTCGCATTTTTAATTAATGCGAAAGGTTTCTTTAGGAGGCAAATGCTTTTAGCAGAGAATACTATATTATTGATGTTGAATTATATCAATGTTTTATTATTGATGTTGAATTATGTTAGTTTTTCATGTATTCTTCACACTGAATGGTAATTTCTAATCAACAATAATCTAAATGCCAAACTTCATCCTATCCGTTAAGCATTATTATAAAATACCAATTATCCAAGTGAAAACGACTTGGTTTTAGCGTCACATATTAGTAGGCTACTTGTATTCAACAGAAATCCACAAAAAATAGCATTTCATACATGTGATCAAGTAAGAAAATCAGTTCTAAAATAAAATTAGCTTGTGGAAATCAAAATGTGAGACATCAACTTGTTACTGCTGTAAGCTTTTGAGAAAATCAATTTTGCTTGAAAATAACTCAATTATTAAGTTAATTTTCTTTCATTACATAGATTCATCTAGATAGCAGTTCCAACTCAATAAAGCAAAACCTTTATTTTTTAAAGTACAGTTTAGATTTGATCAGCAAAGAGTAAAGAGACAGTACAATAATTATTATTTAAAGTATAGTGCAGTCTGTAGTGTACAAGAATCAGAATAGTATAAATTTAATGAAGATACATTTAAAAAAAAAACAGTAGACCTAACTAGATCAAAAATTTAGAAAACTTAGAAACAAGCAGATGGAAGTTGATCTGGATTTGAAAAAATGATCAAGACATACTTCTCAGAGAGGAATATTTAATTGGAACGCTTTAATTGTGTATTTATAGGTAAGATAAGATAAGATAAGATAAGATAAGATAACTTTATTGCCAATAAACAAATAAAATTTAGTAATAGGCAAAAGTCACAATACAGTCATGAAAAAGTTATACAGTAGTAATATACATCATGATGAACAGAATAAAAATACAGAAGCATTATATTACATAAGTTATCGTCACAATTTAAAGTAAGAACTAATTCTGTAACATGACAATACAACCTTCATTCACTATGCTATGTTCATATCACATTCAAGAAATTCCTCTAATGAATAGAAGGATTTGGATGTTATCCACTTGCCAACTACAGCCTTGAAACTCTTGAGTGGGAGAGCTCTAATTTCTTGCGGTAGCCTGTTAAACAATTTTATTTGCTGGTAATAGTGGCTTTTGTAAGTTTTCCTTAATCGTACATAAGGTATTAATAAATTTTCCTTATTCCTTGTATTGAAATTGTGTGTACTTGATTGAGTGTCAAAGTTGTTAATTTTCTGTTTAACCTGTATCAAATTCTGATAAATAAAAAGTGCTGGTAACGTCATAATATTCATTTCCCTAAATGCTATTCTACATGAATCTCTTACTCCCAGGTTACTCATAATTCTTATTGCTTTTTTGCCAAAGGAATGCCTTAATGCTGTGGCTTGAGTTTCCCCATAGGTAAACACCATATGACAAAATAGAATGAAACAATCCAAAATAAGTTATTTTTAAAATCTGATGGTTAACACAAACTTTCAATTTACGGAGCAAAAAGGTTACTCGAGCTAATCTTTTACATAATTCTGTGATATGGACATGCCAATCAAGTTTTGAATCCAAATGCAAACCCAGTAGTTTGACAGAGGTGATACCAACATCTGCTAATACATGATTATTGAGTGAGAAAAAGATTTGCTCAGTTTTACCTTCATTAATCAACAAATCGTTTGCAGTGAACCACAACTTTGCCTCATGGTAGGATTGTCTCAACATATCACTTAGGACCATACTACTCACATCAGAATGCATCAGTGTAGTATCGTCAGCATAGAGCACCGGCAAAGTGTTCACATTAGACTGCAGATCATTCATAAAAACTAAGAACAGGAAAGGTCCAAGCACAGAGCCCTGTGGAACTCCCGCCAGAACCTCCCTATATCGAGATTCCACAGTAGAGTCAGCTATCACTACCTTTTGTTTCCTATTATTCAAGTATGATTGAACAAGTTCCAATTCCTTATTTTTAACACCATAATAACTTAATTTATCTAACAATTTCATATGGGGGATGATATCGAAAGCTTTGCTGAGGTCTATTATTTTAGCTCCAGTTACAAGTTTGTTTTCAAAGCCCTGCAATATTTCATTCACCACAGTTTCAACTGCCATTATTGTGGAGTGCTTTGGCCTGAAACCATATTGATGGCAATACAATAAACCTTTAGATGTAAAGTACTCATAAAGCTGGGTTAATAAACACATCTCAATGATTTTGCTCAATATTGGTACTATGGCAATGGGTCTATAGCACTCTGGTTGGCTATGGTTGCCCTTCTTGAATACAGGGATAATCTTTGTCATTTTCAGAACATCTGGGAAAACACCAGTTAAAATAATCAAGTTAATCAAATAAGTGAGAGGAGGCAATATTGCATCAATAATATGCTTGATAGTGAAATTAGAGAGACCATAGACATCTGCAGTTTTTGAAGTACTCAACTGCATAACTATAGCCCTGACTGCAGAAGAATTTACCTGCTTTAAACTAAAATTGTCTTCCCGGTCACCTCGTTCCCATTCAAAATTATTAAGGAATTCAAGGTGGGTAGAATCACTACCTCCCTCTCCATACTCTTTATCAACACTTGAATTAACAAAATAGTCGTTAAGAACCTCTGCGGAAATAGGAATATCCTTCAGTGGTCTCTTACCCTGTTCATTCTTGACAATATACCATGCCATTTTACATTTATTTTCAGACTCCTCAATTAAAACATCATTACCGTAGCCTCTATTTTTGCCTTTGATATTGCAGACGCATAAATTTTCTTCTATTTTTTAAAACTTTTCTTATCCTCTTCACTACCTGTACACTTCCACTTATCATAATACAATATTAATACATATCTCATATAATTAATTTCCTGAGTAAACCATTTATTTTTTTTCTTTGACTTAGCAGCATTCACAGGTCTAGATACAATTGGACATTTTTCATTAAAAACTGAAAGTACAACATTAAAGAAATGATTGAAACTGAGGTTTACATCACTTATACTATACAAATAAGACCAGTCAATATTCAACAGACTAAGATTGCAATTTATTAACCTAGTTTCCGTTACCAATCTAGATGTTACCACCTTTCTGATACTCTTACTATTTGATTCTCTATGATCCAACTCAAAAGTAAGCCAAATACCAGCATGATCTGATAACAAACTCTGTTCGAGCATAGCATAATCTACTCAAACGATTTTAGTAGCAATAGAAAATCCTGTACGATTACATTGTCAGTTTTTAATAAATTCAAATTGCAGTCAGTGGTGAGTAAAAGATATCTAAATGTTTTCGTCATAATCAATAGAAGTATTTCCTCTAGTTTAGTTAGAAAAATATTCACGTCAGAGTCAGGTGTACGATATACAGTAAGAATAATCATATTCAGTTTCGTCAGATACACCGCACACGCCTCACAAACAAAATCTGCACTGGTATTTTTCACATCAATAATATCGAAACTCAAGTTTTCTCTAATAAATATGACCGAGAGCCTCCATGAATACGAGACTTTCTACAGTAATTACTACCTATAACAAAGTCTGATGGAACATAAAGTGATAGTTCCTCCTCTGAAAGCCAATGTTCATTAATACACAAAATATCTGTAAACTTTTGAGTGGAGAAAAGTCTCAAGTTGTCCAATTTTATTCCTAATTGACTGTATGTTACTGTGGAAGAAAGTAAATTCTTTATTGAGGGGCAGTTTCATTGTGCAAACCTGTTTGTCAACTGCTATCGGTAGATATTCGAGGATTGAGCTATTAGTCCTGTAATTTGTTATCCTATTTCGCCTACCGTATTACTATCGCCTACCGAAAAATATCCATTTCGGTACCGTATACACAATCTTTTACATAGACATCCGTCAGCCATCGGTGGAACATTTTAAGTGAGCAATCTGAGGAAGAGTGATTCGGCATCATTGCCCTTTCAGCTGCCCTGTAGCTGACAAAAGCCGTGCCTCACGAATAATGCTGACTCGGCAGTGCTGTGCTGTCAGCCTGGCCCAGCTCTTTTCCGAACAATACGCTTCTCTCTCCCCCACCCCCACCCCATAGCACTCACCGCCCCGAAATCCGCAATCATTAGGCATTAATGCCAACGCCATCTCAACCTGATTTCAGCCTCATTCAGCCAGAATGGTCGCTAATAATAGATTTCCAGTCACTTGAATCAACGAATTTACATTGGATTGTATTAAAGTATAGAAATAAATTTGATTTAATTGATGTGATGTTTTCGACATCGGTTGAACACAGAAGTTCTCCATCGTATAAACTTGTAGTAGAGAATGCCTGTGAAAATTAGAATAGGAAAACATACATCCTTGAATCTGTGGGGGAAAAAACAACTCAGGAGTATAAATATTCCAAATTATGATATTATTTGAAAACCAAAAGCCTTGAATCTGTGGGGATAACTTTTAACATCCTGAGTATAAATATTGTACCGTAGTCAATATGGAAACAATGGAGTCTTTACTTTATTATTTTATAATGAAATTCTAATTTTCGAAGGTTGGGAAACTTGGGCTTTTTGGTTATTGTTCTTCAAAAAAGTCTCTCTACACGATAACCTTATAACAGCAATTTAATAATTCAATTTATCAATAATTTATAATCTATAAATTAGAGAGGGGAATGTTTTCAACATATTAGAAGAATATGAATATTAGAGAATAATAAGGTCTAGAAATAGGCCTAACAACTTCTTCGAATCTCAACTCATTAGCCCAGTCAAATCACAAAAATATTAAAAACTACAAAAAATGAGCAGAAGGTTTCTGCTGTTCATGTGATTACACTAAAATTAAAAATACAGATCTGCAGCACTTTAAATGTGCTTACATTTTGGGGGATGAAAACCCACGGTTTTTCACACTTCAGTTTTTTATGATATCTCCTCAACAATACTCTTTTTCGAAAAGTGTAAAGTTGTAAAATACAAAAAAAAACTTAATTTTCAATAATAAGATTTTAAGATTGATTATTTCTGACTACCACCAAGCGTGATGCGTGATAGGGCGGTACATAATTACGGATAAATCTAAAATAATTTAGAAATTTAAATAAAAGCCATAATTATAACGTATCATACATGATAGTTGAATCAGGAAACTATTAATAAGAAGAGTTTGGAGGTCAGGGGCGGATTAAGAGGGGGGGGCGACTGATTAATAGCTCCTAAAATATTATAATTGCAGTTGGAATATTATTGTCTTCTTGATCACGAAAATACGTACCAATGAGGAGGGACTCACTAATATTAAAAACCTCTTCAATTCAAGTTCAGATGCCGTTCCTTCCTTTTGTCTGATGCTCGTTGATAGTATGGTAGGCTCCCTTACATAAGAGGGTCTTTTGAGGACCCTCTTAAGAGTGGACTATTGAGGCTGTTTGTTTCATACTAAGGTTTTGTATTGAGGTTGACAGGTTGTTACATACTTTTCATCAGTGTGCGTGTTCTCATTTTAAAATTTGCTCATCTCATGTTAACTTGAACTTTTGTTGTGATTTACACTGGAAAAATACTTAATTTTATAAAAATATCACATAATTTTAGTATTTATGTAAGAAAAACGTTGTAGTTTTAGAGCCTAGATTTTCGGTTTTTCACTTTTAATTGTTTAAAATTTTCCCGGGTGAGGTCCCCCGGACACCCCCCCCCATACCTGGGCGGTATTCCATACCCCCCTGACCCCCGGAACTGACCTTCCTAAACCGCCCCCCCCAAAACACAGATCTTAATCCGCCCCTGTTGGAGGTGTAAGCTTCTATCTGAGCTTTCAAAATTTTAAATATTATAACATTTACTGGCATTTTTAAAAATTTACTTTTTCTAGTTTTATTTCTACCACACAATAAATAATGACATTTGGAGAGCCCATTCCGCTTATAATGTAAGAATTATGAAAAAGTTGATATAAAAAAATTAAATGCCTAGGGGAGTAGGAGTTGACTAAGTTAATTTTATTAAAGACAAAGATATAACCGATTTAACTCAGGTAATGCCCTGAACCCTGATTAAATTTTCATCACACCATTCTCAGATTACAGTTGTCAGTGGAATTGATAAACAAAATATAATTATGCTGTCTAAATTTTTCTACCAATTGTTTATATTATTCAGGGGTGCCCACAGGGGGGGGTCGTGACGCAAACTGCGTCATTGAAATTCTTGGGGGGGGCTCACTAGATAGAATGGGGTTTCAACTACAAATGATGTCTAAAACTTCTAAAAATATATAATTTCAGAGTACTTTTCATGAAAATTTTTCCGGGGGAAAACCCCCGGTCCCCCTCTTTGTATGGTAAAAGGTGAGACATTGATGAATTCTCTAGTCAACAAATTGATTTTCATCGGTGGCACATAGTATAAAACTGTTGGTAATGCTCAAATGGTAAATAATTATTGTAAGATTGGCACACACAGAATATATGGAATAATCAACATATTTATATCCATTCCAGTGGAATGAGTGGAGTTTTGAAGGAATAAACAAAAGTGATGGAAAATACATGACAGAGTACTTGTTTTCACAATTCAATGCAAATGCATTAGTGAAGTCATTGAATCCAAAAAACACTCATCATGGAGAAAAATTCCCAACGAAGCGAATTTTTGGTGCAATACTCTTTAGTCTTTGGACAACTTGAATACAAAAAACTTGACCTTGTAGAACTTATGCTTAATACAGAGTGCCCCAAAACCCGCAAAATTTCGGCTCATTTTTCATTGAACTATGATTTTTGTCAAAGCAAAGCGTCATGCAGGAAAATCATGGAAACCATTGTTTTAGTAAATAGAATTTCAAAGAGATTGATGTTCAATTCATCACTGTATGTTCAATGAGTACCGGTAACAAGTTAAAAGTAGAAGATTTCCGAAAAAACAAAACTCTCAGTACCGGTATTTATATTTTTGATTGCTCATATTATCTACCGAGTAAATCAATAAAACGAAAACTCAAAAATCAATAAAACGATAACACTCAAACTACCTCTGGATAATTTTTTTCTCTATAATTTGAGACCAAATTGGCCTGCCTATCTTATGTAGTTTTTAAGCTACAGCCATAAACAAATATACTTGCATTTCAAGAAATACCTAATTTTTTTGCTCACTCTAAAACAAATTTATACGTACATGTAATGCAGCTTTCTAAATTTTATTATTGTTCCTTAGATCATTCTGTATCAGATGACCCATCTACCGCTCTAAATTTAGGATATTTTTGGTATGGAGAGGCGAAAAATCCTTCAAGTAATCAAAATCATAAAGTGAGGACGCCCTTATCTTTTGTTTAAGTGAACGGATCTTAACTGTGATAAACTGAAAATACTGTGATTTTTGTTTTTCTTGAAAAATTTACTACTTTTTTGAAAAATTGTAACTTGTTAGTCGTTGGACATACAGTGATGAATTATATACCAATGTCTTCGAAATTTTATTTACTAAAACAATTGTATCTATTGATGATTCTGTATGATGGCGCTTTGTTTCGATGGAAATTGCAGTTGAATGAAAAACGAGCGATGTTTGTTGCACCCTGCATTAATCAAGAGGTTTGCAAGGCCAAATTTTTGTATTGAAGTTGTCCAAGGACCAAGGAACATTGTACAAAAAATTTGCTTGGTAGGGAAATTTTTCTGCGTGAAACCTTCAATAGCTGCACTATTATACAATATTTCACCTACAGCTTTTAAATTCTACACTCCTCCACTTTTTGGCCTCAGATCCACCTTAAAAAATCCTGGATACATGCTCCCAATTTTCTTCTTCTCAAGTATTCATTTTATTGTTGTTTCTTGGTCAATATTGAGTTGGAGCTAGAAATATATTTTGAAGAAAACAGAAAGGAAAAATATATTTTGAACAGAAAAATCGTGTGGGCTGATATCCTATATCACTTCCAATTTTCAAGAATGGAATTCTTGTTTTTCATGAAGGGTGAAAAATTATATTTTTGTTCTTTCAGAAGAAATGACCCCAACTCACATAGCCATTGCTTTAGGACAGCCAACTGAAATAAGTAAAAATCTGTGCCCCACCCTGTAACGTTTTCCAAATAAAATAGAATAAATTGTCATCAAGATTTCCAACTTTAAAAGACCATAAAATGCTTTTTCTAGAAATGATATTTCGAAAATTTCCGGGGGAGGACTCCTGACCCCATCTGTCTGGGCATTCCATCATCTTTTAGCTCTAGAAAAAATATGGGGGGCTTATTTTCCCCGTATTTTTTAGTTGGGGGGGCTTCTACTAAATTTAGGGGGGTACTTTCCTGTTATAGGACACGTCTACTCATCTAGAGATATCGATAGTCGATATCGATAACCTATAATAACCAATAAGGTTATATTAACCTATAGGTTATGTTAATAACCTATATTTTTCTAGTATCGATACTTTTGAAGCTCGATATCGACTATTGATATCTCTAGATGAGTAGACGTGTCCTATAACAGGAAAGTACCTTTAGGGGGGGGGGGGGGGGCGTCATGGGGCTTAGGGGGGGGGGGGCACCACTGTATTATTAGTGATATGATAAAGTGATAGTGATTGTTAAATTATTAGATTAGAAACAATAATTTAGAAATAATATAATAAAAACACAATGATTTTGTCAATTCTATCATTTATTTAAAGAAAGTAGTATCTACAGAGTGCTGTTTAAAGAAAGTTAAATAATAAGTTAATAGTAAAATTTACAAAATCATTGTTTTCATTTTAATTATTATGGAACGGTTCTACAATCTCAATAGTGACTTTTTAGAATTTTTGAATAGTGCAATTTAAAAATATAATGTAGTTAACTGAAACATTAGAAAAAAAGGGGCCAAGTTTCAAAGAATAAGTAAGTTAACCTAAAATTTAATCTTGAATAAATCCAAAAGTTTTAGAGTTCACTCAAGTTTAGAAAAATTTGACCATGTTATAAGACTTAATTATCAACATTGTTTGCTAATTTAATAAATGTTTTTTAATGTAATGAATAACATTTGATGGAAAAGGAAAACGCCCACTACGGGTTACGAACTACAAAAACACATGAATCACTCAATAATATCACGTTGTACAATAACATAATAACTTACCTATTTCAAAAAATAAAGCTTCTATGAATGCTATTGTGAGAGCTCCACTCAAGTACGACGAAAAATTCATGGTTGTGAGAAAGAAAATCTAAGAAACTGCATCAGAAAAGGAAACAAGAAAATTAATACTACGAACTATCAAAAACTCATCCGAACGCAACACAACTCACAGCGGTTGACAACACAACACGGTGTTACCTTGGCAATACGCGCGGCTGGAGTTGAAGTTGTGTTGTGAAGTTGGAATGTTGGAATGGATTGGTTCGATACTTCGACTTTCCGCTAGTCAGAGTTCGAGATATCGATACTGTTTTTGGACATCGTATTGTGACGACGACGACAGACTGCACTAGTTGAGGGCTTGAGGCTTGAGGGATATAAATAATCAGCTCAAATTAACATGTTGGCAATAAAAATATGTCAAGTGTGCAAACAATGCTCTCAGAATGCAGTGTATTGGCTTGAAGCAAATAATCTTGTAATCAATGATGATAAGACTGAACAAATCTATTTTTCTTTAAATACAAAATGTGAAAAACAAGCTGTGAAACTTCTTGGTCTGTATTTAGATAGTAAACTTACATGGAAGGAGAAAGTTAATATGTTATGTAAAAAACTATAGCAGGATCCAATTAACTTGTCATAAATCAGCTGATCCAGTAATAATTAAACAGTGATTTCGACACAATAATCAAAAGACTTGAAAGTCTTAAAAACCTTTAAGCTTTAAAGTCTTTAAAACCTTTAAGCTTTAAAGTCTTTAAAATACCTTTTTAAAGAATACCTTTCAAAGAATAAATTTTTGAAAGACCTTTTCAATAATCTGCGAGATTCAGCATTTGTAGGTTGAGTATTGTGATATCGCTCTTTGAAACAGCTGATTTATGACAAGTTGAAAGTATCCTGCTATAATTATCTAGAGTAATATATAGCAGGATCCATTTAACTTGACATAAAACATATGATCGACGAGCATATGATCACAATACTTAACCTGCAAATGCTGAATCTCGCAGATTATTGAAAATGTCTTTTAAAAAGTTGAAAGACCTTTCTTTGAAAGGTCTTTTTTAAAAAGGTCTTTTAAAGACTTTAAAGGTCTTTAAGACTTTCAAGCCTTTTGATTATTGTGTCGAAATCACTGTTTAATTATTACTGGATCAGCTGATTTATGGCAAGTTAATTGGATCGTGCTATATCTTATTAGAAAGCATACTGTGTAAGCTCTGATGTGCTTTTGACAACTTATTTTGGATCACTTCCTTCTGTACGACAATCCCCTTGTACGACACTACCCCCAGTACGACACTTTTAAGATTGAGAAAACCTTGGAGAAAACTACGTTTTACCCCTTGTACGACAAACAATTTGTACGACACCAACAAAATTACAAAAACGTTCAACCTTAGAAACCCCTTGTACGACACCACCCCTTGTGCGACACTACCCCCTGTACGACAACACTGTGCTGCATTCTAGCGGCATAGTTTATGAAGTTAGTGATAACGAAAAATATCAAGACCTCATTGATCAAGACCGACCTGCTACTGCTTAAGGTCAATTCCCACATTGACGACAACGACACGACGACGACATTCTCATTTCGTTCTGCGCATGCGTCACCAGCCCGCGCTCTGATTGGTCCATCCTTTTAGAACTTCTTACCAGCCGAATTTCTAGGTTAAGTGACTAGGTATTAAGTTTGAATGTTCGCTGTTCGGAATCAATTGTCAATTAATATTAATAATATTAGTACGACAATATAAATATAATAATCAGTAACTAAAATTATAATACAAACCTTTTCAAGTCATACCGGTACTGCAATTTTGAGACTTGAGAGCTATCATTTTTGTAAACAAAGATAGACATGGACCAATCAGAGCATGGGCTGGTGACGCATGCGCAGAACGAAATGAGAATGTCGTCGTCGTGTCGTTGTCGTCAATGTGGGAATTGACCTTAACATGGTAGAATTCTGTACTACGGTTTAGCTTAGCGCTATTTTTCAAAAGATTGGTTCTGATTTGTTGTGTTGAGCTGATACTTCAAAGTCATTAAATCATTGATGTCCTTTGAATGACAGCCGTTTGGTGAGAGATTCAATTGTGAAGGCTCCGTGTTCATGCCGGTTTTTAATTGCGAAATTAGATAAGAGACCCGCACCTTTTACTCCCATTGTATGGGTGATCCCTTTCAGATTGGGCCTTTTCCATTGAATGTCATTCAATCATTAGAATCAAAATCGCTTCCGGGTGAATTGTAACTCACCTGAAGCTGTATGTCCACCGTCCACTCATCTCTCATCATCATCCTCCCCATTACCCACTCTTACACACACAAGCTAAGAGCTTATAATACCGTATGTTGGCAAACCACAGCAAAAATATCATTGAATTTCTCGCTCATACTAGAGACGTAAAAATTCATTCCAAAGTTTCAATTGAAGAAATTTTTAGAAACAACTCATTACATCTTAGATACTGTAGAAAACATATTATAGCAGGATTCAATTAACTTGTCATAAATCAGCTGATCGACGAGCATATGATCACATACTTAACCTACAAATGCTGAATCTCCCAGATTATTGAAAAGGTCTTTTAAAAAGTTATTCTTTGAAAGGTCTTCTTTAAAAAGGTCTTTTATGACTTTAAAGGTCTTTTAAAGACTTCAAAGGTCTTTGAGACTTTCAAGCCTTTAGGATATTGTGTCCAATAATCCCTTAGGATTATTGTGTCGAAATCACTGTTTGATTATTATTGGATCAGCTGATTTATGACAAGTTAATTGGATCCTGCTATACATAAGAGTGGAATTACAGGGGTGTCATATGGGTGGGGCGGGGGGGGGGCATTTGCCCCCCCCTGATTCCTGGGTTACAGAAAATATTCTGTACTAGCTAATGTACAAATAAGCATTTTATCCAGTCAAATGTTAAAAACTTAGCAGCAGAGTAAAAATCTTTGTATTCTTGTAATTTTAAAGAAATATTAATCCATTACACTATTCAACTACTATTAACACTCTTCAAACAAATAATATTCAATAGTACTTATTAGTGTACACATATAATAGGTCTGAATAATAACAGCAGAGCCAAAGTATTATTTTTAGTACAAACTTCTGAACGTATTGATCACGTTTATTGTTTTTATCTAAGAAGATGGCCAACTTACCAGAATATAACTATGATTCTGTCTGTTGTCAATAATAATTGTCGTTTTGCATTAATTTTCTGAGTATCTTACTTATAATTTTGTTATAACTAAAAGTGCATTTGACATTTAAAATAAGCTTAAACCCCTCTTTTTGGTTTCAAAAGTGCTCAATTTTCCGGGGGAGGACCCCCGGACCCCACTCTTTTGTAGAGGGTGTTTCATAGCCCCCACAAACCCCCTCTCCACCGGTGTATGACCCCCCCCAAGGTTTTGGTGAAATGACGCCACTGAGTGGAAACATTATTTTAAATCTAGGCATATTGCCTACATCTGAACTTGAAGGCATTCATTTTCATATTATTTGTTTTTTCAATTTAAAAATTTATAAAGTCTAATATCGAACCAGATCCTACTTGACTCTGGTTCAATAGTATGGTATTTACGACTCGTATGGTAGTATGGCAGGCTATGATCAAACATAAATAATTGAATATATATAAATTCAACTAGATAGATGGATCTTTTTAAAGTAGATATATTAAATGTAGATATAATAATGTAGTTATGTACTAGGCAGATGCCCAGTCCAGTGCCATCTTTAATAACAGACCCTTAACCCTCAAAGGAAACGTTGAAGCGATGAATCTGGGCTTGGCATTGAAATTAAAAGTTTTTTTACGGTAACTTACTATCCTTTTCTGGCCTATATAGGCCTAATATTGAAATTAAATTCAATTTTATTATGACATGTTGTCGCATAGCATAATATTATTTTCATTGAATAGAATCTCATTCACTGAGTGAAAGACTTTTTCCACCCACTATCTATAAATTTTTAGCAAATCGAATTTGATCTTCAAATGAAACACATAATATCTAACCTTAAAAATTACAAGGCAAACCAAGTGGCCAGTGCCTCCATGACTATTGTGGTTTTATGCTTTTCACTGGAAGACAGTCAAGTGTAGAGAGTAAGTAATACCTGGGACAATAATGCAGCTTTGCCGCTAGATTGCAGCACAGTGCTGTCGTACAGGGGGTACTGTCGTGCAGGGGGTGGTGTCGTACAAGTGGTTTCTGAGGTTGAGCGATTTTGTAATTGTTGGTGTCGTACAACTGGTTTGTCGTACAAGGGGTAAAACGTAGTTTTCTCAATCTTGAAAGTGTCGTACGGGGGTAGTGTCGTACAAGGGGTTTCTGAGGATGAAAGATTTTGTAATTGTAGGTGTCGTACAAGGGGTAAAACGTTGTTTTCTCAATATTGAAATTGTCGTACAGAGGGTAGTGTCGTACAAGGGGATTGTCGTACGAGTTGTGGCCCCCCGCAACTATACTATACTCTGGGGCAATTGCAACGAGCTAAATATAGTAAAACCATATAGTAAACCATGGTTTACTATATTTAGCTCGTTGGGCAATTGTAGCACTGCCACAAGAGTACTCATTCTTCAAAAGAAAGTCATGATCATTATTGACAATATTATTCAACCAAGAGAATCATGTAGAGATAGTTTTTTCAAATTTCAAATAATGACTGTGCCAACATTATACATAATTATACAATACTTTAATTCAAGTCAAAAGTAATTTGAACAAGTTCGACAGTATTGGCCACTCATATATCACCAGAAATAAATCAGGTCTTGCTATTACTCAAATTAGATTGTCGATAACACATAGGAGTCATCTTTATCAGAGACGTGTGATCTTTAATAAACTTCCACTATGGGTACGAAATCTACCGGAAAAAAGATTTCAAAAGAGTTTTAAAGAGATGTTTTAAGAACCAGCCTTTTTATAATGTAAATGAATACCTGGTATCTGACACAATTATTACAATTCAAGAATAATAATAATTTTTTCCAAAGCCTGATTTTGTAGTGTATTATAATTATTATCATAATAGTATTTTATAGTATTATTATAAGTATATCTAAATTTATTTATTTATTGTATTTTTAATGTTGACTCTGTATTCTGACGTACCGGTAGCCTATTGCAATTTATTTTGTTCAACGGCAATAAATTTAATAAATATTCTTATTCTTATAAAAAAATATTCTTATTCATCACAGAAGGAGCACTCATGTGGAATTGACAATCTCAACAATATTTATAAATTATAGAAAGATTCCACATCAAAATTAATTTGTTCTATAAACTTTCCAGAGACAGAAAACGATAGTTTTCTGTAGACACTTTTAAACTTTAAATCAAATTTTTTACTTTAAAATCAGTGTTATTATAACTACAGCAGTAAAGAAAACAATGTAGATTATAGATCATCTACAATAATTATTGCATTTTCAGCAAAATATGCTGCCTGTAGTCTCTAGCGCTATCCAAATCTGACTCTCCGTCCCTATATGTCCACACTTGGTTGATTTTTGGGTGCTACACAGCTTGCGGCCAATAATGTTTAAGCAGCATACTTGAGTCACACACAAAATCTACCAACTGTGGAAATAGCACATTCTGTACAAAATTATTGAGTTTCATTATTTTTTTCTCTCTTTTTTTGGCGGTATCTGCTCCCTCTAGTCTTTTTTCTTCCTCTGTACAAACTGCTATAATAAAAAGATCCAGACTCTTCTTCGCACACAGGCATTAGAGTATAGCCTATGAGAAGAATATTCTTTCTCTCTATTATTACATCTTTATTGAATCACTGTAATGTGTCATGTTGAGGAAATAAAGAAATTCATACAAATCGACCAACAAATTGGAGTGAGTTTAAATCAAATCTGATGATTGAATCGTATTTATAAGTGTCTGGACATAGGGATTTGCTTACGGTACTTATACAGGGTGTTTCAGAACTCCCTACCAATACTCTAGGGTATTGTTCCTGGGTAAAAACCATATCTAAATATCATATTTAAATTGTCCGGAAGTCCTTTGTTACTCACACAGCTGCCATTTTGTTTTTTTCACTCATTATTTTTTATCTCAATAATGGTGAAAGATATGGAATTGAAACTTTGCACCAACATTTATGACAACTAGACAAAGCTACAAAAAAAATATGACAATTTTTCAAATCCATAAAACAAAATGGCGGCCATTTAAAATTTTGTTTCTTGAATAACTCGGAAACCATTAATATTAAGAAAATTTTACAAGAATAACTTTTTTTAGTAAATTTAATTACAAATCGTTTGAAACCTTATTTGTTAAGATTGGACCAATATTGACTGAGATATGGCCGCTTTAGTGATAGGTGACCTCTGGAGGTTAGTTGCACTCCTTTTTACTGTCTTTAAAATTCACACAGAATTATTTAAAATCGCTTCAAAATAACATGCTTTAGCTGCAAGACCAGGATGCACTGTAACTAGCCTCCAGCGGTCACCTATCACTAAAGGCCATATCTCAGTCAATATTGGTCCAATCTTAACAAATGAGGTTTCAATCGATTTTTAATTGAATTTACTAAAAAAAGTTATTCTTGTAAAATTTTCTTAATATTAATGGTTTCCGAGTTATTCAAGAAACAAAATTTTAAATGGCCGCCATTTTGTTTTATGGATTTGAAAAATTGTCATATTTTTTTGTAGCTTTGTCTAGTTGTCATAAATGTTGGTGCAAAGTTTCAATTCCATATCTTTCACCATTATTGAGATAAAAAATAATGAGTGAAAAAAACAAAATGGCAGCTGTGTGAGTAACAAAGGACTTCCAGACAATTTAAATATGATATTTAGATATGGTTTTTATTCAGGAACAATACCCTAGAGTATTGGTAGGGAGTACTGAGACACCCTGTATAATCTTGAAAAAGTAGCCTAATATTTTTCAAATGTTTTCTAGGTGTTTACACCAATGATTGGCCAAGACGGTTGCTGCTTGTTGTCAGTGTAACAGGAATGTCAATATCGTATCCGGCAGTTTATCTGTATTCGGGCGAACTGTTTCCAACGGTGGTGAGAAATGTCGGAGTAGGGTCAGCGTCCATGATGGCTCGCATTGGAGCTATGCTATCGCCGATTTTCCTCTGGACTGTAAGTAAAACTATTCTATTTATTCATATTTAC
This sequence comes from Laodelphax striatellus, assembly GCA_017141395.1. Taxonomy (NCBI): domain Eukaryota; kingdom Metazoa; phylum Arthropoda; class Insecta; order Hemiptera; family Delphacidae; genus Laodelphax; species Laodelphax striatellus. The sequence continues at coordinate 31,218,072 of CM029532.1, forward strand.
TCTTATAAGCATTTTACAAAAGTCTTCATCTTCTTCTTCAAAAATAATTTTTGTTGAATAATAATTAATTATTATTATTTAAAATCAATTTTGAATAGTTGCAATATCTCATTTCTTCCCATCTTCATAACTGGCTGAATTGGCTAAGTCAAAAATTAATGCTGTTATACAAAAGATGTCCGGTGGTCTAGTGATAAGGGCACTTGTACGGCAAACAAGAGGTGCTGGGTTCAATACCCGCCCGGGCCAAAGTTTTTTGTGCAGCAGCATTAATCTAATTTCCTTACTAGCTATTATTCTGTTGTCAATATTTGCAGTAGCAGAAGTCTTCTGAGTATGGCATTAATTAAGAATTTCGTTCAATTAATTATTATGAATACCGTAACTGCTTGTTGTTTCATTCTGGTTTCATACTATTTACCAAATAATGTTTCTCTCGAAAACATCAATAGAGTCGGAGTAAACAGAAAAAGGAAGAATGAAATAATAAAACAAAATTATATGAATGTATCAATTTAATACTGTATTCATCACTTCTACTACTGCTGTAAAATTTTACACATATTTGAACATTACTCATCAAACACATTACAAAAACATTTACTTATCAATTGGTATTCCAGTAATTGGACAATATTCAAATATGTAATACATTGTCTATCTATACTATTATAAAAATGAGTCTGTAGGTCCATCATGCCTAGAATACTTGACAGATAAAGTTGAAATTTTGCACAAGAATTGTCTGTATTCCTAGGAGTGTCATGGTGGGCCTATTTAAATATTTCAAGGATAGTTTTAAATACAGAGAGTATTTTGCTGTGAGCATCTACGGTGTTGCGCTCTGGCGGATAATCGTATGAATCTTCCCGAGAAGATTAACATGGGAAAGGATAGGCTTATGTACGTAAAAATTAGTTTATAATTGAAATAGAATTCCCTGTCGCTATTTTTCCTACTTATCGATTGTGGAATTATATTTAAAATGATAAAATGAACATATCGCATGTTCTTAATCATTATTATAATCTTCAATTCAAGTTTTAAAATCAACTTTGAAGGTTATGTTTCAAGCTGGCTGAGCAGACGAAGTAGTTTATCCACAGCTGAGTTCATTCCCATTGGTTATTATTTTGAAATGGATTATGGGCGCGAGACTTCAAATCAATCATATGCTTTTGAACTGGATTTTCCACTCGATTAATTCAAAACTGAGATCTGATTTCTTTGTTTAATCACTTTACGTTTGGAAATATGGAAGGAATAGAAGCCGCAATTACTATTGTGAACGGTATTTACACAATTAGGAATACGACAATACTTTAAATGCATTGTAAATGCTTATTCCCTATCCTTTCTCATGTTAAAATAACCCGTTTCGTTCACTAAAATTCCGCGTGAGCGCAGGTGTCGATTCTATTATCCCCATCACCTACGTACACACAGCGAATAGTAATAGTGTGGACATTTGTGTGAAGCTCTCCATAACAAAATGTAGAGATTATTTTTTTTCCCGCCGCCGCCATACTTTTGCCAAATATTTGAATTTGATATGGGATTACGGGCAAATCTTAACCCATTCACTCATTTTTCAAACTTATTTCAAGACAAACAACATCGAAATTAACTTTTCTGACATTAAAAATTGTCTATCTAATCTTGGTATTGTGTTGAAAGCTTAAAATGATGAAAATTATCACTGACAAAAAGGCAAATTGTAGGCTGGAAATGTATCACTCAACATAAAATATGATTCGTATTTTGTTTTCAATGTATATCTTATAGAAATTGGCAGAAGTATGGCTGAATTCGACTCGGCTGAAACCTCCTCTCTAGAAACCTTGGACATAGAGTAACTATACTATGAGGATAGTTATAACTAACTATACTATACTTGGATATGAGTTATAACTAACTATACTATACTTGGATATGAGCGGAAAGCATACTACAAAAAGGTATTTTTATATATTAACTACTCAATAAAATGCTCAGAAATCATAATTCTTGTGTAGGCCTAAACAGAAACAATAATTATTAAGTACCACCAGATATTTATTTTATTTAGCATAAGTTGTTGGGGGGGGGGGGGCACGTGCCCCCTGTGCTCCCCATCGCGACGCCTATGATAATGGCCTCATAATAATTATAACAACAATAAAAACTACACCATGTAATGAAGGGTGTTTTTTAGAGGTTCTTGTTAAATTTACATGGAAATGACATTTTTTAAAAGATAATTTTCTGGCATTATAGTTTGAAAATTATTTCCAGCATATGGCTGATTTCCAGATGTATAGCTGGATTCATTCAATTTGGCGAAAACCAGCTGATTTGGCGATCAGTAAATATCTGATTTTACGCAGCTTTGACACAATAATTCAAAGGCGTACACCAGTTGTCAAGACAAGACAAGACGACATTAGTCTCGTTTAGTCACAGTAATTTACATAGCTGCTTATGAAGCAAGCAGCACACACCGATGCAATGACTAATCGGTGTGTGCTGCTTCATAAGCAGCTATGTGAATTACTGTGACTAAACGTGACTAATGTCGTCTTGTCTTGTCTTGACTAACAGGTGTACGCCTAGCCTAACTGGTGTACGCCTAGCCTTAAGGCTGTGCATCAGCTTAAAAAAAAAACTTTTTTATGGTGATATTTTTCAAAAGTAAAGTAATCGTAAAAGTTTTACGATTTGGATACAATCAAGCTATCAAAATGAAATACTTTTTAGAGGAAAAATTTTTTTTCTTGTTCATTAGTTTTTGAGATATGGGCGTCTAAATTAGAAATTTTCGGGGAAATTAATCTCAAAATTGGTTGCAAATACAATTATGAAATTTTGAGCATACGTGCTTGAAGGTATTGTCTATCACTTGACATAATTATTTTCTCGAAATATCAACTTTTGAGAAAAATAACAAATTCTCAATTTAATTGAAAATTGAGTTATTTTTTTTAAAGAAATTATTTTCGTTAACATTTTTCTTTTCAAATTGGTTATTTTGAGAAACTAATTATGTCAAGTGATAGACAATACCTTCAAGCACGTAGCCTATTCTCAAAATTTCATAATTGTATTTGCAACCAATTTTGAGATTAATTTCCCCGAAAATTTCTACTTTAGACGCCCATATCTCAAAAACTAATGAACAAGAAAAAAATTTTTTCCTCTAAAAAGTATTTCATTTTGATAGCTTGATAGTATCCAAATCGTAAAACTTGGAAAAATATCACCATAAAAAAGTTTTTTTAAGCTGATGCTCAGCCTTAAAGACCTTTAAAGACTTTAAAAGACATTTTTTAAAAAGACCTTTCATAGAATACCTTTTTAAAATACCTTTCCAATAATCGGCATTTTCAAGTTTCAGCATTTGTAGGTAGGCTAAGTATTGTGATACTGATCGCCAAATTAGCAGGTAATCGCCAAATTAAATGAATCCAGCTATAGTGAAATCTGAAGGTCCAAATTATGATGACTTTTTCCAACATTTGTGGTCGTCTATCAGCAGTAACGCGGCGAATGATGTCCTCAATCGTTTCAGGCTTATTTGCGTAGCCTAGCGACTTCACGTATGTTGATAGAAAAATAGAATATTGATAGAAAATAGTCAAACAGCGTTAAAACACACGCCAATTCACGGGTCCTATGTGTCCAACGTGCAACTATGCAGTCAACAAACGTTTCCTTCAATTAATCAATTGCGGCACAAGCTGTGTGAAATATGAGCCCTCTTCTTGGAAACAGAGCTTCTGCTATCATGAGAATAAAAATTCAGTAATCATGACTGATATACGGACACAAAATAATGTTAAAAACATTCGTTGTAAATTGGACCTCTAGATTTGACTACGCACGAGCAAGCCGTGGGGGTCACATACCGGGAATTATTTTTAAATTATAATGTCATCTAAAGTATGTTTTATTCCATTTGAAAGCTCTATTATACCTCTAAAAAAAACCTATACAGAGTGTTCCTCAAATAGATCGAAGAACTTCGTGAGCGGTTTCCTGACATTGAAATTAAGGAAAAGTTCCAGTAAACATGGGTCCTAAAATGCTTTGTTTCCCCCCCCCCCTAGTCGGCATTTTGTTTTTTCAATTTTTATTATTTTCTAAACAACTAATTTTGTTGAAATTTGGCATGGTCAAGGAAGGCCAAGATGAAGGTCTGCAGTAAAAACAAGAATGAACCAACCTTATCTGACGAAAAAGTTCCAGTAAACATGGGTGCTAAAATGCTTTGTTTCCCCCCCTCCCCCTATTAACCATTTCGTTTTTCAACTTTTTACTTTTTTCTCCATGATGGTTTGACTAATTTCGTTGATATTTGGCATGGTCAAGGCTGAGATGAAGGTCTGTTGTGAAAAAATTAAGGAACCGTATCTGACGAAATATTTTAAAATGGCTAGCATTTGAAATAACTCGAAAACTTGTTGTTGCCCACCATTTTGAAATATTTCGTCAAATAAGGTTGCTTCATTGTTCTACAGTAGACCTTCATATTGGCCTTGAAAATGCAAAATATCAACAAAATTAGGCAAACTATTCTGGAGAAAAAAAATGAAAAGTGACAAAACAAAATGGCGACTATAGGGGGGAAACAAAGCATTTTAGGCCCCATGTCTACTGGAACTTTTTTCTTAATTTCAATGCCAGGAAACCGCTCACGAAGTTTGTCGGTATATTTTAGAAACACTCTGTATAAAGTAAGTTGAAATATATAGATGAAATTGAATGCAGTATATAAAACTAGACAAATACAGTGTGTTAACGTCCAAAGCTGACATTTGAGAATCCTAAAACTAGTACAGTAGTTACCATTACAAAATATAATAGGATGATGTGAAGTATCTCCAAGAAATCAGACCTGAGCTCGGTGACGTAATGAATGAAAGCATTGCTTTAAAACATTGATCCTGAAAAAAATAACATGGATGTTATTCTCAGAAACAACCGGTTTAAGTCAAGGAAAATAATACCAAAGCAGAATAATTTTGTTCCCATTACCCCAGGCTGCCACAAATTCAAACCGAAAATTCGATGCGATTTTTAGGTGAGCCAGAAGCGATCCCTGACGGTCGTCAGTAACGTCGAGAAATGATATCTCTCTATCTATCTAATGCCAAGCGTCAAATTAAATTAATGTCACTGTAAAAGAAAATGTCGGGCATAAACTCTACGTGAAAAATCTAACCTGTAGTAGGCCTACTGTGCTATAAATTTAAGGCCCTTCACAGCCAATTCAAGAGAATGAATGAAACAAAAAGAGAACTTGTGGAAAAATAAAATCATCGATAAGTTACTGAAAAGCATATCAATCAATCAAAATTTGAATCATTCACAATAATTATATTAAACATATGTGTAGATATCGGTGCAACATTATCAATTGGACTTGATAAGGATAAGTTCACAATTAAATCTACATAAGAATTAAAATGCAATGAAATATATACAGAGTTAGTGAAAATTATGGAAACGGCTTAATATTTCTTATACGAAGGTAATTTGCCGGTAGGTAACATTGGGGATGGTACTAGAATTGGAAATACTACTTCATTGTGACGTGTGATTTTTGAAGCTCTTCAAAAATCTGGTCCGCCATCTTGGATGCGCCATATTGAATCTAACTTCATTTTTTTAAATGGTAAGGTTGTCATGTTACACATGATTTCGATACAGAATTTCAAGAGAAACTGAATGACGAAAACCGCACATCGATATGTCAAACAGTTTTTAAGATAATTATCTCAATTATTAATCAGACATATTTACATTGTTAGAGTGGGTGAAAAGTATTAGAAAGGCTTGATATCTCATAATACAAAGGTAATTTGATGGTAGGGGTGATTGAGGATCCTCCTCAATTAAAAAATACCACCTTTAATGTGACTTTTCAAATTTAGTCCGCCATCTTGGATCCGCCATGATTTTTCAAATTATGAGGTGGTGATGCGATACATGATTTCAATACAGAATTTTGAATCAAAGTGAATGGTGAAAAGCGCACATCGATATGTCGAACCGTTTTTGAGATATTAACTGATTTAGAGAAAATATGTCTGATTAATAATTGAAATATCTTAAAAACGGTCCGACATATGGATGTGCGGTATTCGCCATTCATTTTGTCTTGAAATTCTGTATCGAAATCATGTATAACATGACCACCTTCCCATTTAAAAAATGAAGTGAGATTCAATATGGCGGATCCAAGATGGCGGACCAGATTTTTGAAGTCAGAGTAAAGTAGTACTTTCAATTTCAGTACGATCCCCAATGTCACCTACCGTTAATTTACCTTCGTATAAGAAATAATAAGTCGTATAATAATAAAAGTTTAATATGATTATTTTAAACTTTCAAATTTATGTTCATGATGAAATGAAATTCATCGTCAGTGCAGAGAATCTCTCTTAGCCTATTATGAAGAATCAAGTGTAAAAAATCACAAAATCCATTATTAGGCTAATTTCAGTTTTTTCTGCAATATTGATTATTTCTGATTTTAGCAAGAATATTATAATATGTACAAATAAGAGACGAAGAGGTGGACTTAAATTACAGAGAGTATATAGTAATAGTGTCGACATTACTGTAGAGCTAAAAAGTCATGTTTCAAGACAATGGAACTTATTTATAAGTACAGTAATATACTCACAGAAAAAGTTCTATACTAGGAATGAGTCTTGGAATGGATTTCTTGTCGACATCTAATGTCAATGTCAATTATTTGCCATCCCGTTATATATTGCTCATCTGTAAAATATACAAACAATTAAATAAAATTTATAATAATTGAACGAAATTCCTAATTAATGTCATATACTATTCTGAAGACTTCTGCTATTGCAAATATTCACAACAGAATAATAGCTAGTAAGGAAATTCGATGAATGCTGCTGCACAAAAACCCGTCTTCCCTGAGCGGGAATCGAACCCAGCACCTCTGGTTTGCCGGGCCAGTGCCCTAGTCCCAGTCCCCTAGTCCCTAGACCCAGGGCTCTGGTCCGGCAAACCAGAGTTGCTGGGTTCGATTCCCGCCCGGGGAAAAAGTTTTTTGTGCAGCAGCATTAATCGAATTTCCTTACTAGCTATTATTCTGCTGTCAATATTTGCAGTAGGAGAAGTCTTCAGAATATTATATGACATTATTAGGAATTTCGTTCAATTAATTATTATGATTTAACAGCAACTGAGTAGTTGCAATATCTCATTTCCTTCCAAATAAAAATTAGATGAAATTTAAATTATTCAATTGCTAGCACACGTTTGTTGAGTATACAGTATACAATTATTATTATTAAGCTTATGGCTTTTTTGGCGGAGAGACCCTTTCGGGTGTTCCACCTTGCCGAATTATCCAGTTTTCCCTAATGGGAAATATGGAAAACATTATAGGTTAAGTTCAACACTGAATTTTCAAGTCCCGAAAAATAGTATATACAATATAGCTGGTAATGTTAAAAATTTACCAGTGTAAAATGTCTGCCTAGAACAATATTTTAAAATATTCATTACGCTTTTAAATAAGTAGTTATTACCAACAGTAGTTGTTATTATGAGTGTATTACCATAGGGGAGACTGGGGTACAGTGGGACAGTTTTTCATTATTATTTTTTTATTGTATGAAAACATCAGTTGAGAAGAAAAATAAATATACCAGCATGTAATGTGGAAGTCCTACTTTCATGATTATATTTTTATTCAATCCATGTAATTATAGAAATAAGTAAAAAAAATAATTTGTAAACCCTTACAATGCCCCATAAAGGGGCACAGTGGGACAGCCTTTGGGGTACACTGGGACATTGGAATAAAAATACAGTTTAAAGTAAAAAACCTAATTTATTTGACAAGTTATCTCATTTATTTGACAAGTTATCTCAGTTGAGATGAGAAGCTAGTCAAGTCTACATTAAAAGACAATTGTTTAATTGTCCTTCCTGTTCCACCATGTGTTATAGGAGGAGGAAGTTTCAGTTCAACATCACTTTCCAATGCGAAATAAGTTTCTTCTTCTCCTTTCACAAATTTGAAACTAGGCATGACTCTCTTCAAGTATTTAACACCGTAATTATCGTAGTCTGATTTTTCAACTATTTCAGCAGCATAATAATTGAAACTTTTTTTCCCACAAACCTTTACCAATACAAAATCACCAACATCAATATTGGGATTATCTTCTTCCGAAAGTTCTTCCATCTGCAAAACATCATCAGATTCAGACTCTTGCCAAACATCATCATCTTCTGAAGAGCTCTCCACGTTCAGCAGAAGTTATCTGACCTACTTGTTTGGCACCTTTAGTAGCAATTACCTTTTTTGGATCTTGCACAGTAGTAAGACCTGTTTCATCTAAATTGTAAATGTTTTGAGGAGAAAATTTATATTTCTCATACAAATTTCGCAGCTGATCAAAATAAGCCATTACAATTGGTTTGTTAAAAGCCATGGCTCTGTTAATTGATGTAGCCTCAGGTTTCCTAAGAGAAATCTTATCCCCCCTCTTAATAAATGCAAGTAGCCAATCTAGTCCAGCTTCCTCATTCTGTTTCCAGGAATCAGGGATATTTTTGTTCAATTTTACCGCATAATGATGCAATTTAGCTGCATGTTGAAGATATTCTACAAGTAGTTGTTCCTGCTCTGTTGAAAATATTTTTCGCACTGAGTAGTTAGGCTTAAAAGAAACGCCCTGACCATCAGGATTGGCATCCCAGTCAAGATTCATGGTTTTGCAGCGATCAACGTAGCGCTGAAGCGTGCTCTTGGGGATTGAATGGATTCTTGAAACTTCTCGAATAGGTTGATTCTCCTTCATGACACATCGGACAGCTGCCCTCATCTCTTCTTCAGATATTAAACCAATGTTCGTCTTCCTCTCTCTTTTTCGTACCATAACTGCGTCTGAAAATGAAACAGACTCAGTTAAACTTGATTGAAAACAAAAAAAAAATAATATTATGAAGAGGTTTTAAGGCTTTGGCCTAAATTAAGAAGACAATAGTTTTCATTAGTTCTTTATTTAATAGTAATTTTATTATTTACATGCCGAAATTTGTGTTAAACAGTAATATTTATATATTATGGATCTTAAGGATTCAGGGCACAGTGGGACATGCAGGGGCACAATGGGACAGCGTCCCACTGTGCCCCGACTACAATGTCCCACTGTGCCCCGTGGAGCACTTAAAGTTTTAAAACAATATATAAAAATTATTTCTTATGAAATGATGAATATTAATAGCCAATTCGATTAAATACATTCTAAATTTGTCGTTAGTACTAAAAGTTTAGTCATTGATAGTTTTCTTCAATGTTTTATAGCAAAAAACTTAGCTTACCTTCTTTTTACTGCAGGCTTCAGAAAATAAGGTTATGTTGTTCCCTCCAGAAGTGCTAGTGGTGAGTGAGTGAACTTTTCATCATATGATCAGAGGCAGGTTTGCCAACTAGTACACTAGTAAATTCCCATGTATTGTTGATAATGAAAAGAAAATCTCCAATGTCCCACTGTGCCCCATGTCCCACTGTACCCCAGTCTCCCCTATACAATCCAATCATCTAGTCCATTTAGCCTACATCCATTTATTTAGATAGACTATGGTATTACTTGAAACCTTTTTCAAGCTGAAAGTGGTGAATTGGTTCATTTGAAAGATCAACAATAGGCCTACTCTTCATTTTTGAGACAAACGCAAAAATTCTTTTTGAAAATAAATGTCCAGGCAACTAATTGCCTTAAATGGTCTTTGATTTTGAGATTATTCGGAGTCAAAATAGACATAACTGGAAGGAAGATTAAAATAAAATGATAAGAAAACAAGTTTCTGAATTTTCGTGCGTGTGTTTGACAAGTCATTTCATCTTCTAAGTTGAATTCTCAATTTATTCTTGAATCCTCGGTTTACCATATTGAAATAATCTTTTTTGTCCTTATTTACAAGGTTTTAATGCCTTTTAGATCGTTAGTTGATAGACATTCAAGATTTAATTTTCTACAATTCCCATTTGTTACGAATTTTGTCTTATAAATAAAATACGGGAAGTAAAGAAAACTTTTTTTTCTAGAACAATAGCATTCCTAAATTACTGTCACGATTAGTACAGTAGGTAACAAACTTCCAATTAATTTCATTGCACAAATTTGTCATAAGATTCAATTCTTTTATTATGATTTCTTATTATTGTCTAATGAGATTGGGCCTAATTTTATTTTTAAAAAATCACAATTGACCTAATCAGTAATATCAACACATATTTATTGATCTAGGCACCTGGATTTAGTCTCCTTATGAAAGTTTGAAGAATAAATCAGATTTTCATGTAATAAGAACAATATCAAACCATTAATACTTTTTAATTAACTAGAAAAGCACCTTTTTTCAACTTTGAATATTTAGTCTACAGATAAGGCGTATCTGATTTTAAAAAAAATTCTCATATTATACTATAATATTATATTATTACCTAAATTTTGACTCTCAGACTCAATTTTTAAGGCTCTGCATCAGCTTAAAAAAAACTTTTTTATGGTGATATTTTTTTAAGTTTTACGATTTGGATACTATCAAGCTATCAAAATGAAATACTTTTTAGAGGAAAAATTTTTTTCTTGTTCATTAGTTTTTGAGATATGGGCGTCTAAAGTACAAATTTTCGGGGAAATTAATCTCAAAATTGGTTGCAAATACAATTATGAAATTTTGAGAATACGTGCTTGAAGGTATTGTCTATCACTTGACATAATTAGTTTCTCAAAATAACCAATTTGAAAAAAAAATATTAACGAAAATAATTTCTTTAAAAAAATAACTCAATTTTCAATTAAATTGAGAATTTGTTATTTTTCTCAAAAGTTGATATTTCGAGAAACTAATTATGTCAAGTGATAGACAATACCTTCAAGCACGTATGCTCAAAATTTCATAATTGTATTTGCAACCAATTTTGAGATTAATTTCCCCGAAAATTTCTACTTTAGACGCCCATATCTCAAAAACTAATGAACAAGAAAAAAATTTTTTCCTCTAAAAAGTATTTCATTTTGATAGCTTGATGGTATCCAAATCGTAAAACTTGGAAAAATATCACCATAAAAAAGTTTTTTTTTAAGCTGATGCACAGCCTTAATGTGTTATCTTAAGCTGTATTCGTTATTTTCTTATATTGTTCCATTTTTTGGGTAGAATAATCACCGAATTTTACTTTACGTGATAAAAATCACTTGATTGTCATATTACTGTATACCGGTAATTATAATAATTATTTAAAAACGGTTCATTGATAAAAAATACAAGATATAGGCTAGCTCTTCTAATTAAAACAGAAATAACGATTTTAAAAATAATTTGTCAAGTACTCTTATCTCGATAACAACTTCAGCTACAAACTTTCAAGTGATACTGGATAAACTAAGAAACTTCAAATTTTACATGAAAGACACCAAAATTTTATAAATTTGTATAATAATCTTAAATTTTCTGTTCTCTTTATTTCGGTAATTTTTATAGTCTTTCTTTTGGCAATTTATTTTGTTGAATACATAAGCACCTGGGAGTATTCTTTAAACATTACGTTACAGGATACTCTTATATTAAGTTACGTAGTGGCTACGCGTCCGTCAACCGTACGCCGCTTAGACGTCCGTCAAGAGTGTGACGTGATGTATGACGTCACGGTTACTGTGGGTTGACGGACGAATAAGGTATGACGACACGGTTACTGTGGGTTGATGGATGAATAAGGTGGCAGTTGAATATGCGGAAGGGCTGAAATTTCCCAAGGGCAAGTTATGGTCTCCCGATTTAAGGCTCCAGATTTTTTCCTAGGGGGCTATCTTGAAGAAAGGATTTTTAAAAATAGGTCTCATACACTAAATAAACTGGAAATTAAGAGATTACCAGTTTTAGTGTAAGCGTAGCCTAATTGTCAAAGTATCGACCAAACCTGGTAAACCGAATATGCGATCATTAAAGCAGCTCTGAGAATAAGGAATAATGATGAGTTGGCGCAACTCTATAAGGAGCCACCCCTATCCATGTACATTAGATCGAAGCGCTTGCAATGGGCAGGTTATGTAGAGCGCATGCCAGACAGGAGGACCCCCCAAAAAATGTTTGTAGGACAACCAGGTGGAAGGAGGCCAGTGGGAAAACCAATGCTGAGATGGATGGATGGAGTCTCAAAGGATGCAAGAGATATATACTTCATGTGAGAAATTGGAGGGCGGAGGCAAGGGATCGAGATGGTTGGAGAGGCAGGATTGAGGAGGCCAGGGCTCGATTTGGGCTGTAGGGCCATTGAAGAAGAAGAAAGCAGCTCTGATGTTAGCCAAGACCCTCTTAAGGTGGGTTGTTACTACGCAGTGCCACAGGAGCCCGACCCAGCGTTGCCAGATGCAATAATTGATGAAAAATCCCAATTATTTATAGGCATTTCATAATCCTGGGATTTTTCATCAATAATTGTATCTGGCAACGCAGGGTCGAGCTCCGCTGCGGCACTCGGTCGCAGTAACAAAAACCCACCTTAAAATGTAGAGGGTCTTGTGTTAGCCTACTCAGTTTTGACACAATACCTACTTAACCTACAAATTATTATTATTAGCGTATGCCATAACTGGTGGGGAGTCCCATAAGGAAGTTCCACCGGCAAAATAACCTCAATGTTCCTCGATGGGAAATTGTTGTAGTTCTTGTAACCTACAAATACTAAAAATCGAATAAAATTATGAATATTTATCAAAAATAAACATCAACTTTTACTCGGCTTTCCATGTTGTGCTAGAGATTTGTGATAATTTCAAATTCTTAGAAATCAGCTGGAAAATCTGAATAATTATTGTAGTTGACTGTTTGGCAAGCAAGGTGTGATATTACAATTATATTAAACGATTTCTTATTATTATCATTATTATTGATAATTGATCACTATTTTATTTTTTGAGTAATTATTTTTATTGCATTATTTTAATTTATTATCGTTATCTGACAATCTATAAGATAGAAATTTAAAAATTTTTCATTTTTCCAAAAACCACCTGGAAAGATTTGAATACTAGATCTTTAATATAGATATAGAGCATACGTTAACTGGGTCACTTCTTGACGTCATTATAGCAAGACCAATCGGGAAAATTGGACTGTTGGGCTCTTATGGGGATTGGCCAACCTTGGGTCTCTACAAACCTTGTGTCTAAGCGGCGTACGGTTGACGGTCGCGTAGCCACTGCCATCAAGTGAAATTCAATGAGCTGACTTACTTGACATATGGGTGAGCTTTCCTCATATGATCCCTCAATGCCGATGGGTATGAGAAACGCTTCTCACACACATTGCACATGTGCTTCTTCACAGAATGCATGTCCAGATTGTGTTTATGAAGTGACGACTCCCTGTTGAACGCTTTATCACAAATGGTGCACTTGAAGGTCTTCTCATTCATATGTTGCCGAATGTGAACTAAAAGAGAATTTTTAATCGAGAATTTCTTATTGCAATAAGCACAAATGAAAAAGTCATTTGCTGAGTGCTGCTTTGTGTGCTGTAATAATCCACTTTTTCGATTAAAATGTTTACCACAAGTCTCGCAAACGAATATTCTCAATTTGTTAGGATGTCTCTCTTTGAAATGATTGAATTTGAATCCTTCAAGACTTTTACAAGATACAGGAAGAGTTTCATTACAATCTTTACAGAACCAATGTTTGGTTTCTTCTGTATTATGTGAAGAGTTTATATGCCTTTCAAGCTTTTGTGGAGTGGGCAATACCTGCTGACAATAGATGCAAATCCTCCTCTTCTGATGAAGGGATAGATGTTCAATGTATTCTGTACTTGTATCAAGCCATACATCATTTCTACAGTGAACACAAATTCTTCTCTTGAACCTACATAGCTTAAAATGATTTCTAAGTGTTTTTATGCTGGTCATAAATCTCTTACAATGACAAGTCATCATAAAATGGTTTCCAATGTGGATTCTGAATTTCTTTTCAGTTGTTAAAACCCTACTACATTTGAAACACATGAATCCTGTAAAAACTCCACCACCAAGGGCTGTAGAAGAGGATTGGAATTGCTTGATATCGATTTCATTATCTAGTATGTTTTTCAACGTACCGGTATCAAAATGTATGTTTTCATTAAAATTTTTGAGGCGATCGATTACCGTTCTTGTGGCTTCGTTTTGGGAGCCAGACGATTCTGGCAAACTGGCTTCAGTAGTAGTCATACTGCCATGCTCCAGACCATGTACTCTCAGGTGCAATTTCAGATATTCTTCACAGTGATAGGCCATTCCACATGCGCCACAAACATATCCTCCAAAATTTGAAAGCACTGAAACATGCTTTTGGAACTTTTCAATGCTCTCATAAAACAAACAACAATCTGAGGAACAGATTTTTTTCCTATGTTCCTCCAAGTGCTTCAACCATTTCTTTTCAACAGAACACTCAAACCGACAAGACAAACATTCAAACTTATAATGACCTCGTTTGTGCATTATATATTTTTCAAAATCACTGAATTTTTTACTACATTTTGAACATTCAAAAGTAACTGTTTCATGTTGGTACAAATGGTTTTTCATGTTAGTTATATTTCTATGAAATCTGTTACAAACTGGACAGCTGAAGAGTAGGTGATCAGCAATATGATCCATCACCGTTTCTCTTTGTCTAGGCGTAAATCCATCTCTAATAATCCTCTTACATATAATGCATTTGAAGCCCAAATTTAGCTGATTCTTTTCGTCCAGCCAGCTGAAGTAGTAAGGCATTAATGAGATTTTGCCCTTCAAAACATTATTCACCCATTCAATCAACATGCTTGTAGTGTTTGGATTCTCCAAGTCAAACGTCTGCACTGTGAGATATACTGAATCAGTATTCAACATGTAATTGTGTTCAGTATCAAATTTAGATAGATTGGAAAAAACAGTGTATATCATGTGTTTGGTGCCCATTCTAGATTCAACAACCAAATAGGGAACTCTATGGCATAGAAGATCAGAATTAATGTCAGTTTCCATCCTGTAATAGTGTCCTTGAAAGGATTTGGCAATTTCTGAGCTCCAGGTAGCTGACAAGAGAGAGACTTCAGTAGAGTTCCTATCATTTAGATCTTTTTTTTTAAAAGAAGAATCACAACATGCGTTTATATTGTCTTCAGTACCATTTGCAATTGATGAACTATTTACTCCAGAGTTATCAACTACTTCACAAAGAGAAGTAGATGTATTCATCAGAGAACTGTTTGTCTGTAAAGTTAGGTCGTAGCTACCTATGTCAGTGTCACATTCCGCATTATCGTTTCCTTCACTAGCAATGGACATTGAGTTATCATCAATATTGCAATAATTGTAATCATTAGAAATGCAATTGTCAACATTTCGACTTTGAATAAGAGTTGATTCAATATTATTTGATGTGGATTTGTTGCCAGAATCTAAACATTGAACACTAAACACAATTTCTTTATTCAATTGATTAGTTTTATTGCTCTCTGATTCAACTGCCAATGATACTGGAGCACCGTCAATATTGGTGGAAGTTGATTTTTCTACTCAAGTTTACATCATCTGAGTATTCTTTAAGTTGTCACCTGATAAATCTGTAGAACTTGGAGATTTGGAAGTTAAAGATCTTAATGGATACAATTCCTTCTCTTCATGTATTGTAGGCCGACTCGTTGATGAGTAGTTTTTATGTGTTGTGGATCCCAAAGTAACCTGATCTAAAGGTCTCTTGTCAAAATCAGATTGCAATCCATCAGTGATCATCATCGACCGATTCATTTTCCTGAGTTTTATTTGCACTTGATGACATGTATTTTTAAAACACCATAAACTGTCAACTTTACTAACACATTGTAAACACACAGAATGAGGCAAATTATCCCTTAGGCCAACAGCTATATCTAATAATCGTTTAATTTTGTATTGCAGCATATTTAAACCATCATCTAGCCTTCCAAAAATATCAATAGATTGTTTACATGAAAGTCCACATAACCTACAAGTACTTAAACTTTCAGAATTCACCATTTTAATTTGTTATTATCACAAACGATTATTCTTTTGATTAACTAAATACAATACTTGAAAAAAGAAACAGTCAATCAACCAAAGCATCATAAATTATTCTTAGGTGCAGTCAATTAATACAAAATACTTCGAACTTCAAATTAGTACGCGTCTTGTCTCTGTACTCTGTAGAGAACCGAGGGAAACCCACAACCACAGTGTGTTCGTTCTGGGAACCGGTAGATTGTACCAAAACCCACCTTTTCTGCACCGGTGCAGATGTTCCACGTCCCTTGGGAGCATTTTGACAGAAAATGTACCATCAGCTGTTTCCGGTTTCGCCTGCACCGGTGCAGGATTTCTGCCCCGAGCCAGTTATATGGGGCAATCCACCGGGGCAACTCACCGGTCTTTTGGTTCGAGACTAGGAGACTAGGAGCGTCTGCTAGCTGACACTGCGCATGATCTGGCGTCTGCACTTCAAGATCGCGTCAAAATAAAAACATGTTGATTGTAGTTGATGTATAACTTTATTGTCGAAATTAACAAAACTGAGGAAGTACATTCTCCAATGATTGGTAAGTTTATTAAGTTTTTATTTTACAATATTTTGTATTTTCAACCAAATTATACAATTTTTAATCTTTATGTGGTTGTTTAAGGTTAGATCTAGAAATGAAATTTAAAACCTTTTATTGCCATTATTTATGGGAAATGATTTCACCACATGAAATATTTAAAATTGGTGCTTCTATTATTAACCTCCTGGGTCCTGCCCTCAGTTTTGATCATACCTAATATCTCATTTTCATCACATTCCATTGCTCTCAAACTAGTCCTGTTCAACAAAATAAAGAATTATCTCTGTTAGTCCTGGTGTGCTATTTTCAGTACATGTATATGAAACATAGTGTGAGGGAAATTCTGCTCATTCTTCTGCTGAAGAATTCTGATGACTTTTCAACTTACAAAACCGAATGATCTCAATTTGAGATTTCAACAGAATAGTGAGTAACATTATGTTATTTACAGTAAAATTTGACTGCATGTCGTCAATTCTAGTGTTGAAACAATAGTGTTAACTTTGCAGTTCGTTATGGATCCAAAAATTCAGAATATTGATTAATTAAAAAAGTTGATATTTATATCAATTGAAATTATTGCTTGCTTACACTCAGACAATTATGTGTTAAAAATCGAATGATGATTACAGTGTTTGATGAGAAACATTTACTTTTCAGGTGTTCCAAAATTCTGGGCAATGACTATTCAGCTCACTTTTATTGTTTGCTGCCACCAGCAAGTTTTGGCCCACTCTTCTGAGCTTTGAAAGATTCTACTCTTTCTTAAAGATTTACAACTCTCAAGTATTGGTTTTCAGAATAAAAATCATTGCATCTTACAACTTCTATTTCATCCATTCATTTCCAACTTATTGTTAATAAACATGATATTTTGAGTGAACATTACTCATTCTGTTGTTTATAAAAAGAAGATGATTTTATTAATTACAACTGGAAATAGAAGTATCTTACTTCCAAAACTTTACAAAATGCTCACGTATTACGTACAATAAAATACTGAAAAAATTAAAACTCTTATCTAATGAACAATTAATTGATAAATTTCAAACTCAAAAGATGAATTCCAGCCATTTTTCAGTCAGCTAATTCTAATATGTAATTCAAATCTAGAGCAAGGATCAAAGAGAGTTATCTTGATTGTGACTGAGCATTGATGTTTTTTTTTTTATATATTATTGGATTACATGTAAGATTCATAAAATTGAGTTATTACATCAATGTAGTGAAATTTTTAACAGAAATGAGGGTTTGTATTTAGACAAGTTTAAATTCTGGTTTTGGGGCATTATGCCTCTCACACCAAGGAGAACTCATGTAATAGTTCCCTAGAATCTTGAATGATTCATTCTAGTATCAAAAGTTTTCTCAATGAGTTCTTACCGAACTGTATTGCATTGTAAGGAGCAATAAACGAATATCGATAGCTGGGAATTACTATCTGTCTCTGAGAGTATTGTCATAAATAAGAAAATTGTAGTTTTTCTACAATTCTTGAGATATGCAGAAATATTTGATTTCCAGCTTCAAGTACACGATTATTGAGTATTGATTATTTTGTTTATTAAACACTAGAAGCCACCCGTGCTTCGCAACGGAGGTCCACAAAACAAAGCTAAAATTGATTTCTTCTACTATGTGTATCAAAGATATTATTGTTTTTTTCTGGATTAGGCGTTTGAAATATTGTATAGTCAAATGGAGAGCGCACTTGTTGTCAGTTCTGTATTTAATGCATTCAACAACAATAACAAAGCTGAGTTTGGTTTGGCCACGAAATAATCACGTTCAAGGTGCTGGTCCTCACATAAATAGATGCTTCAATTTTGAATCTGGCGCTATTCACCTTTTTAGATTTCTGAAGGTACAAGTGTACCATCTCCATCTGTGTGTGATAGTTAGTCTGAAGGAGAGGAATATTGTATTGAAAATACAAGAACTGTCTCAGTACGGGCAGTTTAAAATCTTGTGTTTAGGAATCAATCCTACTGTAGACTGAGTACCACACACAGATTTGGGTAAGGGTGTGAGGCCAGTTAGTGTGATATTTGGTGGACAAGCTGAGCAGCCACATACCTTCAAAGGTAAGTCCTTACTTTATAATAAGACACCACAATATTCTTTTTTTTATTATCGCAGCAAAGCAAAACAACCCCCAATAAAAGTTGTTACTTTCATTAAAACCCCAAAAGGGTATTTTAATTATTTTAAAGGTCCAAACAAATATATTTTTAAAAAATTTTTATTAATAAAAGAATTTATTATTTTATTATTATTAAAGTAAATTATTATATTTATTATTATACCTCTTGTTATGTTATTACGACCTTGCCAAGGCTACTTATTAAAATAAATTATTATTTCATTATAGTAAATAAACTATTACATTTATTACTTTATTATTAGATTCATTATTTATTTTACTATACCACACCATGATTGCATATTTGGTGGAGGCGCTGGCACCGATCCCAAAAGGGTATTTTAATTATTTTAAAGGTCCAAACAAATATATTTTTAAAAATTTTTATTAATAAAAGAATTTATTATTTTATTATTATTAAAGTAAATTATTATATTTTATTATTATACCTCTTGTTATTTTATTATGTCTTTGCTAAGGCTAATTATTAAAATAAATTATTATTTCATTCTTAGTAAATAAATTATTACATTTATTATTCTATTATTAGAATTTATTATTATTATTATACCTCACTCCACAGTTACATACTTTGAGATTACCACCCCAAGTTACAGTATCTTTATATTTTTCTATTTTCCAGTTATTCATTCAATTTTCATTAATTAATTGCTTCACAGTACAGCGTAGTATATAACATGTCAATAAAATTTGTTTTGTTGAAAAAGTAATTTAAATTGATACTGAGCTGACAGAATATCAGTATTATTCTTTTTTGTATTTTATAAGTTATAGTGAATTCTTTGATTTGAGTTGAATTTGACTCAAAACTTTAACATTAGGATTATTGCATTTTAGGCTATGAGTTGAATTTGACTCAACACTTTAACATTAGGATTATTGCATTATAATATAGGCTATGTCAAGATCAATCAATCATGAGGTAGGTCTACTATTCAATATTATCTTGATGGATACTGTAAACTATCATATTCCAACCCAACTAAAGTCATAGCTTTAAGTTATAGCCTATGTTTAATATTATAAGTTACCATATAATATTAAAGCACAGACAACAGTTATAGTTAGTCTATGATTATAGGATTATTGCATTATAATATAGGCTATGTCTAGATCAATCAATCATGAGTAAATTGAAACCAGTACCTGATGCATCAGAGCACAAAACAATAAATTGAGTATCTTCTCCTAGGGAATTGAATGACCTTTCTCTCTATCAGCTAATTATTGATCTTTAGTAACGCCATTTATTAAAGCATGAGACGCCTAAATATAGCAGGATTCAATTAACTTGTCAGAAATCAGCTGTTCCGGTAATAATTACAGTGATTTCGACACAATAATCAAAAGGCTTGAAAGTCTTTTAAAGACCTTTAAAGTCTTTAAAAGACCGTTTTAAAGGAGACCTTTCAAAGAATAACTTTTTAAAAGGCCTTTTCAATAATCTGCGAGATTCAGCATTTGTAGGTTAAGTATTGTGATCATATGTTCGTCGATAATATGTTTTATGACAAGTTAAATGGATCCTGCTATATTTGGAAAGCAAGGACTTAAAATCTCAACACATGGAAATTAATTTCAAAAGTGCGCGCCGAAAACTTGTACCGAAGGCGTTCCATGGGAGCATGCAGTTTTGCACCGGTCACGTGACAATTTTAGATCACGTGACTGGTGACTGGTGGATTGCCCCGGTGCAATCTACCGGTTCCCAGAACGAACCCAGTGACAGTCTCCACAGCCAGTACCTACTATAATTTTAACAGACCCTAACCATAGTATCGATACTCGACAAAATGGCGGAAGTTGTTTCTAGCTGTAGAGATTGGATTGAGAACAGCTGATCCATTATGTCGACTGCATACTAACAGGCTAATAGCGCTATCAGTCAAAGCGCTATCAGAATGAAAGTCAAAGCTTGATACCGGTATCGGGTAAATTCAAAAAGTGAAGCATTAATAATGAAAGTAGTAAAATGCGGTAGTGAGTAATATGTAACAGTGAATAATGAATATTAAATAGTGGAATTCATGTAGTAAATTTAATTCGAGTGGAATTTATAATGATGAGCCAATACAGCATGGTACAAAGTTTGAATGTTCGCTGTTCGGAATCAATTGTCAATTAATATTAATAATATTAGTATGACAATATAAATATAATAATGAGTAAATAAAATTTTAATACAAACCTTTTCAAGCCATAACAGTACTGCAATTTTGAGACTTGAGAGCTATCATTTTGTAGACAAAGATAGATATGGACCAATCAGAGCATGGGCTGGTGACGCATGCGCAGAACGAAATGAGAATGTCGTCGTCGTGTCGTTGTCGTCAATGTGGGAATTGACCTTAATGGTTAACTTCTAATATCGTTACGCGTGTATCAAACTTTTGGATTATTCTTCAATATCATCGTTCTAATATCGTTATGCGTGTATCAAGCTTTTGAACCATCCGCTATTTAATCAGAATCAGCTGTAATTATTATCAATTTACGATGTTTTCAAATACACCGCTAAAAGTCCGTCCGGAAACTAAAGTCATCCTACACCCCTTATTTCTCTTACTTCCAGTCCCTCAGATGTCAGGTCCCTGGTCAGGTCCCTGCCTCATGAAATTTCCGCAACGAGATCTAAATAGCATAGCTTTTGTAACCTCCTTGAGCATTGAAAATTATTAAAATGGCCTTGGTTCGGTTTAATATTTAGAATTTAGAATTATGAAGCTCAAAATGTGAAAAATTGTGATTGTTTAGGAAGAATTAGTTTTATTTTGGTGTTATTCTTTATTTAAGCATATCATTGGGTGAAAATTCAATTATATTTTGATTTACTACTCGTAAATAGTGAAGCATGTCTTCCAAAAGGTAAGCATTGAATTGGTTATCATTTCTATGTATCTTTATGTAATTGATAATAATATTTTTCCAGCTTGTCTGTTTGTCAAATAAAACGTATAGAGTCAATTATTCAATGAATAATTTACTTTTCAATTCACTTAGTCTTTAATAATTTCTGAATCGGGTGGGCATCAAGTGATCATTTTTTGTCTTCGGGATTCTTGGTTAGGCGCCGTACATTTACATGTAAAATACTGCTCATTCTTCATATCAGTGGATAGAATTCATAAGATAAATGTAATCCTACAGCAATCAGTGCGAATGCAATAAGGATGCATAAGTGGTTTAGTATGAAAACTATTGATTCTATTTTCTGCACCTCAAATATCGTTGACCCAGAACTAGAATGTGAATGACAAGATCTCACTTGATAAAAAGTCTGGAAACTACGAGTTTAGTGAAAACGCAGTGAATAAAATAGGACTTTCATAGTTCTATGACATTTAAGGTTTTTGCCCCTGAAATCTTCATTGGAGTAATATTTCATTAGAAATTATGGAATATTTCAGTTTTAGAAGTGTAGAAGCACTGATTATGAACCATTTTCACACAGCATTTTCGGCGTCGACAGTTCAAAACATTCTTAGGAACTAGAAATTAATTGATACATAGATCATGTATGACCAACAATAGTAAAACATGAAAGTCATCTAACTTGAATTCCTCAACACTATAGTATGTAGCGTAGTACACTACCCCTCTTCTCATGAGTTTCTTGGTGCCCTTCTCAACAGTGGCGGCGCTTCCATAAGGGCCAAGTGGGCCGGGCCCACCCAAATGAAACAGTAAGGTACATATTTGAATAAGTTTTGTGATTAATATTATTCAATATCCAATAAAATACAATGTAAATTAATTTTGAACTGTCAGCGGGTCAAAACTCTCGTAAAACGGGTCAAAAATCATCACGTAACACATTGGAGGGCCACGGACGGGGCCCTTCTAGCTATCATAAGAACGTAATGGCAAGGCCACGCACGCCGGCGGCGCTGGCTAGTCGGAGAGCAATGCATTGGTATATGAGCATGATGGGCCGATTCCAGCGGGCCCATTGGACGTTTTTTCTCGATATTCTCGCTCGAAATGCTGAGCGCTAGGCTAGTAGTAGCTTTGTTTACATCCTGTCATGCGAATTTCTTATTTTATAAAGTAATAAGTTAATACTTTTAGTCACTTTTGTGCTAATATTTATATAGGTTTATTAGATTAGCCATAATCCAATTGTAGTGATCATGATTTTATTGTGAAGTGCTGTGTTTTTGTGAAAGTGATCATGATTTAAATGAGGTTAGGCCTACTTCAACGGTACAATCTTCAGAATAATATTGTGAGTTTAATAAACGAGTCAGCCCATTCAGCTCTTGGCATGTTTTAATACTGTAGTAAATTCGCAGGCTAACTGTATGTTTGTAGATACTTTTCAGCAGGTCGATTCCTATAGTTTTGTTCAATATCATTCCAACTGTAGGTGTCCCAAAAATAGTGATGCCAGTACTAACACGGTGCACAGTCAAAACAAACAGAAATGTCGTTGGCAAAATGCTGATTTCTCCTGTTTACTCATCCGCCATTTTGTGTTTTAATATTTTTTCATCATATCTCGTTGAAAAAACAAAGATTTTCTTATGAAATTTGGTAAGGGCTATAACCAGTAAGGTGTGGTTCACAAAATACATATTTCAATAAATTTCAATATCCTGTTTTTCCAAAATGGCGACCGACTAAACTTCACAATTTTGATTTTTACTGGAGAAATGTTGCTTTTTACGATATCCAACACACAAAATGGTAGTACCTTTTATTCTGAATAAAATGAGTACTTAAATCGGATGATAAATAACCGAGATATGGCTTTGAAGATTACAACTCCTGTGTCTTCATTTCTTCAGCAGTGAGACATGAGAATAAATTTATGAATGCAAACATATGTTTTGCCTATCTTGAGCGTTCTCAAATTTACTACTGTATCATATTTTCGCATTCATGACATTCATCAATTGGTTGTTCCATCCAATAATAAATTGGGAACGTTTGAGTGACAAAGATAGGCAAACTTATGTTTTGCATTCATAAATTAAAAATTTATTCTCATGTCTCACTGCTGAAGAAATGAAGAAACACAGAAGTTGTAATCTTCAAATAGCCATATCTCGGTTATTTATCATCCGATTCTTTACAATTATATACCATTTTATTCAGAATAAAATTCTCTACATTTTTGTATTTGAAAGTTTCATCGTAAAAAGCAACATTTCTCCAGTAAAATCGAATTGAAAAGTTTAGTCGGTCGCCATTTTGGAAAAAACATTTATTGAAATTTATTGAAATATGTATTTTGTGAACCACACCTTTAATTATAGCCCTACCAAATTTCATAAGAAAATCTTGCTTTTTCAACGAGATATGATGAAAAATATTAAAAACACAAAATGGCGGATTACAGGTAAACTAAGGAGAAATCAGCATTTTGCCAACGACATTTTCTGTTTGTTTTGACTTGTAGAATACCGTGGTAGTACTGGCATCACTATTTTTTGGGACACCCTGTATAGTCGTAGATTTAATCTCAACTACATTAACTTGTAAAATTGAATATACTTCATAAAGCACCCCCCCCTTCCCATCCCCACCCACAACAAGTCCAACCACGGGCCCACACCACTGTTCAGGTCAAGCGCCGCCACTGCTTCTCAATTCAACATTGAATC
This sequence comes from Laodelphax striatellus, assembly GCA_017141395.1. Taxonomy (NCBI): domain Eukaryota; kingdom Metazoa; phylum Arthropoda; class Insecta; order Hemiptera; family Delphacidae; genus Laodelphax; species Laodelphax striatellus. The sequence continues at coordinate 31,242,462 of CM029532.1, forward strand.
CTTAATTCCTTCTTCTACATCCATGACCAGTAAAACTGGATAGATGGCAGGTCATACTATATTGTCCTTGTGTGCATGAAAATATTCATCCATTGAGTAGAATGGATTATTCTTCAGCCAGACAGTAATTTTGGTCTTGAAAACACTTCCCTGTAGATTCCTAACCCTCTCAGGCAGGCAATCAGACAGGCGTAGAGCAAAGATGGGGAAGGAGTCCTTCTTCTTGCTTGTTCTGCAGCGCGGGACGTCAATCATGTGTCTCCTCCTTGTTCCATATGCATGGAGGTCCATCCTCAGCACATGACTGCCCTCAGCATCCTTGACATGCAACAGACTGGACAGTATATAATATAATGATTGAAGACCGTGAGGATGCTCAGGTGTGTAAAGATGGGTTTAAAAAGAAGTGAAGATTATATTTTTTCCGCCGGCATACTTTTGCCAATTTTTTGAATTTTGATATAGGATTACAGGCAAACATGAACCCATCCACTCATTTGTCAAACTTATTTTGAGAGAAACATCATCAAGTCTAACTAAGTTACCATTAAAAATAGTCTCTCTACTCTTGAAATTGCTTTAAAATGATGAAAACTAATACTGGCAAAGGTAAAATGTAGGTTAGAAGTGAATCTTATATCATAACATATGATCTGCTTTTCATTCCAATGCAAATCTTATGGGAATTGGCAAAAGTATGGCGGATTTGTCGGAGCTAACCAATCAAAAGTATGACATGTAATGTCCACATTGTGACTATACACTCTCTGTAGCTCAGGATAACTGCTGCACTGATAACAAATGGGATGATGTTGCAATATCGTGTATCAAGTTTTGATCTCCTGTCAACTATTGTGATTAATGTACAATTTATTGTCAATAAATTCATGAAATTATATAATTTCATGTACGAATATCTTAGTGTCTTGCAACTGTCAGTAAAAGTAAAAAATCAAGATTATTTGTTGACAAGTACCATAATATCGGAAAAATACTGAGTAATGAAGAAAAATCATTGACATAATATGCTTGTCATTCCATAATCGCTTGTTATTAGACTGTTATTATACGATCTTCCTCAGTTATCAGCTCTGTGCAATTATTCATTTCCTCTAAACGAATAGATAACAGCATCCTTCTGACTAAAAAGTCGAACATCAGAATTATTTTTATAGTTCAGTTGTTTGTGGTTCCGCGTTAATTGTGCTGTGTATTGTCGATCCCGTATTCCATAATGAGCTCTAATGTGCTAGATTTCTTTCTTTGAAATGTTTTGATTTTTTTTTCAAATATTTCTCAACTTATAAAGCTATTGTAACTGAGTGGAATCTTCGTGTGTTGTATTTCAATAAATATTTTCCTCATTCAATCAAGATTGCATTGTAGGCTTTGAAAATGAGTTTATCTCAAATCAAATTAACTGTTTGATATTTTAAATTAACTAAACGATAATAATGTTGTATTATTTCGTATTTCCCAAACTATATATGATTTATTGAGTCTTCCCCCTTCTTCCAATCAATAAATTGTCATTCATAAAATCAACGCAATATTATAAAGTGACTCATGCATGCAAATAAAACATTTTTTTCAGCTAGCCAGACTTGTGAGCTGATTCATTGACTTGTTTGTAAAACAATAGTATATACTGTATTACATAATATTTTATAAACTCTAAAATAAATATATGAGTAACACGCAGAATGAAAAACCCATGATAAATTAGCCATCAAATTCATAAATTCGATCTTACATTGCTTCTGAATCTGAAATTTTGATGTATGCCAGTATGCCTTGATATTGTTCTACATTGCAAATTTAAAATAATTTTTTCATAAAATAACAATTTTTCAGTTTAGGCCTACATGTCAAGTGATTGGCAGACAATTATGTTAAATACCGAAAAATAATCTTATTTTTTGCTCTTTTCCCTCCCTATTATTTAGGCAAAAAAGCAACTTCAATCTCTCCTGCACTTTTCAATTCAATTTCAAGGAGAGATTTTCTTAATTCATAGATTTCAAAGTCACAGGTACATTATATCATCGAACATATCACTTCTTGTAATGAAATAATTGAGCAGCGTTTCAAATGGATTAAAAAGCATGACTTTATAAATAGGAAAGTTTATGGGGAATAAGTTGGTAAGGATTAGAGAGAGCTCCGAATTGAGGCATAAGTTTCTTGGCATTGTTCCAATTGTTGTGAATGTTGGCACAGACAGCAGCTGAAGAGATGGAGTTGGTTTCTCTGTCTAGTTATTCCTGGACGATGCGGTACGTCGAACTGTCCCAAGTCGATTATAGGCCTGAGAACACTCGCCGTCGGTGACACTTTTATTTTGTTGACATTCATTCAAAAACATCTTCACAGTTGTGCGAAGCCTTTGTTATTGCGTAATCAAACTCTTTCCGGTCTGTGGTTTCTAAGTGTGGTTCCTAGCGGTATCGCTGCACGCTGTGCAGAAGTGAATAGATGTAAGATATCCAAAGGGTCGTAAATAATGGATAGGAATATCGGTACTCTGGTGTTCAAGTATGGTGGAGTTTTTCCAATGCAGCACCGACCATTGATTGTAACACTTGTAGCGAACGACGCATGAGACGTTTGATGATGTGCCAGCAGGCTTCTTCTACTGAAGGGTCAGTTCTTATGAGGGACCTCACCCTGAAAATATATTTTCAGTTTGCAATCTGGGATTTTGTTGCATTCAGATTTTTCTCTTCAAATAATCTTAGAAGTTGGCGAAACACTTTCACCTCTCAAATAAACCAACAATTCAATTTCCAATATATTCAATCCAATATATGGTACTGTTTAAGATAATTTATTATGAATTTACTACATTAAAATGAATACCAAGCCAATATATGAATAACACCAATGAAAAACAAATAGAAAGCCCTGTCTCAACAAAGATGAGCTTCTGTAGTAATGACAATTAATGTGTGTTTTCACATTACAAAATTTGACAGATTGTTTCGATTGGCTACATTGTTGCAAATTGCATTTTCTATTTAGAATTATTCATTATTCTGATCGTTAGTTTTACCCTTCGAGTTGGGTCGACTTGGTATTTGGGATAGAAATGGTATTATTAAATTAAATCTGTATTACTGGATAGAAATAGAGGGGTTTCTATCAAATCCTGTAATATTTAATTTCTCTGTAATTAAAATATGTTTTCTCTGAAGTGGCAAGCTTATTGTAGGAGATAACATAATAACATAGAATACTCAAATAATAATATCACTATCACTGATTCATTGGAACATCGAGTTACTTGTTTTTGTTTAGGTCTACTCGTATATCGATCGGAAACAAACTTTGATGTTCGATTGTTGATACATTATTCTGATAAACTGTGTAAGTTATAAGCAGTGTAAATTATCAACTAGAAACCTTGTCTTGTAACTCATATCCTTAGCTTAGTCACAGAGAAGGAAGAACAGAGGTCGCATCTAGTGTTACGCTAAATGGGACCCAAGCATTGAAAGTTGAGTCCCAAGTTCTTTGTTTTCCGGCTAATGAGAGGGAATTGTGGAATGTCTGTCCCCTCTACCACGACAACAACTGTAGTTGTAACAGAGCTTTGACAGAAATCAACATTTGAAGACGCAATTCATTCTTCCTTCTCTGTGGCTTAGTGCAATTTTCAATACCTAAATAATTTTATATTGAAAACACTTATAACTAGTAGGCCTAGTTCTGTGAACAGTAGACCTCGCGAAAAAGCAATGCTAGCTGAAATCTGTCAATGCGTTTAGCCGTAAATTAGCTGTTTTCTTGTCCACGTGTACAGAATTGGTCCTGTCAACTGTGTCGAGAGAGATGTTATCAGGCGCCCCCCAAAATACGTTATGTCCAATTTAATTTTTTTTATTTTTTTCATTTTTATTTATTTTTTATATTCTATATTTTTTCTATTTTTTAATTTTCATTTCATTTTGTTATTATTTATTTTATTTTTTAGTTATTTCTTAAACATACGCGACGTCCCACAAGACTGACTGCGGCGCCCGGGGCGGGCGCCCTAGTCGCGCTGTCGCTTTAGCGGCGCACCTCTTACTGCGACGCCCGGGGCGGGCGCCACAGTCGCGCCGCCGCTTTCGCGGCGACTCTCTGACTGCTAAAAAATGTTATGACTACAGCGAAAAAATCTTATTCTGACCCAGCTGATGATCATTCCATGATATGACGATGTTTATATTCAATTCAAAATAAATCCCATCACGTGTTCCATATAGCTATTGTATATATTCCTTATAATAGAACTTCAACCTAATGGAATTAGGTTATACACGGCGAGGTGGAACAACCTTCGGGTCTCCCCACCAACAAAAGCCATACGCTAGATAGATAGATAGCTATATTCCATACAGCCATTCTCTTTTCCTTCTATTTCGTCCTTAAAATGCAAAATTAAAAAAAAACCTTACACATACATCGTCGCGCAGTCTCAAAATGAACATTCCTGCCAAATCTTATTGAAATCTGTCAATCCGTTTAGCCGTAAATGCATTACACACAAACACACAGACGAAAGCCAATCGACTTGAAACAAGACTTCACTTCGTTCAGACTGAGCTTCGCTCAGTCTTCTCTTCGCTCAATCAATCAGAGGGTAATTAATGATGAAGTGACAACCGAAACTCGTTTTCAAGTGAATCTGGAGTACTTTAGGCTTCATACAAATTTAAGTCATTCTTCTCCATTTAATGTGTATTTTATCGAAATTGCAATAAAAAATTATTTGGTTTTTGGATAAGTGTGCCTACTTTATTGTCTAATCTGTGTTTGTGTCTTTTCTAACGATTCTAGTTTGCGGAATGTATTTGGACTAGACATTTGTGAATCAATTCAACCTTCAAATGATCTTATAATCTGAATCTTATCCAATCTAATCTTATCTTATTATCTAAAAATTATCATATTCAACCTTCTGGTTATAAGAATTTTTATAATTATTATTTTTCCAGCGAGTTGAAGAAATTATCGGAAGAAAGTCTCACAAGACAGCCGGAAGAAGTGTTCGATATAATATGCAAATTAGGAGAAGGGTAAGTTCAAGTTTTGAAGTAATTCAATTTTATTACCACTGTAGGCTATTTATTATTCAATAATACTTGGTACAGTATTGTCATATTTTTATTTTTTCCTCAGTCAAATGAAACGCTATTGGCTTAGTAAGTTTCTTATACAAGATATAATATAAGATAAAGTTGAAATAGCACTAAAATAAATAAAAATAAAATGAAATTTTCAGTACAAGAGCGAGCTGAAAGATGAAGATTGGGATGATAGAAAGGGAAGACAAAGAGGAGGAAGAGAAAAACAATGAGATTGAACAGGAAAGTGGATGATTGCGATGAAAGGAAGAGAAGAAAGAGAACATGCATAAGATTAAATATTAAATTTAATTATGAGATTAATTAATTCAGCTAGTTTAAGATTTGTTAGTTTAGATTTTGATAAAGTTTTTCACTTTACAAGGGAAAATAGTAGTACATGAAAATACATTTTAGCTCTTACATTGACTAACTCTTGTAAGAGTTCTAAATTACATAAAGCTGACATCATAATTTCAGCTTATGTAGTTGAGTGAAGTTGTCGTAAACGTGATTTCTTCGTGTAACGTTTGAGTCATAGCTGGTTATCACATCATCAAATGGCTGAAATCATTAATCAATCATCATCAACTTTACTAATATATATTCAGCAAAATTATAGTTCAACTAATTAATATTCATTATATTTGTTCATTATTCCTTTAAAACGGTAGAACGATCTTTCTCAAACTTATTTGATAACCGATATGTTACTTATTTACAAGTCTTATGACTTGTTCGACTTCATGTTTGTCATCAATTTATTGTTATCATGAACGTATTCAATCGTTATGAGAATGATATTAGTTCCTGAATTAGAACTCTGATCAAATTCCAGAAGTATTGATACTTGAGTTTTTTTATTGCAGGTCATATGGCAGTGTATACAAAGCTTTGCACAAGGAATCAGGTCAGGTCCTGGCGATCAAGCAGGTACCGGTAGACACAGACCTACAAGAAATCATCAAAGAAATATCAATTATGCAACAATGTGATAGTCCGTTTGTTGTCAAATACTATGGTTCCTATTTCAAAAACACTGATCTCTGGGTGAGTAAGCTTACTACAGGCTCTTTACAAGCACTTGAGTTTTGTTCACAATCTCCAATCCTCATTATTTTTCTTCAAATTCTCATAAATCCTCTCAATTAATGTTCTATTTTTCATCTTCAATGCATTAGAATTATGTGTGGAATGATTAGTGCAAATGTTTTAGTTTACTCACGTTTTCAATTTGGCATTGATGCCCTGTTTTCAGCTGCGTTAAGTAAAAATAGTTCTAATAAGGCTAGGCGTACACCTGTTAGTCAAGACAAGACGAGATTAGTCACGTTTAGTCACAGTACTTCACATAGTTGCTCATGAAGCAACACACCCCGATTAGTCATTGCATTGGTGTGTGCTGCTTCATAAGCAACTATGTGAATTATTGTGACTAAACGTGACTAATCTCGTCTTGACTAACCGGTGTACGCCTAGCCTAAGCTGGGTACGTTAGCGCCCAAGGCATGATGCGAAAATAAGTTACCCTTTTTTTAATTGATTGAATTCCTGCTTCTTGAAATTTGCTTCACGTTTTGTGCTTCTTATGTCAATTGTAAACTAATGTTTAAATTTGAACAAACTTCCTTCCAATTACATTTTATTTATCTATATAGCAATCACAGCTAATTTCTGAGAAATGTGTTGTTTGTGTCCAGATTGTCATGGAGTACTGTGGAGCTGGCTCAGTATCAGATATCATGAGGTTACGAAAGAAAACTCTCACAGAGGAAGAAATTGCTACTATTCTGTCAGATACGCTCAAAGGCCTAGAATATCTACATCTAAGACGAAAAATTCATAGGGATATTAAAGCTGGAAACATCTTGTTGAATACCGAAGGCCATGCTAAGTTGGCGGATTTTGGTGTTGCTGGTCAACTCACTGTAAGTACTCTATTGTTCACTATGATTGGATGTTATTATAATGCAATAATACTTGATGAATGAAGATGATATCACAATAATCATGATGTAATAAATTTTTTAAGTATTCTTTTCATCATTTATACAATAGTATTGAAAGGTTGGATGTTACTGAAAGCGTTCTCTTGACATTTTGTCTGAATTTTTCTTCTGGATACTGTTGATTTTAATTTAATCCAATCTCGCCAAAAGAAAACAATACAAAAAGAAAAATAGTGTAACATAAATTAGGTCCTGTACAACCTTAAAATTATGACAAATTTTACAAGGAGAAATTTAAAACTCTTGGCATCACACAGGATAGGAAACTCTTGTCCTCTAGGCGAGAGTATCAGATCAGATCTTAAGTTATTAGAACTCATAATAAACTATTCATCTCATTACCCCGAGGCCAGTATTTGCACTCTTCTATATCTAGTATGTTGGTCTTTAGATTGTTCTGTTTTCCAAAATCTAATTCCTCTTTTGTCTTTTTTTTATAATTAATCCACGTCATTTCTTGTGCCAACAGGATACAATGGCGAAACGCAATACAGTCATAGGAACTCCGTTCTGGATGGCGCCTGAAGTTATTCAAGAAATAGGATATGATTGTGTAGCGGATATGTGGAGTTTAGGTAATTAACTTTGTATTCATTTTCTCTCTGCAAAATAAAACATTCAGTAATTGACTCACAGTTCATATGATTTCTGAATTTATCGGGTTAATGTAGTTGTGTATTGATCAATTAACAGTTTAATCAAGTTTTCAGTGTTAATCAGTTTTATCTGGCATTAATCAATTTACATTTTTTTTTTGCCTTTGGATCTTATCTATATCGGGTTAATCCAAATAGAGGTAACTGAAATCGAAGCGAAGAGGTACTTCTATTCATAGCTACAGTTTATTCAAGGAAAAAATTGAGCTCTCTATTAATTCATGTGTGAAACAACACAAAGTCAGTTTGTTCATTAATACTCGATTTTTCAAGAACCTTACCATGAAGAAAATATACAAAATTAATTTATAATTCGATACATTTTACATCTTGAATAGTCAACGCTTTTACTATGATTAATCTTTGATGTTATTTTACTCTATTCAGTCTGATTAACTGCAAAGTGTGATATTTCTAATCTTAATAATTTTACAGGAATTACGGCATTAGAAATGGCTGAAGGAAAACCTCCGTACGGAGATATTCATCCTATGCGTGCCATCTTCATGATACGTACCAGGCCCCCGCCGTCTTTCAGGAGCCTGACCAGTGGTCGCCTGAATTCATAGATTTTGTTAGTAGATGTTTAGTTAAAACCCCGAAGAGAGAGAGCGACTGCAACTGAAATGTTGAGGCACGAATTTATTGGTAAGTACATTTCCATTTCAATATTCTACTGGAAAACGCCTATTCGGTTTCTAAAATTTATGTTGTACTTTATTGTAGTTAAATCGAAATAACTTGAATTTGATTTTGAATTGAATGCTTTGTGACAATAATATAAATTATGTATTCTATTTACATACGGATTTCACATGAAATTATTATTGTGCTGTTTCAAATTACAGGTAATGCAAAACAACCGAGTATTCTTAGTCAAATGATAGCGGAAGCCAGAGAAATCAGAGAAAACCAAAGCTGTAGGATAAATTCTTCAAGTGCTGTGAAACAATCGCACGGTGATAGTGTGAGTAAGCAAATTATGTCCATCTTATGACTCCTATATTCTCCACATTTCAGAAGAGGAGATAACTACTGAAATATGGTAAATTTATAGAGGTATAAGTAGGCGTTGAAAGTAGGCGAAGCTCAGAGTGAGTAAGTTTTGTGGCTGAAATTTTTCCATCTTCAAGAACTTATAAGTTACTGTGTGTTGCAAAAATTCAATTTTAAAAAATGCCACGAATCGGAAACTCTTATAGAAAGTTTATAGAAAAACAATTTTTCCATTCGAATAAATCCCTAAAACAGTGATTATGATAATAATAATATTTATCTCCATCTTGGCGCGTTCTGCATACGGGCCTTCTACTCTGAATACTCTCTCATATTGTCCCGATTTTTGTAACCAGTTGAATATTTCCAACGATTCACTGTTTGGATATACTAACGAAACTAAGGATATACTAAGGTTTTGGATGTACTAAGGAAATTTTGACCAAAATTTACATTGAAATTCTTCGATGAATATAAAATATTGTCTAAAGAGAAAGATTGATTCATTATTTATTTGATGATAAAAACTCATTTATTTATTATCTAGACTTCTAGACAGTTGAGTGGTGATTTGAAAATCATCTAAACTTGTAGTCAATTAGTTCCTCGCATAAACTATCCGAAAGGACTTCTCACGATAAAGATTAAAGCACACTTTTTTATTAATTATTTTTATAAAATTTTCATCATATTCTCTTTTTCCTCTAGGATTTTTTCTTCGTGTCCTACTATCAGGGGCCCGTTTTACGAAAGTCACATGTTACCATTTCACCAATGAATTTTAACCAGTCTGGAACTTTTCAGAGCTTCACTCTAAATTTTAATCAGCTGAATTTTAAGTTATCTGTTGAATTTCAAGTGAATGTCACCAGTGAAAGTCACATATTACTCATGATGATAATCAGTTATAACTAACAGTATTCAGTGATATTATATAAGCCCAAGATAATTTGAAATATTGAATAATTTTGGACAATCTCTGAACAAACATGTATGATTCTCATGTAACATGTAGATTAGAACTGAGATAACCTAATTTTTTTGAAATCAAATCACAAAATAACTCGTTTTCTTGTAACAGATGACTGAGAATTAGGCACATCTGTTCCATTGACGTTCTTAAAAAGTAACGAAGTCAGTTATTATCTTCTTGAAAGTGTTACAGCAGGACTCATTCAATTTGGCGAAAATCAGCTTTAAATTGAGCAATCAGTAAACTAATGATTTAAGGCAGCTTTGAAACAATAATCCAAAGACTTGAAATTCTTAAAATTCTTGTAGAACTTTAAAGTCTTGAAAAGACCTTTTCAAAGAAGACCTTTCAAAGAATACCTTTTTAAAAGATCTTTTCAATAATATGCGAGATTCAGCATTTGTAGGTTAAGTATTGTGATACTGGTCGCCTAATCAGCTGGTTTTCGCCAAATTAAATGAGTCCTTCTATACCCGTTATTTCGTCACTTTCGAGAAACATCTGTACTAGATAATTCAAAGTTACATATTGTTCAGCTGTTATATTGGTAACTTTTGAATAGCGACTTTCGTGAAACGGGCCCCATGGTCAGCTATTCATATAAATTTTTTTGCAAAGGATGCTTATAATTATGTAGAACTTGAGTTGAATAAATGCATGTAATATTCCATCAGCATCGAAAATGATTTTTATAACATTTCCAAGATATTATATTCAAAAGAGAAGTTGATGTGCTACAATGATTTACATAGGCAAAAGTTCTACATGTATTAGCTTATTTCGTAACGTAGAAGTTTGATTGTACTGTAATGTATTGAAAATAAAAAGTGTGTGTTTTCTAGGATGAAGAGGATGGCGTCGATAGTAAAACAATGAAGCAGTTTGCCTGTGATAGAACCCTGGTCCCTGACCGAACACTGGTGCCAGACCGGTCCAACACTTTAGCTGAAGAATTAGGCACCATGGTCATAAATAGTGATCCAGAAGATGAATCGACTATGAAAAGTAAAGTAATAATTTCCATTTTACCCTTTTGTGTTTTCAAAGATATTAGTGTTATGGAGGCTTTCCAGGAAACCTAGGTAGGCTTTGAAGTAATTTTCTGAGAATGAATAGAGTATTAGGAAAGAAACAAGATACTGTTCTACCATGGCCGTGAATAAGTTTGCCATTATTAACAAGATCCTTCGAAAGAGTTCTTGGTAGAGAATACTTGAGGCTACTGCTACTTGAGGTAACTAGAGATAGTTGGTCTTGAATATGCTGTAAGAAACAAATCGAGTTTACTGAAGACCTCTATAGACTTCAAAATACACATTATCATAAAATAGTTGATGGGAATAGGAATGAAAGCTAACTGACGCATCTGATGGAAATTTTCTTGAATTATTTTCTGCTGTGGATAAGTCCGCAATCGTATAGGTCTCAATCAGGGTTTGTAGCGTACATAGAGTCATAAAGAGGGATTTGAATATTTTTTGTCAATGAAATAATTGTTTCTTTTCTCAACACATTCCCATTTTGAAAAAAATCTTCTTATCAGTTGTGGCATCAGCCCTTCAGCCATATGAGAGGTTGTAATAGATCGCTATAATTTAAAAAAATAAAATAACAAAATATTTAAAATTAACACTTGCATCAGAGATATTGTATAATTTCTACACAGTAGGTAAAAGAAAGGAAACAATGTTGTCTATTCCACAATGAATATATTTAAAAACATACTTAAGTTTCTATGCTCATGGTATCGTCTTAATTTTCTAATAGTTGTATTTTTTGTTCAGGGCATGATACGGGCCCTGGTGAACCAGGAAAGAAGTATCGACCTCTTTTCCTAGACCACTTCGATAAGAAGGAAGCTGAAGACAATAAGGTAAATAGTTGGCATTGATTCTCTATCACTAACGAACTAGGGTCATGGCTTAACAGAAAACTCTATTATCTTATTCGAGAGCTTTTCAAGTGCTTATTGTTTTCACAACTTAAACCAAAGTTGTTGAATAATTAGAAAAAAACAGATGCCGTTTCATGAACTTGAGAGTTCTATAAAGCAGAAAAAAAGCTGCCCACATACTAGACTGGCATGACACGGCTTAATATGCAGTAAGTAATGCATGTCTAAAGTGTCAGAATCTTCAAGTCAGCTATAAACGTTTTACGATAAGTTACTGCTCCAGAAAGTATTGCCTTGATACATAGCAAGCCACAAGTCATACCTGTTTCGTATGAGGGCAGCCTTCTTTTGAATCACAAAACTTTCAAGTTTCTTGCAACAGGTTCCTGGTATGAATCATTTAATTTGAAATGTGAAACACATAGGATGTAAAATAATAGGAAAATGTAAAATAGGATGTAAAACATTCTGTACGTTTATTTGTTTTGTTTTGTGACAGCATTTCATGCTAGGAATTCAAAGCTTTCAAAATTGTTTTTGATGCAGTAATTTGTGTCAATTCAACGTTGATGTAAAGACTACTCATGAAAAACAATTCAACTACTGAACTACCTTGAAATTTGCTTTATACCAATAATAGAGTTGGTAGTATTAGCTGACAGTAACAGTATAATGACCTGTACATTAACTTTTAGAATTTCATATATCAAAAAGAACCTTTTTCAAAATTTGTGAAAATATTGCAAAGTGAAATGGAACTTCAACCTAATAGAATTAGGTTGTAAACGGCAAGGTGGAACTACCTTCGGGTCTCCCCACCAACCAAAGCCATACGCTAGATAGATAGATTAGTTATTTATTGAAGTTTTCAGTTTATCGATAGATAAACTGAAAACTTCAATTTATTTGTGGTTAAAACTTCCATTAACTTTGTGGTTAAAAGTATACTTTACTATTTGTGGAAATATCTGACTATAGTATCGGCTACTTATTGAAAAGAACAGAAAAACATTTTTAGAAGAGAGAGGCTATTAACGATGTATTCGAAGTTCTTCTGAACTCTTGTAACCCAGTTGAAATTTGTTCCAAACAGGATGATCAAATACCAGTATCTTCAGTAGCAAATAATAGTCATTCAACAACTGTTCAGAATCAAGTAAGTAGGATTCGTAGCATTCCTACTTCATCCACTTTATGCTTGTTTCTACATTATCAGTTGTAGAGTTATTTATCATTATTTTAATTAATTCTTTGTACTGGGCTTTATTTTCATTCAAATCATGAATAACACAGGAGTGGAAGAGTACACAAGGCTGTTCAGGCCCAAGTGCATTCTTTTCAAAATTTCAACAGAAAATTCGAATACATTTTTACAGTATATTATTTCCAAAATCTAGATTTGAAAAAATTCCATGTAAAATGGCTTGGAATTCTAGTAAAGTTTTGTGAGGTCATTTTAGAAGAACTAATTCTTAATTTTCTTATTCCGCTTTGTGGACTGAATTTAATCGATATTTACATTTTTGGTTGCATTCTTCATAATTTCATTAGCATCGTCATGTTTGCTGTAACGTCATCCTTCCATTGCCAAGATCTCTATTAAGAAACTAAGATGACTGGATTTACCATATGCTCCACTAACACCCACTATACAGTTTGAAGGGCATCGCAGTGCTCCTTATAATCTACACTAGCCATCATCCCTAACTAGGGGTGTAGTAGACTAGCCATCAACACTAACCTTTGAGGGATTGTGTTTGGTCAATACCTACTACTGTATTACAATATTTTCTATTGGTTTGGTGGCCCTATTTGCAACCTCAACATGAACGCTTTATTCCCTCAATTGCGCTTCCTCTATCACCACGAGCTTCAGCAACTCTCTTAATCAGAGTCAATAAAAATTAATCAAAATAGATTGATCTATTTGCTAATAGGCCAGGGAGTTTTCAAACTCTTTCAATGTTCTACTCACTTACCTGATTACTTTTCAAGAATAGAGATTAAAAACTCCAAGCATCCTTTTGCTTTTTAATGTTGCAGAAGTTTATTTCGCGACTATTTCCAAGTAGGTCGGAATTTTTTCAACCAATCTGTTCTGTTGTAGTATTTCTATGTTCTAAGGCTTTTCATTTTCGAATGCTTTGTATTTTTTCTGGAAAGTAAACGCTTTACTTTTTGATAATTGGGAAATAGTTGGGAAGAGATTCTGTGTAAGAATATTTGTGTTCTGTAATAATTATTTTTGTGTTGCATTTCATCGTGTCTTGGCATGCTTTTTTGTTGGCTATTATTTCTTTACATCGTTTTAATCGGTGCACGCATAGAGGTCACCGGGCATTAGCGCTGCAGAACAGCAGAGAATGATGGCGGCCATTTCAGGAACGACGGCCGCCTCGGCGCTGAGAACGGCGGCGGTCAGTCCGCGGGCGGACGTCGTCATACAGCAGCCACAGCCGCCGCCGCCGCCGCCTCCACCCTCGCATCCCGTCATACCGACCAGAGAAAATCCACCTGTTTTCCCCTCCGCATTTATTGAAGGAGACTTTGAATTTGTGAGTGCTCGTGTTCGCTGTAATTCTACCTTACTAACCGCTACAATTAGATTTCTCCTCACTTACAAAAATTCCTACCTAAACCATCTCACTTTATTAGTAACATTCCTTTTAAACTTCCCCTCACGTTTCTAATTTTCCCCTCCGCATTTATTGAAGGCGACTTTGAATTTGTGAGTGCTCGTGTAGTTGTTGTGATTCCACCTTACTAATCGCTAGAATTAGACGTCTCCTCAATTACCTCATTTCTACGCCAACCAACTCACTTTATTTGTAACATTCCTCATAAACGTTCCTCACGTTTCTACTTACTCTAATTCCTACCAAACCAACTCACAAATTAACCCGTCTTTCGGAGGAGACGTAAAGCTGTCGGTCCCGACTACCTAAAAAAAAGTCGTCATCTCTCATTATCACCTCTCTCATTACCCATGCACAAGCCTAGAGCTCATGTGGGCATCATCCTCAGGGGAAACCCATTTCTTCAACGGATACTAGAATGCACGGTAGGATAACCAACCTGAATTTTGAGTGTCATAACCTCACCCGGAAACTAGTAGAGAAGTGATTTTTATTTAACGTTTTCATGGTAAATGAGTTTAGAGCTTAGTAATTTCCGCAGCAATCTACTGCGCAACCTTTTCAATGGGTGATGATAATTGTATATAATTGTCTAGTGCCTCAATGCAGACTTTTTTAATTCGCATTTAATTTGGAAGTTGTACAATAAACGCTTTTTATAATGTAGGCTAATATTTGCTTGAATAAACCCAAGGTTAGAATAGTTTGCTCTATACAGTATACTTATTGATTGTTTACAGAAAATTTTAAAGCTTTCAACTATTAAATCCAATTTTTACTTAACCAAAATTTCCAATTTTCACTAATTGTCTCATATCTTTCAATATTCCCTTTAGACATGTACTATAATCATTTTCGTAACACGTTAGTCATTTTCAAACTAATTATGCCAATCGAAACATTTATTCATTTAAATTTGTATCATTGTACTTTGAAATGCACATTGTTATGCAACATATTATTATTTCTACTAAATTGAAGAAAATGTTGTGTCAATCTCTCTTCAAAATATCAAATGTTACACTTATTAGTCCTGAGGCAGTAAACGTAAAAATTCGTCATATTCTTTATTGAATATGAGTTTCAATTAATTGATTTTAGTTATGTTTTAATCGAGTCTAGTCTCAATCAAGTTGACCGTTTCCTAAAATTATTAAGTATTCTAGAACCATTATTTATTTTATCTACTGTACTCCAACTCTTATAGTTCTTATTATTAATAATCAATGACTTACCGCCCTTGTTAGTAACACCGAAATGAAATTATTTTCACAGCTAAAGTTCTTGAGCTATGATGAGCTACAGGGTCGTATGTCCAGTTTGGACTCGGAAATGGAACGTGAAATCGATGAACTCAGAAGAAGATATCAGACGAAGCGACAACCAATTCTCGATGCAATGGATCAAAAACGGAAAAGACAACAAAACTTTTAGCTGTATTTCAAAGGTAAGCTTCTTCTAGCATATATGGTGTTGCGATCAGGCGGATAATCGTATGAATCTTTCCTGTAAATTTAACATGTAAAGGATAGGCGTAAGTACGTGAAAATCAGTTTATAATAATTGAAATAGAATTTCCTGTCTCTATTTTTCCTACTTATTGATTGTGGAATTATATTTAGAATGATAAAATGAACTCATCAAATGTTCTTGGTTATATTTCACGCTTTCACGTTATGATTGTGCAGACTAAAAATTCTGTGGATAACAGCTTCTGTGGATGACATACTCGAGTACCCGAATGCACCGTCTGCAATGTAAATAAATGCAATGTTATGTTTATAGCAGGATTTATTTACAGTTCGCGCAATATATTTGAATTTTTCAATAGAATAAATCAATTAAATTTTCAATGTAAAGTATTGAATCAGCTATTGTTGCCGGGGTTGATGTTCTCCTTACTAGAGTAGAATTTTTGAGGAAGGCGGCTGGCTAATAAGTGTTATTCAACTTTTTCATGGTAACTAGTGATGTTATCATGATGCTCAGTTCTGTCTCCAGTCTGTAAGTGCAGTGTCCAAGAATGTATCGATCCAGCTGACAAGTGCATTCTGTTTGAAATACAGAACAGCTAGCTGACACTACAGTGAAATACAGTCCTGTGTTTTTAAAATCGGAGGTGACAGGCAAGCGTATAACACAGGTAGTTAGAATACAAGGTACAGTGACATTTAATTAATTTGACGCTTGGCATTAGATAGAGAGAGATCATTTATTGACGTTGCTGATGACCGTAGAGTAAGATGGCAAAGAAATAATGTCTCTCTATTTATCTAAAGCCAAGCGTAAAATTAAATCAATATCACTGTAGTGTTAACGCGATTTTATTCTATTCAAAGCTTTGTCAGCTGTTGGTGTGAAGATACTGGAGTTCAAAAGATCGATTTTCCCATGTCAAATTCAGAAGTTTTATGAATTTTGCTGAATCATTTTACGTTTTTTTTCGAAAACTGCTTACGTAAGGGTCGATTACATGTGGCAAGTTCACTAGCTACTATCCGGCTTTTTGGGGAGGCTACTGTAGCATCGACAACCTACAAATGCTGAATCTTGCAGATTATTGCAAAGACTTTAAAAAGGCATTCTTTGAAGGGTCTTATTTAAAAAGGTCTTTGAAACTTGAAAAAGTCTATAATACATCGACGTTTGTCGATGCTATGTCGTGTCGACGCTAACGTTTGTCGATGCTACGGTAGCCTCCCGAAAAATCCGGATAGTAGCTAGTAAACTCGCCACATTTAATCGACCCTTTATAAAGCTACTGCGACCTTTCTTGTGCATATTGTATATTGATATAGATTTTTAATGGCATGCATTCAGAATCACAAGATAAAGATCCCACTTTCAATCTGATATACATGCCATTGAATAATCAATGCTATGAATTAATTAGCAATCTGGTACTGTACTAATGAAACTACAATAGCAAGATAAATGTACAATGAAGCCTAGGAGAGGTGGCGGTGGCTTCGATAGCATGCAGGTTTTGAGATTTAAAATTGAAAGATAGGGAAAGTCGGACTCTTGATCTCCAGTGACGTCACACGACCAGCTGAATGAAGCTTGATACTGCGTATTCTTCTCGTGAACACAACCTTGTATTCTATTTACCTTGGGTGCGTACTTGCGCGTAACCAACAAATATGTGTCAAATATGTTCATTTGCCATCCAAAACATTCTACTCCACCTTTCATTTCCACGTTGATGAGTGTACCAACAGTGTTCGGTGAGTTCCAATTACAACCACCAGAAAATAATGTTCATCTACGACCGTGTTATAACTCAATCATTACAGTTTCATAATTGAAATCAAACAGTAGCTTTTTCGAATTGGAATTTAAAACTTGTATCGTAATGACGATATTATAAAAAACTTTATAAAACTGGACTGTTCCTAACCAATTCGGTAAACATTGAAATAGAACATGGTCGTAATCATAGTTTGATAATGTAGATATTATTGTATTTGTTGGTCGTAGATAAAATGGTGTATGCAATGGTTGTATTTTAGTTTTTAAAAGACTCTTGAGATACCTTAAAGTAACTCGTGGCGTTGCCGCTCGTATTTTAACCTCGGTATCTCACTCGTCGTTTAAAGGCTCTCATAATACAACCATTGCATAAACTACTATAAAGCAATCAATTGAACAGTTGATGAGAGAAGATTAGAAAAGAGAAAGTTATATACTTCCATTGTCGATACTCAATTACTTGTTATGTCTACTGTATGTATCATTCTCTGATACTTAATTCTCTTGATATGTTATATACTATTTTCGAACAGAATACAATACAGCTATGATAACTATTGTAAATCATTCAGTTCAGTGCTCTATTAGAAAAATGATTCTGGCATGAAAGATTTGAAATATTCTTTGAAAATTGCAATGGGTTCAATTGTTTGAATGTTTCAGATGGTTATCCATGAACCAGTTACCGAGAGACACTTGTTTGTGAAACAGATTAGGACCGCCTTTACCGTACACCATATGACCTCAGCACAATCATCTCTGTTATTCGCTGTAAATAATGATGAATAGTATTTTTAAGTGTTAAGATTTAAGACTGGTTAACTCGTGTTAGCTTCTCTACTTTAAGAACTTGACAGGGACACTAGAAAATTTAGTTTCTCAAATATTCGAATTTCCAAAATCATAAATAATAATTGTATCAGATCATCAAGTCAAAAATCTATTGAATCAAGGATCAGTTTTCTTGGTGCCATACTATTCTTATGAGACTAGGATTTTATCATTTGTAAGTTTGGTATGTACTTATGTAAGCTCCATATCTTTTTAAGCACGTTTACACTTGTGTTCTGTGAATCTATGCCATAAAAGTATTTATCTTGAAGAGATTACTAGTGATTGAACCATCAACTAAAATGCGGAGGGCTCACAGTCGACTGTCTCACTTACCAAACCATTGTTGTTCGAAAATGTCTCGATTCAAGTCATCAAATCTATTTAATTTTCTCCTTGGACTGGTGGACTTGAATTGGTACACCTTCTCTTTAATCACTCGATTTCAGTTGCCAAGTTTCCCTTTTTCAAGATTCGCTTCAAAATTGTTTTTTTGAGGATCTTTCCAGGGACTTGTTTCACTATGTTCGGAATTATTGCCGTCCGAACTTTCAGTAGTAGTGGTGGGATTGTTTATCCTCATCCATTATCAGATGACATCCTAGGCTCCTATCAGAAAAATTTAGATTGGGAATACTGTGACTGAGGCTCTGTCACCAGAGCGCGGTGACGATATCTGAGCGCCGAAACCATCACTGTTGCTTTCCCCAAGAACATTTGACTGTCAATCACTATCGGCAATCATTTATAGGTTGATTATTAATTATCTTTAAAAATACACCTTTTAAATGAAAATCAAAACCTGTATCATTTTAAATTCATTATAGTACAAATAATAGCATAATACAAAATACATACATTACATAAATAACATATATTTTAATAATACTTTGTCCTTCGTAAGAATTGATTCGTGAATAAAAAATAGATAATCCAATTTCAACATACAGTATTTTTTGTAATACATTATCGAATTATTATGGTCTTCCTAATCGCTAGTTTCAGGATTGAAATAATCTTTTAATATAAAGATAAACTTTTCATTTGACACCGGGATACAAATAATGATTCGAGAAATTTCTCAACTATTTGTTTGAGATTAACTTGATTAGAATAGTTGTTTTAAATTAGCAATAACCACAAAAATCTTGTGAACTAATCCAAACATTATAAAAAATGAATCTGTGTATAAAAATTGCTTCAGAAATGTGAGTTCTAGTTTCATTACCTAACTCTTGATATGCGCGAATGATAATGGGTTGAAATTTAATAGAAAGAATGTTTAAAAATAACGTGTGATCATTAAATTAATTCACTGATGATTGAGGACTTGAGAATTTGATCATTTATAAAAAAATAAAGTGATTTCTAGTCATTATTAACATTTGATGCAAGGAGAATTATTTTAGTAGCATTTTCAAATTTAGTTTTTTCTCATTTTAATGCATAACTTGACTGAGCTAGAAACTTGTAAGCCATTGTATGTTATGTTGTAATTTTTACTAATATATTTTCTATTATTCTTTGGTCTCATTTAAGACTTCAAGTATAAAATGAACATTTGATAATTTGTTAAACATTGAATAATTTGTTTTTCAATTTGAGAATCACGCGAGTTTAAACGAATAAATAACCGCCGAAATAATGTATCTTGATAGGTACTTCTCAAGTTTAACGTTTTTCTGGACGGATAATAGATCCTTTATGAAGGTTTTTATTGTTCAATCAAAAACATTTTCTCAATAATACGAAACTGATAATTCTTTCTGATTAAATTATGATATTGTTCAAGTGTTGAATTACTACTAGTATGATTTCTTGAATCTTTCTAAATCTGCTAATTGAATAGCTTGTATGTAATATAATGTGCAATCAATTTTGGTTATACTTTTGTTACTTAATATCTCATTATGACTATTGTTATGACTTGATGTATGCCACCATATCAGCATTGACATCGCATGTTGCTACTTTTTTCATCGAATAGTTTTTTGTTATATTGACTGTACCGTTTTATTGACTAATTTTGGGTTTAGATAGCGTAGTCTTATGAAAATATAATCAAAGCAATAATATTCATCTATGAAATTAGAAATCAAAATGATATCCTCGATTAAGTCTACTTCGTCAGCAGATCAAAAATAAGTATAACTTGTACATACTGTACTTTGAGATTTGTAGAATTAATTCATTATGATATTGTTGAAACTAGGTTTCAAATTAAATTTCGAATTATCACAGTTATCATGCCACTATTAACAATTTTATGAAGTGACTATTCAATGTTATTATCAACTTCATAATTCTCATACTAATTTGATTTTTGCCGCAGGCGTGTTTAGTGGATATTTTTACTGTAGCTTGAGAGTCGACTAAAGTAGCTCAAGAATTATCTCATGAATCTATCTTCTAGATTTACTATTAATCATGTGCACTTCGAAAGTATAGTATTTTCAATTACGAATTTATAGGAATCATTGATATTTTGGAAAAGATTAATCTTGTATGAAATATTTTCAACCACATAAATATTTTCACGGGGTGTATTTTTGAAATCAACTGCTGCTTAGTTGGCAACGTTCTTTGAATCAAGATAAAGATTAACTATTTTATAAAATTGTAAACTACTCTCATTCTAATTGATATACGGTACTGTTACTGTATTACAGTTCTATTGTGACAATAAAGAAGTTCGTTAAAGAAAGCTGCTTGGCCTGACGTCATCACTAGTTAACTCTTTATTAAAATATGTCAGAAACTCGAAATTAAAGGTGCAAATTAACCACTTTGAAGAACTAAATGAAAGATGTAAATTTGACTGGTAATGAATAGAATGTGTGTTGGATTTGAAGACTCGAAATATCTAAGAATATCCCTTTATTGACGTTAATTAAATTGAACTTTATTTTTAATAAATGCAATAAAAGTCAACTCCAAACTTAAATTCTTAGAGAACTCTTGGATTTGGAAACAAGTATTAGGATCGATTACATGGGTTCAATGTGAATAACCGAAGTTACAATACATTAGCACTAATAATTCTGATGAATGGAATAGCTTTTGTTTCGATTATTTATTTTGAATATCGTAAGAGTATTATAAAATCTGCCAATAAAAAGTGAAATCGCAATGTATTTTGTAGTCTGAACCGTTAGAATCTGTTGTGTTTGGAAATTTCCAATTTTCATGTGAATTCTTCTGACTGGCTTGACATGATAATATGAAATGAAATTAATTTCTGAATATGAAATTAATGTCGTTGTTAATTCTTGTTAAATTTATATGTAATTACTTTCAATTATTATCTTGTAGGATGTGAATATTGTATATTTTTCATACAGTAATGTAATTATAATCTATAATGATGATGAGGCACTACATAATTTGTAAATAAATGCTACGGTTCCACACAGTAATACACAGATTATATTATTTTTCTTTTGGATGAATATTAGCAGAGATAATTGATTTGGTTAGTCTATGATATTAGTGAAACAAGGTACAAAAGATTTGTTTGTTGATTGTTGCGTAGTATTTTATTATCACATGAATCTAAAACAAGTACCAGTTGAAAGCATATTTTCATATTGTTTCTGAGCTTTGCAGTTTGCTTGAGTGTGGCCTTCGTGAGTGTTATTTTTTTAGAAGAGTATTGCCTTTCATGTAGTAACTTCAAGTAGCTCTCCAAGACTGTTAATGATATTATCGAAAAACAATGATTTGGTGGACATTCAAGAATCCATAGATTAATCTTATTTTTGTCTGACAACAGTTAACATGAACGTTATTGATTAAGTGCTTGTAAATAAGATTTTTTAATTAAATATTGATTAGTATAAATGTTTTGATGTTCTCATGATTATATCATTCCTGCTTTCATAATTAATAATACCAATTCGAAACAAAGCTTTATTTCAAAAACAAAGCTCTGTTATGAATAGACCAACAAATGATTTTTTTTGGAAATAGAATGTTTCTGTTTCAGACGTTTAGTCTAGTCAACAAGTGTTTTTTTGGAGGAAAAAGCTCACTTTTACCTTGTCGATTAATATCATAATATTGAAAAGTGTCCTCGCGAAACTCCTTTTGCCTCTTTCCCTCCAGCACCAAGTTTCAATTTATCTCACCTCCCAATGGAGATGAAAAATCAAACTTTTTTCACTATCTGCGAAATTAAATTCACTTCAACAATTTACGTCTTTTTCATTTCAACTCTTGTTCAGTGACATCCTTTCAATTTGACGCTTCGCATTAGATAGATAGGCAGAGATATCATTTCTTGTCGTTGCTGATGACCGTAGTGTACCATGGCAAAGAAATAATATATTATATCTATCTATCTAATTCCAAGCGTCAAATTAAATGAATATCACTGTAGTTTATAAGTTATTCATGAAGAAATGAAGGAAAATGTTGATTTCTGTATCAAGATTTCATACTCATCCAAATACAAGTTTACAGGACCGAAAATTTTTCTCAAATAAAACTTGTGGAGCCCATAAAGATCTACAATTTGAGTAGGCACAATCTATATTCCACTCAAATTTAACGTGAGTCAGTCAATGGACGATACGCACGATTTCGGTAGCGCTTTGCGACTAGGCCACTGAGCTAAATATCCATCTTGTGGTAGCACTGATTGAAAAAGCTGGGTTCCGCCTATTTATTTTTTTAAAATAGCATACTGTTCTTGAGAAAAAATTTCAATCCTAACTTTATTGCCAACTTAATTTTTTTGGTACTACATACTGTTGTAAAAAAATATATTTCATCCTCACTTTATTGCCAACCCAACGAAATTTGAATACTGGAACACTAATCCTGCTAGCAGCACTAGCTAGTGCTACTTCCAGATGAATATTTAGCTCAGTGGACTGGGCTAATGCTATGATTGATTTCTTGGAAAGAGATGGATATCATTCACCTTATAAACATCTTTCTTCACTCGGTTGTTTTGATAGAATTAGCCCACCTGAGCGCTACCGAGATCATCCATTAAATTTGAGCAGCGTCCAAACGCTGCCATCCATTGAACCGTTTTTGTCAGAAAGCGTTCAATGTTCGAACAGCTGGCATTTGATTCAATGTTAGCATTTCGAATGATCGGAATAAAATAAAATATATATATGTGTAGCACATAAGTATATATGAGTAACTGTACACCAATAATAAGACAACTTCACATGTTTCATAGAGATGGTAATGTTTAGTGTAGTTGGGTTGCACCAAGAAAGATCAATTTTGACCCAGAATCAGTGCAATGCTAATCAAATGGGATCAGCTGATTCAAAATAATTGATCCCGGTTGGTGCAACCCAAGAGTATGAACTATAGGTAAATTACAGAGAGTGTATAGTAACAGTGTGGACATTGCATGGCACAATTTTGATTGGTTAACTCCGACAAATCCACCATACTTATGCCAATTCCCATAAGATTTGCATTGGAATGAAAATCAAATCATATGTTAAGTGATTCACTTCTAACCTATATTTTGCCTTTGCCGGTATTAGTTTTCATTATTTTCAGCTTTCAAAATAATACCAAGAGTAGAGAGACTATCTTTAATGTTAAAAAAGTTAGTTTTGATGTTGTTTATCCTAAAATAAGTTTGACAAATGAGTGAATGGGTTAATGTTAGCCTGAAATCCCATATAAAAATTCAAAAATTTGGCAAAAATATGGCGGCGAAAAAAATGATCTCCACATATTGTTATGGAGTGCTTCACACAAATGGCCACACTGTTACTATACACTCACTGTAGGTGAAATGAAAAGACAAAGGTTTTTATGAGGAATTTTATTTAAGAGCAATGAAATAAGAGCACAGAGATCAAAATCACTTATACTCAACTTATACGGTACTAATACAGTATTTACAACATAGCACATAGCAATGATAATAATTTTTACAACAGATCAGCAAGGAAATAGCTTCACTTATATTATAAATTGATCAAATATGAAAATGAAGTTTATTCTGCCTTTACAATAATTACAAACAAAAATAAAATTTATATAATGTTTATTTAAATGAATTAAAAATCACACTATCGACTTCACTATCACTCCTCAAGCTATTGCTAGAGGTTTAGAAATTGCAGAAAATTTATAAAGGTCTAGCAAGCTTGAGAAGTTCATAAAGTACAAAATCGCCTATGACAGGATTCTAGAGATGATTTAATTTACTTCCGTCTTTGTCCATTTCTGGGTAGCAGGGCAAAATTTTGTATAATATTTTACAGCAATAGAATAACAGCATGTTGCTGATCTTGGTCCCTCATCAATGTCCCGTTTCATGTAGATACAACACAATCATATAATTGTTAGTATTTTGAAACTCAATAAGTATTTTTTATAAATATATTTATATATTATTTTGTTTTTTATAATACAGTATATTATTATGTTATAAATACTATATATGAGTCGTCCAGTTTCATAACTCGTTTTGTCCATTTTTCCCGAAGTTGAGATTATAACGCCATTTTGTAGACCTCATTCTCCTCTATGAAATGATACTAACATCATGGTGCAAAAGTCGTTGTAAGCTTAAAGAAAACGTATTTGAAAACAAAGGCATGCAGCAAAAGTCATCATGTCCATTTATTTAATGCAGCATAAGCAGTTATGTCCCTTCCTATAAAACACAGGTCTGCGACATAAAAATTGTTTAAAATTTAATAAGTGATTTTTATTGTATTTTCAACGCTAATTTCGGGAAAAATAGTGAAAAAATTCCATCACGTACATTTATTCCACAAACCGCTTGTCTGTTTTTAGCTTTTTTTTGATATTTTTATACATATTTCCATACTCTAGTGAGATTGAATTTTCGTTTTTAGGATCTTTATGAACTGTTATTAAGCCTATTGTTAGATTTCAATTACGTCATTTGTTTACTATTTCACTTTGTTGTCTGCTAATTGCAGAATCATTGATCGACTTGTCAATATCAATTATTTTCAAAATTACTCAATTCAGTGCCTTCTCATTGCTGTGTGTGTGTGCTTCATATGTTGTCATGTTTCAGTTATTTTATCGTCTGGATTTATTAATATTTTCTTGATGATTTTTCATATTTTCTTGTAATATTTAACTAGTGTCTTACTATTTTTATGGTAATTATTTCAATTCGATTTACATGTGCATTCTAGAAGCTTCCATTCGCATACCGGATGCACTGTTTGTTTTTTCGTCAGGACATGGCTTATTGTGGTGCCTTTTTTTTATTTTTCACTGTGTCTCCTCCCAGTAAAGTCAACGTACATTATGTGAATTCTCAACTTACGTCCAAAGTGCATAATTTCTCTCTGTTGTGCATTCTTTGATTATCATTGTCATCTACTGATATATCTACGTCGTTTCATCCATAAATTTCGAAAATCACTTCGTTATTTCTTGAATTATAAACAACTTGATCTTTTTGACTTGTGCTGTGCTCTACCACGTGTCAAATCCAGTCAATTTCGAACTTTCATCAGTCTTTCATTTGGATTTGTGCTCTGAATTCTTTACATTTTTGCATCTACGTTTAACTCTGGTCTCACTTGCCATTTGTATGAACATTTCCATGAAGTTTCTATCCACCTTAACCATGCTCAGTGTTTAATATCCTTGGACTTCAGTTGGGCAACATTTTGCCAACCAGATCATGTGTAGTTACAGGCTCACATCACATCTCATTACAATTGAAATTGCTATATTTCAATCTTTAGTTCATACATTTGAAAACCTCAGTGTTTTACAATTTTCCCAGCTAGCAAAAGCTGTTAGTTTTGTTCAGGCAAGGACACAAGTGATTCTACAGTGAGTACCGTATCATTACAATTTTACATAATCTGTTACTGCAGCAGCTGACAGTCAGATTTACAGCCATCAGTGCTTTTCACATAACCTCACTTTGGTTATAAATTTATTTTGAACTTTGAACATTCAGCGTACTTCAACAAGTGTAGCCTATGTCATAAATATGCATCAACCACAGACATTAGTCAGAACATTTTACCTACATTAATTTTTAAATCACCTTCTGAATTGCTCTTATCAGCTACTTGTGATCAAACATTTGGATATATCTAACCTGTCGCCTCTTGTCATCCTCGGTGGCCTATCCTCCCTCTTGATAGGGATGGGTATCGATAACATCGATATATCGATATTTCGGGAAAAAATATCGATAAATAATTATCGATAAGTTCCTTCCGATATTTATCGGTTATCGATATTTTGCTCATCGATATATCGATAAATACTTTTGCTTTTGGGGCATCCATTTTGTTTTTTCTTTTTTGTTTTGATGAAGAAAGAACAAGACGCTATAGAATTGCAGTGAGTTACTGAGTTTATGAGTTTAGATTATGTTAGTTTGGGGATTCTTCCGAAGGTGACACTGCCTATTATCGATATTGAAATATCGATATATCGAATGGTGGTTCCATTCGATATATCGAATAGAAACTTTTCAATTCAAAGAATCGATTTCCAAATTACGGAACTTTACTCATACTGTCACATCAATTTCAACATTCTTATTCAAAGCTTTTATTTTTCTGTAGCCTATCCTTTTTCACTTTTCTTTTATCTTCCACTTTCACTTATAAACTGTCACTTTTCACTATTCCTGTTCTTTATAATTAGCGCCATTTTGGAATAAAAAGTGAAAACTTTTGTTGTTTACTCTGGGTTTTTTTCCCACCAAACTGTTCACTTCATAAAATCATTCAAATAAAATAAGTTATTACTTGAATCTTTGATAATTTATCATTTTTCACCAAATAATAGTTTCTTTTCAGAATAAAACGTTCAGAAAAAGAAAATTTTAGAACCTCACCAAAACACATTCACTTATTCCAATTCAAAAACACATACTAAACTATCCTTCTATCAAATATTAGTTTAATATGCCTATTTACCTACGGTTGCCCATAGCAACAAGTACAATAATTCAGATTATTTATTGTGCAAAGGATCGATATTTGAAATGAAAATATTTCACTCGATATATCAAATGGAACCACCATTCGATGTATCGATATTTTAATATCGATAAGAGGCAGTGTCGCCTTCGGAAGAATGCCCGTAAAATTACAGTGAAAACCTCCGGCAACACGTCGAATTTGCGGAGTCATATACAGTTCAAGCACTCAAAACTTTCAGGTGAGTAAATAGTTAATAATTGATACTGTTAGCCTGTTACTGTAGTTGGATTTTATCTTAGGCTACATAATTCATAGACTACCATAACCATAAGAGCTCAGCCTTAGCATTTTACAACGTTTTATTTTCCTATTTTACTTGTTTGAATACCAGTCTACCTAACAAGGTAAACTACTCAAATATCGTATATCGACCACCCCCAAATAGGCAAATATCGGATAGCCTACATTCAACTTTGACCATAAGTTAAATAATAAGAGTACTTGGCTGTTTTCTTATTTACAGTAGGCTATTTATATATGATATACATTATATTTTCTAGTTGTTGATTGGTTTCTCACTAGTTTGCAGTGAAAAATTCAGCTGTTTCCATTCAAAATATAAAATAGACAGAGGTAAGATTGAAGCGATGCACCGGCCATCAGCAGTTGTCAATTTGCTAAGGATCTTATTGATTTCTTTAAGGAATCAGGCGAGTGTCATAAACTCCCTATTCAATCTATAATTATTCAATAAAATCGTTACGTATGCATACTTATGCCAATACAAACTTGAATATATTTTCTGTCAATTTCAAGTCTTGAAAATACTAGGATTAGGCTACCATATTGCTTGGGTCAAAAAACCGGACACCTTTTGTGGGCTTTGGGGGGGACTCCATGCCCCCTGGTGTAATATGATAAATTTGAATAATTAGGTGTCTCAATTAGGTATAATTGAGAATGTAGATTCCAATACTATCTTTTTGTACTCAAGAGACTAAAATTATGTAATTATTTGAAACCAGTACTTGATTTAATCTGTTTTTTTTTTTAAGAAAATTTGGATGATGATTAAAACATAATGGAAAAAATTTATAAGTTGGGATCAACCAATGATAGCTAAGTTAAGAATTATCCAACCGGATAAAAGTAACTTATGTTATTTTATAAGTAATAATTTGTTTGTGCAAGGAGCTAGAAACTTGAACTCAGAATGAACAATAAATAATGAATATTATTCATTACCAGTAAACACCATCTCACCACATTTTTGTTATGTAATATACTATTTGAAGCTCATGAGAGTAAACAAGTTATCAAAATCAAACTCAACATAATTTTTTCTCATTTTGTTACAGGCAAAGCAAAGAAGACCCCTGAAGTTTCCCTTGTACCTTCCACATCTACATCTATACCTTCCACGTCTGCATCTGTACCTTCCACATCTGCATCTGTACCTTCCACATCTACAACAGTACCTTCTACTTCTGCAGTAAGCAACAGTGGTGATGAAGATGATCCCTGTATTTCCAGTGAGACCAGTAGCACAGCAGGACCTAGCAGGACCAAACAAATGAGAATTGAGGAGGTATTTTCCAGAGTAAGATCATTCAAACAAGGAGATGCCAGCTCAACTATCACACAAGCAATAGTTTATATGATTTGTGTGGATGCTGAACCTTTATCAATCGTGGAGCACAAAGGTTTTAGAAGGCTTATCAAGACAATAGCTCCACTCTACAAAATCCCTTCAAGGAAAACCATTCGTTCAGCTGTTTCTGATAAGTTCTCTGCGATATCAATTTGTTGAAGAGTGAATTGGCCAATATTCAAAATTATTCATTTACCACAGACATATGGACGGACTCTCAAAATCGAAGCTATCTCAGTTTCACTGTACATTATTGTGACCTGAATAGCAGTTACAATGAAGGTAACAACTGTATTGAGAAAGCTTCACTGGGACTATTTGACCTTCATGAACGCCATACATCAGAATACATATCAAGTCAATTTGAAAACATAGTTCAGGAATGGGGATCAATAAGGGGAGAACGACAGCAGTAGTGACAGATAGTGCTGCTAACATTGTGAAAGCGGTTGAATTATGTTTTGGGAAAAAACACATACCTTGTTTTGCACATACTCTGAACTTGGTGGCCACTAAAGGTATTGCTGATGTGCCTCAGTTAGAAGAAATTCTCAAAAAAGTGAGCAGAATAGTGACATGGTTCCACCACAGTGTTGCTGCAAGTGATGAGTTGAGGAAGACAGTGGACAAGAAGTTGATCCAAGATGTCCCAACTCAATGGAATTCAACCTATGACATGCTGAAAAGGTTCTTGGAGCTACGTCCATTCATTAATGACATTGTGAATCGGTTTACATCAGCGCCTCAATGATATTAGCATTGGAATTGGAAATACTACAAGAAGTTGTTGAATTGCTTCAGCCGCTTCAAACAGCAACACTTGAAATTAGTTCTGGTCGGTATTTGACAAGCGGTATGCCAATACCAATTGCCAGCAGACTGCTTGAAGAGCTCACATCTCTCAATCCTAAACATGAGATTGGAGAAGGCTTGAAGAGATCAATTCTGGCACAACACAAGAAGAGATTGGGAGCTATTGAAAATGTGCATCTACTTGAATTGCCACATTGCTTGACCCTCGTTTCAAGAAGGAATATTTCCTGGACAAGGTGGCCTGCTCAAGAGCAGTAAATGCGGTCTCCAGATTGATGCAAGATGTAACTGTATCACTCAGTGAACAACTAGAGGAATGTGATTCCCCCTCATCTGATGACTCTGATAAAGGTACTAGTCATACAATTTTCTTCTCATATTGATAAATGCTTTACACTTTATTATACATTAACTGCCTCAAAAATACTCAAATACAGGAAATGAGGTTTAGAAATACTAACCCATTTAAATTAACAAATGAATTCCAAGGAATCATGATTTGTCTCAATTTAATAATGACTAGCAAGATACTAGAAGTTCAGAGAATACTAGACTGTGCACTCAAACACAGTACACTTACACCTACACACACCAATAAAGCCCTCCACTATGCACACCCAAGCACATCATGATACACACACAAACAAATTGTGCATTTATTGGGTAGATCATAATTTACAATGGGATTGGTAGAAAGCGCTGGAAAATAAAGTCCTGTATAATTTTAAGCTAGGAAGCACAATTGAAAAGATAAAAAGCTGAAATTGGACTGTAACTGAAAAAATTATAATATTCCAAAAATTTCAAATTTTGGAAAATGAGACATATGGAATAGACTAATACAGCCTTGGGTACTTAGAAGATTGAGGTCAATTTTATCCTGATCCAATTAATTATTAAAAATTTGGGTGATTTTAACAGTAAAATTTTGAAATAGATGACTGTCATATATTGAAATGTAAACGAATTTGCAAATTCTATAAATGTAAGTCAGTTGATAATTGAACAACATATTACAGTATGTTCAAATTAAATTTCAAGAAAATCAGTCTATTCGTTTGGCTTAAACTGCAGAACAACCCTTATGTAAATTGTTCAAAAGGCTGAGTTGAGAGTTGAAGAGTATCAGAGACTTTGCTTTGTACAGTCAATAATTGAAAATTAAACTTCACACTTAGGGCTATTTCGAAATTAATATATAAAATAAAAATCAAATACCTATTTTAAACTTTGAAAATATTATTTCAACACTAACATGTTGTGGAGCTTTAGCTCACTCCAAAACTTTGTGTTAAAATAATATTTTTAAAGTTTAAAATGGGTATTTTATTTTTATTTTTGTCAATAATTGATATGCATGATATAAGTGCACATTTAGTTAGGAACAGTATCCAATATGATGCATCAAGTTTCTTTGACTCCTTCAAATACAATATTGCCCTTATTTTATTTTCAGATAAGAGCACTTCTCTATTCCGCCATCATAATAAAAAAATTCAAAAAACGTGGCAGAAGAAGTCCAGGGGTGACGACGGTGACAGAACTATTCCTGAGGAGCTGTCAATGTACTTGAACTCACCAAATGAGAAGATGGAGCAGAGCGCGGTGGGTTTTTGGAAATCGATGAAGTGTACTTATCCAGTTCTATCTGAGGTTTTCTTTAAGTACGTACCTGCTGTGGCAACCTCTGTTCCATCAGAGAGATTATTCTCTGAAGCTGGAGTGATTTTAAATAGTTTAAGGAATCGACTCA
Source organism: Laodelphax striatellus (assembly GCA_017141395.1). NCBI lineage: Eukaryota > Metazoa > Arthropoda > Insecta > Hemiptera > Delphacidae > Laodelphax > Laodelphax striatellus. The sequence goes on from CM029532.1 coordinate 31,273,955, forward strand.
CAGAGGACATGGCTTCAAAACTCCTCTTCCTACATGAGGCGGATGATAAATATTGGATGCAATAATCTAACTGAACTAGAGTTAATATTGTAGAAACGTTCCATAATAATGTAAAATACAGATCTTGTCAATTTCTACACAAATTTTATTTATAACAATCCTGGTTTAGTGACCATATGGTCTAAATCTGTGTTTTTCATTATTAGGATGCAATAATATTTTGTAGGTATGAACATTGCTATTTGAAAACAAGTGACAGCTCTTTCAACTCTTTCTTGAAATGTTTAGAATTTTATGTTTGATTATTGTTTATTCACAAGCAACAGAAGATGAGTAGCAAGGTTGGAATATTCCTTAAACTATTAAATGTAAAATAGATGTTGAAACAACGTAATTTTATTTTTCATTTCAAACAGGATCTCCAACAAAACCTTCTAAAAGCTCCATTTAAATTAAATATGCGGAGACCAAACCGCTACCTAGCTACCCATTTCCTGTGTATCAAGATACTCTGATTTCTGTAGGATCAGGATCAGTTGTTCAGGGTGAATAGCCCATTGATATAAATATATTATATTCCATTGATATCAATGGAATAGCCGCGATCATGTGTGATGTTTTTAATTTTCAATTAAATGATTAAAATGATTTTTAATTAAATCTAAAATGGGTAAGTTAGGTAATGGCAGGTTGGCAGCAAATTTTGCTCTCCACTTTCAGCATCACATTGAGCATCGATATATCGATAGATTTCTACCAATATATCGATATATCGATAGTTCTCTACCGATATTTATCGGATATCGATAACTGAAGCAAAAATATATCGATAACCGATATATCGATAAGTCCTCGACCGATACCCATCCCTACCTCTTGCTTTACGCATTTTGGGTTATGTGCTCTTGGTGGCTTCCTCACTACTATGGTGTTCCAGTCTCAGTGGCTTGATCAATGCAGGCTTGGTTCTAGTGGACCGCGCAGTTGCTGTTTCTTACAGGCTAAGTACTTTTAAGACCTAGATCTTACCTACATTGTATTCTATTTTTGTAACCCACATGTCATATATTTTCAAAGCTTACAAGGCTATACTTCCGGATTTGACAAGACAGCCAAGATACTAACTTGTGCTATTACAGAGCTTGATTGTTATTAAACATCACTCTTGCATCACTAAGACAAGACTAATTCTTGCTTAATTCAATACATTTTACATTAAATATTGCATTTTTCTACATTTTTATTATTGTCAAACTACATTTTTATTATTGTCAAAAGCAGTCTCTTTTACTTATTTGATTTGATTATCCCATTGTTGACATTGCAGTGGCAATTGTCAAATTTAGCTCCGCCCTAGATAGATCCAGTAATTGCAGAAATTACTTAATAATAAATTATTCCATTCACATCATTCTCATCTTTTAACATTTTTATACAATTATTACTTTGTACCGTATAGTACTATTTGTCTTCTCTTACAGGTTTAATTTTAAGATAATCTGTTTTCATTTTTCAAATTTGTCATAAAATTATGTTTTGTTATTTTTCTTTGTTGCATACGCCATAACTGAATGAGTCAAGTGGACTCCATATTTTGTAATATTGAAATCAAACATTTTAAATTATCTATTTAAATTTTCTATCATTGTGCAGTAAGCACTAATCTTTTCATGCAGCTACAGAATTAGCATCATCAATAAATCATTATTAAATATCAATTTCTATTTGTTCTGTTTGCTAGTTTCATTAAATATTTTGAACTGTTCCTTTGCGTTATCATTTGGCATTTTCCATACATATACTTACAACCCTGCGCACTGCGCTACTAGAGTCAATTCATGGCAATCATTTTGCACTCAAATAGATTCTATTGAATGCACAGTGATTGCAAAAAATGTGTATGATTTGGGTTTAATAAAAAGATTTACAATCTTTTTGCGTCTGACACTGGTCATTCATTTATTGCTTCAAATGTCTACTGCTCTCCAATTTTACACCCAAATTGTTCATAGTTTGGTCCTCCAGCCCGTTGAGGGGATGAGCAATCCTTGGAAGACGGAATTCAATTCAGCTTAGAAAACAGCAACATTTTGCTAAAAACTCAATGCCAAATGATACATTTTGTATTTTTCCTGTTTTATTGTGTTAGTTTGTAGTCGTCTCTACCTAATAAGGTTAATGCACTCTGTTCTTTCGATTTTCATGATGCTGGCTGCTACCACAAGGCACACTGCGACCTGATATTCACCGGGCTGATGCACTCACAGGGCGGATGCAAGCTACTCACCGTCAAGCTTCACCAGCAAACTAGTCCTGCCAAGCATACTCACAGATTCTACGCCTGTTGGAGTCAAAAAATAAACTTTCATTGTGCTGTAACTTAAGTGCCCAGAAACAATTTCAGGTCCTATGACTTATTTTGTAAATTTAATAGTAAAACTTTGTTTTAATATGCCCTTACAAGAGGATAACCATAACTCGGGGTCTTCTACCCCTGAGCCTTCAGTGCTAATTATGCTAAGAGATGATATACAAAAACAGCTCAATTGGCTGTCAACAAAATATAATAATTTCCTTGTCAACAATCAGGCTAGTTATTATAAGTTGTTGACTATAAAAAATGAAGTTGATATTCTAAAAGTAAAATATGAGAAAGTTCATGAAGATTTACTACATCAAAACTTGTTAGATGATACATTGCATTTTGAAATAGTGGATGGATTCCTTTCATTCTTAAGGGAGGCAAATGCTGCTTTAGGTACATTTGAGACTGGTAACACTCCACAGCCTAGTCCACAAGTAGCACCCACTTCTCAACTTCAGGGCTTTTGTCTTCCAGAAATTCCGCTCCCAAAATTCAGCAGGGACTTCCGGAATTGGCTTAATTTTCGTTCTGCCTTTTCAAGTATTGTAGTTGAAAATACTTCAGTTGAGGATAAGGTAAAATATCAGTACTTAAAACAAGTGCTTTCTGGTGAAGCCTTGAATAGAGTGGCCAATTTTCCATCTGGCGATTTCCAACTTGCATGGACTCTGCTTACAGAGCGCTATGATAACCCTATGCAGATTGCGGACACTCATGTCGCTGCTATCCTATCACCCCCTAATCTTAACGCAAAGTCAGCCGCTTCATGGCGGGCCTTTGTTGATCATGAAAAATTGAACATTCAAGCCCTAGAGTCACTTGATCTGGGCATTGAGGTAAAGGATTTATTGTATATGTACATTATCATTTCTCGCTTTGATGCTCCCACACTTAGAGAGTGGGAGAGATTCAATTCTCTCAAAGAAAATCCTTCACTTGAACATTTGTGGAGTTTTATTGAAAATCAGCATAAGGTTGCACAAGCCGTATCCTTCAATTGCACAAGTAGTGCTCAGAACTCACAAAATTCTTCTTCAAATCATTTTTCTAAATCTTCTAATCATGTTGCTAAGCCGTTTAGTCAGCCTCAAGGAAATAATAAAGGTTTTAATTTTCAGCAAACAACTTCATGTTTGTATTGCAAGGATGCAACTCACAATGTGTTCAATTGTCCTTCATTTTGTCAGCTTGAACCTTCAGCCAGGTTGGAGGCTGTCAGGGCAAAGCAATTGTGCTATAATTGCATGAAGCCTTTCAATAGAAATCATCATAGCTGTTCAGGTGCTTGTAAAACGTGTGGTAAGGCACATCATACAATGCTGCATGGTGCACACTTTGGTAAGAATGTTGCTACTAATAATAGTATTCAATTGCGCAATCCGTCTCCTGCATTGAAAACAGGCTTGAATTCCAAAGCTTATATCAATTCTGTGTCAACATCAAATGCTGGTGAAGAGTTTAGTAGCCAGAAATTTATTCAGTCTTCTGCTGAATCAACCATTTGTAGTAGTGCACTGGAATCAACACCCAGTTCTTCCCAAGTTTCATTGCCAGGTTCTACTAATGCCACATATCATGCTGTAATTGATGCTGCTTGTAGTTCGTCAGCAGAATTCAATCATTCTAAATCAATTGTTGTAATGCCGACTGCTGAAGTCAGGGTCAAGCTATTTTATGTCACGTGCTGCTGGACACAGGTAGCAACTCTTGTCTAATCTCCAAGAGATTAGCCAACTGCTTGGCTCTTCCTCCAATTCACAAAAATAATTTCATTCATACTGTTTCTAGTGATACTACCAGATCCACTGTTGTACACTCAGTTACAGTCAAATCATCAGATCAAATTTGGTCTACTACCATTGATTGTCTTGTTGTAAATAAAATCTCACTTAATTTGCCACCATTTGATTTAGAAATTTCAAGGTTTAACATTCCGGCTAACCTCAATTTAGCTGATCCGCATTTTCATCAATCTAAAGAAATAGATATCCTGCTCAGTGCATCCGTTTTCACTGCAATCATGACTTGCAGCCAACTCACTTTTGATCCATCATTACCCATATTACAAAACACCTTACTAGGTTGGATTGTCTTTGGCGCGCTTCAACTGTCAAGTTCTAATCATGTACATTCGAATTTTATCTATAGTATGGAGATCTCCAACCAATTAGAAAAGTTTTGGAAGATTGAAGAACTGTCTCCAATCTCTCCTCCAACCCCTGAAGCAGTTAAAGTCGAAACTCATTACAATGAAAACACTGTTAGATGTGATGATGGTGGATTCATGGTATCATTGCCACATAAAGATATTTTTTCTGAGCTCGGTGAATTGGAGTTCCAAGCAAAAAAACGTTTCAATTCATTGGAAGTCAAATTGTCCAAGCATAACGACTTGAAAACGCAGTACACGGAATTTATGCGTGAGTATCAAGAATTGGGACACATGAGTCCTGTTGATCCTCCCAATAGTAATGAACCAGTTTTTTTACATACCTCACCATGTGGTCTTCAAACTGGATTCCACCACCACCAAACTCCGTGTAGTTTTTGACGCCAGTGCTAAAACCAATACAGGCGTCTCACTTAATGATTTGCTTTTCAAAGGCCCAACGGTACAGCCAGATTTATTTGACATTGTGTTGCGCTTTCCCATACATAAATTTGCTTTCACGGCCAATATAGCTAAAATGTATCTACAAGTGCTTCCAAATCCTAAAGATAGAAACTTTCACAGAATTTTTTGGCGTGAAGATCCATCATTGCCCCTGCAACAATTTTGTTTGAACACTCTTATGTATGGTACGGGCCCTGCCTCATTTTTGGCCTTGCACACTCTGAACAAGCTTGCTGAATTGGAAAGTGATCCTGATTCAGCAGTTTACCAATCCATTCATAGAGACTTCTATGTTGACAACTGTATTTCAGGTGGTTCTACCTTAGAGCAAGCCATTTATTTGGCACAGGAATTAATATTTCGACTTTAAATAAAGGCAGTTTTGAATTAAGAAAATTTAGGTCTTGTGCCCCAGAATTAATCAAATCAATTCCATCGCATTTAGTTGAAACATCAGTCATCATGCCCGTGTCAGACAGTGACAGCGGACTCACTAAGGCATTAGGCCTATTCTGGCATTCTCAATTAGACAAACTATCTATTGATTCTAGTGTAAGTAAAGATTTACATAAAACTTCCTTTACTAAACGATTTACATGTGCCATGGAACATTCTAGAAGCTTCCATTTGCTTACCGGATGCACTGTTCATTCTTTTGTCAGGACATGGCTTATTGTGGCGTCTTTTTTTTCACTTTTCACTGTGTCTCCTTCCAGTAAAGTCAACATGCATTATGTGAATTCTCAACTTTCATCCAAAGTGCATAATTTCTCTCTGTTGTGCATTCTTCAATTATCATTGTCATCTACTGATATATCTACGTTGTTTCATCCATAAATTTCAAAAATTGCTTCGTTATTTCTTGAATTATAAACAATTTGATCTTTTTGACTCATGCTGTGCTCTATCACGTGTCAAATCCAGTCAATTTCAAACTTTCATCAGTCTTTCATTTGAATTTGTGCTCTGAATTCTTTACATTTTTGCATCTACGTTTAACTCTGGTCTCACTTGCCATTTGTATGAACATTTCCATGAAGTTTCTATCCACCTTAACCATGCTCAGTGTTTAATATCCTTGGACTTCAGTTGGGCAACATTTTGCCAACCAGATCATGTGTAGTTACAGGCTCACATCACATCTCATTACAATTGAAATTGCTATATTTCAATCTTTAGTTCATACATTTGAAAACCTCAGTGTTTTACAATTTTCCCAGCTAGCAAAAGCTGTTAGTTTTGTTCAGGCAAGGACACAAGTGATTCTACAGTGAGTACCGTATCATTACAATTTTACATAATCTGTTACTGCAGCTGACAGTCAGATTTACAGCCATCAGTGCTTTTCACATAACCTCACTTTGGTTATAAATTTATTTTGAACTTTGAACATTCAGCATACTTCAACAAGTGTAGCCTATGTCATAAATATGCATCAACCACAGACATTAGTCAGAACATTTTACCTACATTAATTTTTAAATCACCTTCCGAAGTGCTCTTATCAGCTACTTGTGATCAAACATTTGGATATATCTAACCTGTCTGTCGCCTCTTGTCATCCTCGGTGGCCTATCCTCCCTCTTGCTTTACGCATTTTGGGTTATGTGCTCTTGGTGGCTTCCTCACTACTATGGTGTTCCAGTCTCAGTGGCTTGATCAATGCAGGCTTGGTTCTAGTGGACCGCGCAGTTGCTGTTTCTTACAGGCTAAGTACTTTTAAGACCTAGATCTTACCTACATTGTATTCTATTTTGTAACCCACATGTCATATATTTTCAAAGCTTACAAGGATATACTTCCAGATTTGACAAGACAGCCAAGATACTAACTTGTGCTATTACAGAGCTTGATTGTTATTAAACATCACTCTTGCATCATTAAGACGAGACTAATTCTTGCTTAATTCAATACATTTTACATTAAATATTGCATTTTCTACATTTTTATTATTGTCAAACTACATTTTATTATTGTCAAAAGCAGTCTCTTTTACTTATTTGATTTGATTATCCCATTGTTGACATTGCAGTGGCAATTGTCAAATTTAGCTCCGCCTAGATAGATCTGGTAATTGCGGAAATTACTTTATAATAAATTATTCTATTCACATCATTCTCATCTTTTAACATTTTTATACAATTATTACTTTGTACCGTATAGTACTATTTGTCTTCTCTTACAGGTTTAATTTTAAGATAATCTGTTTTCATTTTTCAAATTTGTCATAAAATTATGTTTTGTTATTTTTCTTTGTTGCATACGCCATAACTGAATGAGTCAAGTGGACTCCATATTTTGTAATATTGAAATCAAACATTTTAAATTATCTATTTAAATTTTCTATCATTGTGCAGTAAGCACTAATCTTTTCATGCAGCTACAGAATTAGCATCATCAATAAATCATTATTAAATATCAATTTCTATTTGTTCTGTTTGCTAGTTTCATTAAATATTTTGAACTGTTCCTTTGCGTTATCATTTGGCATTTTCCATACATATACTTACAACCCTGCGCACTGCGCTACTAGAGTCAATTCATGGCAATCATTTTGCACTCAAATAGATTCTATTTTGAATGCACAGTGATTGCAAAAAATGTGTATGATTTGGGTTTAATAAAAAGATTTACAATCTTTTTGCGTCTGACACTGGTCATTCATTTATTGCTTCAAATGTCTACTGCTCTCCAATTTTACACCCAAATTGTTCATAGTTTGGTCCTCCAGCCCGTTGAGGGGATGAGCAATCCTTGGAAGACGGAATTCAATTCAGCTTAGAAAACAGCAACATTTTGCTAAAAACTCAATGCCAAATGATACATTTTGTATTTTTCCTGTTTTATTGTGTTAGTTTGTAGTCGTCTCTACCTAATAAGGTTAATGCACTCTGTTATTTCGATTTTCATGATGCTGGCTGCTACCACAAGGCACACTGCGACCTGATATTCACCGGGCTGATGCACTCACAGGGCGGATGCAAGCTACTCACCGTCAAGCTTCACCAGCAAACTAGTCCTGCCAAGCATACTCACAGATTCTACGCCTGTTGGAGTCAAAAAATAAACTTTCATTGTGCTGTAACTTAAGTGCCCAGAAACAATTTCAGGTCCTATGACTTATTTTGTAAATTTAATAGTAAAACTTTGTTTTAATATGCCCTTACAAGAGGATAACCATAACTCGGGGTCTTCTACCCCTGAGCCTTCAGTGCTAATTATGCTAAGAGATGATATACAAAAACAGCTCAATTGGCTGTCAACAAAATATAATAATTTCCTTGTCAACAATCAGGCTAGTTATTATAAGTTGTTGACTATAAAAAATGAAGTTGATATTCTAAAAGTAAAATATGAGAAAGTTCATGAAGATTTACTACATCAAAACTTGTTAGATGATACATTGCATTTTGAAATAGTGGATGGATTCCTTTCATTCTTAAGGGAGGCAAATGCTGCTTTAGGTACATTTGAGACTGGTAACACTCCACAGCCTAGTCCACAAGTAGCACCCACTTCTCAACTTCAGGGCTTTTGTCTTCCAGAAATTCCGCTCCCAAAATTCAGCAGGGACTTCCGGAATTGGCTTAATTTTCGTTCTGCCTTTTCAAGTATTGTAGTTGAAAATACTTCAGTTGAGGATAAGGTAAAATATCAGTACTTAAAACAAGTGCTTTCTGGTGAAGCCTTGAATAGAGTGGCCAATTTTCCATCTGGCGAGTTCCAACTTGCATGCACTCTGCTTACAGAGCTATGATAACCCTATGCAGATTGCGGACACTCATGTCGCTGCTATCCTATCACCCCTAATCTTAACGCAAAGTCAGCCGCTTCATGGCGGGCCTTTGTTGATCATGAAAAATTGAACATTCAAGCCCTAGAGTCACTTGATCTGGGCATTGAGGTAAAGGATTTATTGTATATGTACATTATCATTTCTCGCTTTGATGCGCTAGATCCAGTAATTGCAGAAATTACTTAATAATAAATTATTCCATTCACATCATTCTCATCTTTAAACATTTTTATACAATTATTACTTTGTACCGTATAGTACTATTTGTCTTCTCTTACAGGTTTAATTTTAAGATAATCTGTTTTCATTTTTCAAATTTGTCATAAAATTACGTTTTGTTATCTTTCTGCGTTGCATACGCCATAACTGAATGAGTCAAGTGGACTCCATATTTTGTAATATTGAAATCAAACATTTTAAATTATCTATTTAAATTTTCTATATTTTGTATCATTGTGCGGTAAGCACTAATTTGATTTTTCAAAGCCCAGTGATGTTGACAATATGATGACACTTCTCCTTGATGATGCTTCTGAAGATCCAGCTATGGTTGAGGATTTAGGTGATGAGAGCGACATCGCATCTGAAGATGAGGTAGAAGAATGTCAGGAGGACTCAGCTTCTGAACAAGAATACAAGAGTACATCTGAAGATGAAGAAGAGGAAGATGCAGTTGAGGATTTCTTCATTGGGAAAGATAAAACTACAAAGTGGACTAAAAAACCACCATCAGCTTTTCATAGGGCAAGGAGACACAACATAATCATGCACCTTCCTGGTGTAAGAGGTGATGCTAAAAATGCAACTACAATTTTGCAATGTTGGGAATCACTTTTTGATACAGAACTTTTGGAGTTGATTGTCAAATTCACCAATCAATACATAAATTCAATCAAAGAAAACTTTTCAAGAGAAAGAGACGCCAAGGAAACAGACTTGATAGAAATAAGGGCTGTCATTGGTCTGCTATATCTGGCTGGAGCTTACCGGGGAAGTCGTCAGAGTTTAGAGGAGCTGTGGGGGAGTGAAGGAGGTGGAATTGAGAAATTCGGCCTGGTAATGAACATCAAGCATTTGAAATTTATCTTACGCTGTCTTCGTTTTGATGATCAAATAACACAATCAGAACATAAAAAATTTGATTGCCTTGCCCCTATTCATGAACTTTTCAATCAATTTGTTCAAAACGGTCAGAAAAGTTACATACCTGGAGAATATGTTACTATCAATGAGATGCTGCCAGGTTTCCATGGAAGGTGTCCATTTCGCCAGTATATTCCATCAAAACCCACCAAATATGGAATAAAAATTTTTGCTCTGGCTGATTCTCATACAATATATGTTCATAACATGGAAATCTATGCAGGACGACAGCCAGAAGGGCCATTTTGTATCAGCAACAAGCCCAGTGATGTGGTGAAGAGGATATCTGAACCACTCAATGGTTCAGGGCAAAACATCACTGCAGATAATTGGTTTACCGACATTGAACTTGTGAACAAATTGAAAGAGAAGAAATTGTTGTATGTTGGGACTTTGAAGAAAAATAAACGTCAGTTACCAACTAGCTTTGTAAACGTAAAAGGGAGGGCCCCTTACACCTCTATGTTTGGCTTCCATAATGGCAAAACTTTGGTGTCCAACATACCAAAAAAGTCAAAAAACGTACTGCTTGTTTCCTCCCTCCACAAGGACAACACCATCAATCATGATTCAGGAGAGAAGAAGAAGCCAGAAGTTATCACATTTTATAATAGCACTAAAGGTGGGGTCGACACTGCTGATCAAATGTGTAGTACATTCAGTGTAAGCCATAACACAAGACGCTGGCCTATATGGTTATCTTTTTGGCCTGCCTAAACGTTGCTGGCATCAATGCGCAAGTGATAGCAATGGGAAATCAATTGGAGCCTATGAGACCAAGAATTTTTCTCAAAACGTTGTCACATCAACTTGTGGTGGGACAATTGGCCCATCAAAGTCTCAATACAAGTGGAATGCCAATTCAATTGCAGACTCGCTTGAAAAGGTATTTGCCTTTTTAATGGGGAACCTGTGATTACCCTGCCATGTGCAGCAGCACCACCTCGAAAGAAGAAAGTGTGGAGTATGCTGGAGTGAAGCAAAATTCAGGAGGATGACAAATTACGAGTGTTCATGCTGCCATCAACCAATCTGTCTAACTCATGTAAAACCACTGTGCCAAACAGTTAATTTGGGAGCCTCAACCTTGCAAAATGACTAGGATTGTGGACAGTGAAGAACTATTACAATGATCAAGCACAGTTTGAACGAATTCAGTTTATCATTTTTCAATTTTTTTCAGTTTTTCAATTTTTTAGTTCCAGTATAGTGTTCAATAAACTAGTTTTTTGTATTCAATTTGTTTCAAATACTTACAACAGATCCTACCAACTACTACCCAACTAGAATTTAGTTTTATAATTGATATAGAGTGAAGTGGTGATTGGAATATGTAGGTGGCCTATCAGGCCAGGTGCGCCCAATTTCGTTTCAACCATAGGTGCCTGATGAAGGGTTAACAAATAATAATTTGTAAGCTCTTACAAAGAAACTCTGCGGTATCTGGAGAAGTTCCTCTTCTATTGATCATTTTAGTTCCTCATCATTATTGAAGCTATAGATATAAACTTGTTTCTTCAAGTAACCCCATAAAAACAAGTTACAAACAGTTAAATCTTGGTGATCAGGGTGGCCAATCTAAAAAATAACTTCCACGACCAATCCAACAGCCATGAAGGTTGTCATTTAGTAATCGTCTGACATCAGTGTGTTGCTGTGGATGGGTTACAGTTTGAATTATTTTGGACTTCAATGTTTTTCATGAGGCTATGTCCCAGTTTTTTCTTATTTAAAAATCATTTTGCCCTAGGATGTAACAATAAAAATATTTCATAAAACAAAAACATTTTTGAATGTTTTTAAAGTATCGTTTTTCAATATGCCGCCATTTTGTTTCTAAAAAGGTTAGGGAGCTGAAATTTTCCCAGAATATTTTTAGAACCTACTTTGTAAACTGTGTAAAGTTTAAAAAAGTTTGGTGCATGAATGGGCACGTAATATAGAATTAAACATTTAAACCTCTTCATGGGACACACTGTACTTACAACCCCGCGCACTGCACTACTAGAGTCAATTCATGGCAATCATTTTGCACTCAAATAGATTCTATTTTGAATGCACAGTGATTGCAAAAAATGTGTATGATTTGGGTTCAATAAAAAGACTTTCAATCTTTTTGCATCTGACACTGGACATTCATTTATTGCTTCAAATGTCTACTGCTCTCCAATTTTACACCCAAATTGTTCACCCATAGTACTTTTAATAAGTATAAAAAAATACTTTAAAAGGTATACTTTCTAAGGTATTTTCAGTTACTTAGCTGTTTTTTTTACTATACAAGTTGTATGTAAAATAAAGAGTTGATTAGGAGAAACCAGCATTATTTTCATGTCAGTGCTTGTCCATTGCCTACCCTCCCTCACCATCCACTTACTGACTCACTGAGCATCTTTCATGTCAGTGCCTGTCTGTCACACTGCCCATCCCCCTCCCCATCACCGAACAGTGAGCTTCTGCTACCTACTGTTCTTCAGTTCACAGTATCTCTTCAATCTGTGCTGTTCACGTGCTGTGGTTACTAGTGATTTGAAGTAGTGATTGTGGGAGTAGTATTAAATGATATCTTGTGACACTTGGATAGTTGGCAATAAAGTGTGAATCAAATAACTTTCAGTGATTTTTTATCAAACTACAAAGAAGATTCAAGGCATCAGCCTAAACAGATTGTTTTCTTGTGGTGTGAAGTTGTTTTATGAAAAATGACTACCAGAGGATGTATCAACTCACCAGATGGCTTCTGCTACATTTGTGGTAACTATACAGTTAAAAAGCAACAAAGAAACATTTCCAATTTTGTTGAAAAGGTATATTTTGCCTACTTTGGTATAAAGTTAGGTGATCAAGACAAGTGAGGGCCCCACACAAAGTTTGTTCAGTGTGTGTTGAAGAACTGAGAAAGCAGTCATTTCGTTCTGGAATACCAATGGTTTGGAGGGAGCCCAAAAACCATAGTTGTGATGACTGCTATTTTTGTACTTGCAATGTTCAAGGTTTCAATTTGAAAAAACAAAAAGGATATTCCTTACCCTAAGATCAAATCAGCCATTCGCCCTGTTCCTCATGGACCTGAAGTACCAATACCCTCTCCTCCAGTTTCTTTGGACACCCCATTGGCCATCCCTTCACGTAACCCCCCCCCCCCAAAAAAAATGTCATGAAGTAAAAAAAATTTAATATAATCAATGTATTTTTTATTTTATATAATCAATAATTTTTTAATTTCAATTTATTTTTTCCCCTTCTTAGAAACAATGAAACATATATGATACAACCAATAACTCATTCTTAATTGATGATTCTAGCGTAAAAAATAATTTGAGTAGAAAACCTAAGTTATGTAGAGATAAGCAGGATGAATAGCTTAGTAATCATTTTATGAATGTATTGTTTTCTATTGATTGATGCGCCTGGACAGTCAGTCAGTGTTCAGCTCTTGTAACAATAACATGTCTCTCCAAATAAAATAAAAATTTTTAAAAACCAAATTTCGACTCGTTTTAATTTAACTGGCGCCCGAACAGGGACCCGCGAGTTTTTCGGAAGTAAAAGTGCCGAATTTTTATCTTTATCTAAATTTGTGAAAATTTTCGGAAAAGTGAGTGTTTACTCTTAATCGTGGGTCGCCATCATTCATTCTGGATCCATCTCTGATCTTTCATCCTGGTGGACCAAGAACTTCTCTTCATCGATTCACCTCTCTACAAATTGGAGTAGGTCAAGGAGCAAGGATATTTGTGGAGGAAGACACAGGAGATTCTGACACAGACTCAACAACACCAACTTCAGGATCATCTCCTTCTCAACTTGAACGTGAGTTGTCACATATTAAATTAACCATGGCTACCAAGGTCAACAAACCCATTACCGAATTCTATCTCAATTTAATACCAGACTATTCTGGAGATCCAAGTGAACTTTTGAACTTTGTGGAAGTGATTACTCAACTTCATGGGGAGTTTACTATTGAAACAGTGGCTGAAGCCAAAGGGAATCATTGGGCTATTTTTCATAAAGCTATGAACAAACTTCATGGTGATGCCAAACAAGTAGCACATAACAATGAGTGTACAACAATTCCAGAACTAATTTCAGAGTTAGAAAATAATTTTGCAGACAGTAGATCAATTCCTCAATTGATGACCGAACTAATAAATATGAAATCGTATAATCAAGAACACCCTTTGAATTTTCTAAACAGACTCACAGCTAAAAGAACCACTATCGTAACAAAATATAAACTTGAAAACGTCGAGGGACTGGCATTGAAAATGTTACTAGAACAGTTAGATACCCAATTAGTGAATGTTTTGTGCAATAGTATTCCAACTTCTCTCAGTGTTCATCTTCAAACACTTCAAATCAAAGACTTGAACGATGCTAGAAGTAAATTGATTAATAACAGTCATTTATTATTGAAACAGCTTGGTTTCCACAACAATATGACCAATTTGAGTAAGAACATTAATAAACCCAACAAACCTAACAACAACTTCCAACACAAGCAGCAACAGCCCTTTCACAATAAAAATAAAAATCAGGGTTTCAAACAAAATTTCCAAAGACAAGACTTCAATAGACAGCAGAATTTCAATCAAAGATCACAAAATTTAAATCAAGGTTTCCAAAATCACTATCAAAACTTCAACCAGAACCAATATCAAAATTCGAAAGCTTCAGGATCAGGACAATACAGGCAACAGTTTCCGAATATGGCCGTTTCCATGAGAACTGCTTCGACCAACCCCAAATTCATACAACCGAAACTGATGTTGCATGTATGGACGAAAAAGACCGAATTATTGCCGAATTGAATGAGCGTATTCATTTTTTAGGACTAGGCGAGAAGACCAGCAACCCAGGTTAATTGTTGAATTAAATTCAATGCATTTAGAACTACCGTATCTTTTGAAAAACAATCTTAAAATTTTGATTGACACTGGAAGTTGCTACAATTTTGTTAGGAAACATGTATTAAATAAAAAAACTGAATTGATTGATTGTAATTTCACAATAAGTACCCCAACAGGAAAGTCTAATGGAACGCATAAAGTGAAAATGAATTGTGTAAATATTTTAGGGAAAGATTTAGAGTCAGAATTTTTGTTACATGAATTTTCTCAGAAATATGATGTATTGCTAGGATATGAAATATTGCAACAGTTAGGAGCTCAAATCGATTTATCAGCCAATTGCCTTAAATTTGATTCGAATATTCTACCATTGTACGGAATAGGTCCTATCAAAATCAAAAAAGGTTGGAACAAATTGTTTATTCCATGTGAAAGTGATAATGAAATATTTGTGCTTGAAAATGATGATTTAGATTTTAAGGATGTGTTAGTTGAAACTGTAGATAATATGATTTGTATTGATTTGCATTCTGATGTTTTGAAAGAAACTAAACTTGAGAACTTCAAGTTAGAGCCTGTTGAAATTTTTGTTAATGAGTCGACCAATTGTCCTCTAACTCACGAAAAATTGCTATCATTATTAAGAACTGATCACATGAATAGTGAGGAAAAGAAACAAATAATTGAATTGATAATGAAATATCCTCAAATAATCAAGAATGACAATGAACCATTGACATCTACAAATATTTTGAAACATAGAATTAATACAACTGATGATGAACCTGTATATTCAAAAAATTATAGGTATCCTTATGCATTTCAGCAAGATATCAAAAATGAAATTGACAAACTCTTAGCAGATAAGATTATAAGAAATTCGAACTCTCCTTATAATTCACCTTTGTGGGTTGTTCCCAAAAAACCTGATGCCTCAGGCAAAAGAAAAGTAAGATTAGTAGTTGACTATCCTAAATTGAACTTGAAAACAAAAGAGGATTGTTTTCCATTACCTAATATTGAAGATTTATTTGGTAAAATAGGACTTGCAAACTATTTCTCGACTATTGACTTACAATCCGGATTTCATCAAATTGAATTAGAGGAAGACTCTATTCCTAAAACAGCTTTTTTGACTGAAACAGGCCATTATGAATTTTTGTGCCTCCCTTTTGGTCTTAAAAACGGACCACCATGTTTTCAACGTGCTGTAAATTTAATTTTTGCTGATCTACCTAACGTGTTAGTGTACATTGATGACATAATTGTGTTTTCCGACTCCCTAAAAGAACATATGAGACACTTAGAAACCGTTTTCAAAAGATTGCAGAAATTCAATTGTAAAATCCAACTAGTGATAAAACTGAATTTTTCCATAGAAATTATTATTTTAGGTCATGTAATTTCTAGTGAAGGCATAAAGCCAAACCATTGAAAGTGCAAGCAATAAAAGATTACAAAAATCAGAAAAATGTAAAACAATTTTTAGGACTTTGTGGTTATTATAGGAAATTGATAAAAAACTTTGCAAAAATAGCACAGCCGCTATCCCATTCACTTAGAAAAAATGTAACCTTCAACAATAAAGACGAAGCCTTTGTTAAAGCTTTTAATAATCTCAAAGAACAAATAATAAACGCTCCGGTACTCAAGTTACCAGATTTGAATAGACAATTCATTCTAACTACTGACGCATCAAACATCGCGCTTGGTGCCGTTCTTTCTCAGAAGTTTGATGATGGTGAACATCCTATCTCATTTGCATCAAGAACTTTGAACCCAGCAGAAACCAACTTGTCAACAATTGAAAAAGAGTTGCTTGCTGTGGTTTGGTCTTTTAAGCATTATTGACCTTATTTATACAGAAATAAGTTTACTGTGAGAACCGATCACAAGCAGTTGGTATGGCTTCATAACTTGAAGGAGCCTAACTCCAAGCTAGTTTGTTGGAAATTATTATTAGAAGAATTCAAATTTGACATTGAATACTTACAAGGCAAATCGAATCTCATAGCCGATGCCTTAAGTAGAAATCCTATTGAAGTTCAAAATAAAGAGACAGAAATAAATCCACAGATTGCTCGTGATTTGCTAGATGGAATACTAAATAATCCCAAAAATGTTCCCGAAATTAATCAAGAAATGTTAGACAAAATATTTGAATCTATTCCCAATGAAAATGAACCACAAGACGAAAATGAATTACAAAACAAAAATGACGTTCAAAACAAAAATAAATTTCAAGACGTAGATATGGACAAAATACCTCAAAATATTAATGATGACAATAATCAAATACCAGACGATCATGATGATTTTGACAATCATGACAATGATAGTTTAATGACTGTTCATTCACAAAAAAGTTCTAATGCTAGAATTTACATTACTGACAAGACAAGACCCGTAAATATTGAACAAAATCAAGTGATTGTAAAGCGTGGTAAATCTAAACCAAACTACAAAACAGTTTTTGATAAGGAAAGAATAACTTTCTTCTTCTCAAATCCTGATGACATCAAAAATAATGTTGATGAAATTAAAACATACTTAGATCCCAAACTGACTTATGGAATTTATGGTGACGTTCAGGGAAGTACCCTTGAAAGTTGGAAAAATAAAATAATTCAGACTTTCACTGAAGAGCTAACTCAAGCTTTCAACAAAATAAAATTTAAGATTTACAGCAAAAAGTTGATTGATGTGACTGACAAAGACAAACAACTTGAATTAGTTCAAAGATTCCACAAAACTAAAACCTTTCATAGAGGTATCAATGAAAACTACACAAAATTAAGAAAGCAATACTATTGGCCCTCTATGTACAGAGATGTAAATAATTTTGTTAATAAATGCACCAATTGCTCACAAGTGAAGTATGATAGAAAACCTGTCAAAATAACTTACAAAAAAACACCTACACCTTTAGCTCCATTCCAAGAATTACAATTGATGAATTACAGTTGCTCTTACTAACAACAGAAAATTTTGACTGTAATTGACACATTTAGTAAAATGCTTGATGCTTATATTTTGGACAATTTATCAAGTGTAGCCGTAACTAAGGCCCTTAAACAATATTTTGCTAGACACCCTCTTCCTAAGAAAATCCAAATGGACCAGGGAAAAGAATTTGACAACACCCTCTTGAAACAATTTTTGTCAATCTATGATATCACTCCTTATTATGTATCATCAGGACATCCTGACTCACAAGGCACAATAGAACGCGCACACTCAACTCTAATTAAAACAATCAATTCTTTGGAAATAGACAGACCAAATTCTTCATTAGAAGATAAGCTACTTCTTAGCTTAATATCCTACAATAATTCAATCAAAAAGAACTTTAGTATGACTCCATTTGAATTAACTTTTGGACCTAACAAATACATCTCAGATTTGGAACTGACAAGAGCAGAAATAATGGAATATAGTGCAAATGAACATTTTAAAGAATTAAAAATACTACATGAAATAAATAGAGCTAAAATCGAAAACAAAAAACAGACTAGAACTGAAAAGCTAAATAAAACTTGTGAAAAAGTACCAGAATATAAAGGAAAAGAAAGATTTGTGAGGAATATTCAAAATAAAAAGCACCTGCCTCAATATTTCCCAGCTAATAAAATTGCAGAAAATAAATATCAAAGTAAGAAAGGAGTACTCAAACTCCACCCTAATCGACTTAAAAGACCAAGAATTGTAACATCCGAAAATGTTGTTTCAGATGCAGATAAAGATAATGGTAGGGATAATCCTTCTTCTCCTTTGCCTTCCTGCTCTTGTGATAACGTATCGCTTGACAGACCTGACAGACTCAGCAGGACTGATTCCGATTAAGACTGGACAATTGACAGTTATCAATGAGACGTACAAAATTATTCATTATTCAAATATAACGAATTTGCAATTTGAACTATTATCTCTCCAAAATTCAATTAGAAGTCTAGAAAATTCTTCCATCTCAAATGATATTGTGTTTTCTTTGTATTGTTTAGCCAAAAAATTGTACTTTAAATTGGAATCAATTACACAGAAAGATTTGTCAAACAATAGACGTGTGAAAAGAGGTTTATTCAATGGTTTAGGCAATGCTATTTCTTGGGTCACAGGTTTAATGACTGCAGATGATAAAGAACATTATAATGATATTATTGAGTAAATTGAAAATAATGAGTTGCATCTTGTCAAAAATGAAAAAGCGAACATTGCATTGAACGAAAATATGATTAAGAAATTCAATAATAATGTAAAAAGTATTAATTCCAATAATAAGATGTTGAATAAGATAACAAATCAAAATTTGGATGCTATTGGAAGACTTCAAATTGTTAACTTAATTTCTGTAACTTTTGGACAATGAAATCAATGACATAATTGACTCAATTTTGTATTGTGAAAATGGAAGACTTCATCCTTCCATCTTATCTATGAAAGATTTAGATAGTGTTGTTAGTAATAAGAATTTTTCCTTAGCTAGTAATGATATGAAAGTACTTTGGGAGATAAGCAAGAACACATGTATATTGTCAAAAAATTTGTTAACGTATGTGATTCAAATTCCTAAATCAAATGTAATTTTTGATAGATACGATTTAATGTCTTATCCTGTTCAAAATGAATCAAAAGTATTTACTATGAAATTGAATGATGATGTTTTCTCTGTTTCAAAGGATAACAAAATTTGGAAATTGTATAATTGTTTTGACTTCTTAAATAATTCTTTTTGTAAAAATTCCAAAATAGTAAGTGACGAATGTACCTTATCATTGTTTAATAATGAACCTTTGAAGAAATGTGAAAAGATTGAATTGATAAATACTCAGCAATACTTGAAATATTTTGAAAAATGTAATTGTGTGATTGGATTCAAAGTTAACCAAATCAATATCAATAATGTAAAAATTAATACACCAAACTCATTTCTGTTGAATTAGGAACCTAATGATATAATGACAGATTTAAAATTACCTTTTACTTCAATCACAACTTTTGGTCAAAAATTGTCATTCATTCCCGAAATTATTAACAAACAAAAATATGACATGAGAAATTTGGAAACAATTGAAAACATGAAAGTATCTAATATCGAAGAAGAAGAAGATTTTTATGATCCATGGGTCTTCCACCCACATCATATTAGTTTCACATGTATTCTGATAATCATTGTTGTTTTCATTGTTATTTATCCAAAATTAAGAAATTGTCTTTGTAATAATGATAAAATTATTCAGATACCACCAATTGTTTATGCTCCTCCAGCTTTGTCTTAATGTTTTTATATCATTTATCATTTTGTTTAACCTTTAGTAATTTTTGGTAGTTTTTTGGAAGTTCAAGGACGAACTTGAATTTTAGGAGGGAGGAGTTATGTAGAGATAAGTAGGATGAATAGCTTAGTAATCATTTTATGAATGTATTGTTTTCTATTGATTGATGCGCCTGGACATTCAGTCGGTGTTCAGCTCTTGTAACAATAACATGTCTCTCCAAATAAAATAAAAATTTTTAAAAACCAAATTTCAACTCGTTTTAATTTAACTCTAGTACAAAAAAAAATTTGTCTGGAGTGGGAATTGAACCCGCAATCTTCAGTTTGACACACAGATGCTATAACCACTGGGCTACTGAAGCTTATGATCATACTGCTCATTTTCCTGAACTTAAATCACAATCATCTTTCCGTTCTTCGGTAGCTGGCAAGTTCATAACAAATCATAGGTCTGTAAAATGTTTGATAGGTTAGGTCATTAATGTACTAATTATTTATTAACTAGTAGTTCTGTAAACAGTAGACCTCACGAAAAAGCCATGCTAGCTGAAATCAGCTGTCAATGCGCTTAGCCGTAAATTAGTGGTTTTTGTGTCCATGTGTACAGAATTGGTCCTGTCAACTGTATCAAGAGAAATGTTGTCAGGTGCCCCCAAAATATGTTATGTACATCTTATTATTATTTTTTTTTCTATTTTTTAATTTTAAACATTTTAATTTATTTTTTATAATCTATATATTTTTTAATTTTCATTTCATTTTTTTATTATTTATTTTATTTTTTAGTTATTAATTTTTTAAACATACCCGACCTCCCACAAGCCGCCACTTTTGCGGTGCCCCTCTGACTTTGTTTAAATTGACTTTGTCTTTGTTCAATGAATGTGTGACAATAAAATCATATTCATTTATTTATTTATTTACGGCGCCCGGGGTGGGCGCCCCTCTTACTGCGATGCCCGGGGCGGGCGCCACAGTCGCGCCGCCGCTTTCGCAGCGCCCCTCTGACTGCAGCGAAAAAATCTTATTCTGACCCAGCTGATGATCATTCCATAATATGATGATGTTTATATTCAACTAACTGACCCCGCGAACTCAAACCAATCACTTAATTTTATAAGGTTATGAAAATTCACACATTTGAAACTTGATGCTTTAAAACCTCAAAAACATCACCAGTTCAAGTCCCAGAGGTAGGTCGAATAAACTTTGAAGCAGGATTAGTCTAACTCTTAATATTAACAATGAATATTGAAACCCATCAGGATTGAATGAAATATTGTAAATGGATTTTTGACATGTGCATAGACACATTCCATCATCATATTTTATAAAAATGTTTCTTCAAACACATCACAGTTAATAATCATCTGTTTTTTTTTAATCATATGGCTTTTTATCGATGGGGAGACCCACTGATTTGTTAATAATCATCATTGAAAAATCATCTGTTAACTCACACATGCTCGTGCAACTTTCAACTTATATTCTTTATCTTATCATAAGATTAACATGGGATACTTCGTGGTCCTCTATGCTTGTGCAACTTTCAACTTCCCTTTCAACCTATAGTCTTTTTTTCAATTTAAAATAAATCCTATCACGTGTTCCATATATAGCTATTGTATATTCCATATAGCTATATTCCATACAGCCATTCTCTTTCCCTTCTATTTCGTCCTCAAAATGCAAAATTAAAAAACCCTACATATACATTGTCGCGCAGTCTCAAAATGAACATTCCTGCCAAATCTTATTGAAATCTGTCAATGCGTTTAGCCGTAAATGCATTACAAACAAACAAATCCACAGACGAAAGCCAATTGTCTTGAAACAAGACTTCACTTTGTTCAGACTGAGCTTCGCTCAGTCATCTCTTCATTCGGTCAATTATAAAGGGATTTTCTTATATTTTAATACATATTATGTTAACCAGTGCTGTAACAATTCAAACTAATCCAAAATGATCTAATTGGTTCAGCCATTCTCAAGTTATAAGCATACAGACACCAACTCTCTTTTATTAATATAGATTTTGATGATTGTGTGAGTTTATATAATAAGGTAGCTAATAATATTGTCATTCCTTCACAGATATTCTTCTTCTGGACCCCCTCCTGCACCTACATGTGACCACTCAGCTACAGAGGCATATCAATGCAACAAGGTTAGCCTACAAGATGTTCGACGAATGCATCAAAAGTTCTATGAAGATCCAAGTAGGGAAGCCCAGCAGAACTTCATCTTGAGGTATGTGACAGTGAATCGGCCCAAACGGGAGAGGTCAAGAGGTGATGAAGAGACAAGCCGGAAAAAAAAGGTCACAACAAAATATTTCATTCCTGTTCTGAAGAGTGGCCAATCAGAATTGGTGCCAGTATGTAAAAAACTATTCATAAATACGTTGGGTGTATCTAGAGATAGGGTGCAATTATTGTGCAAGAAGTTTATTGAATCTGGGGATGGCGCAAAAGACCTACGAGGGGGGGACACAAAATCTGTCAAGTATCAGGATCAGAAAGGGGCTGTTAAAAAATTTATAGAATCTTTACAGATTTTGGAAAGTCACTACTGTAGAGGAAAAAACATTAGTCGTCAATACTTACCTAGTGATCTTACCATAAAGTTATTGTGGGAACAGTATCAAGCATCTCATGATGAGAATCTTAAAGTAAAATATGATTATTTTAGAAACATTTTTGATTCTGACTACAATCTAGGCTTTGGGTCACCTGCAACAGATGTATGCTCTACATGTCTGTCAATTAAGGAAAGAATCAAACGCTGCAGGGACCTGGAAGAGAAGGGGACAATAAAAGCAGAGTTAACTATTCATAAGAAAAAATCAGATGCCTTCTATAATTTAGTTAGAGAGAGGAAAGATGGTGAACTTACATTCAGCTGTGATTGCCAAAAACCAGGTAATTCCCAAAATACCTGACCAGGCAGCTTACTATTTTGCACCAACAATACATTTAGAATTTTACAATTTGTCAGGGATCATCACAAGATCCTCAAACCAAAGATAAAGTTTTCTCATATGTTTGGCTGGAGAACGAATTCAAAAAGGGTTCAAATCAAATTGCATCAGCTTTGTATCATTGTTTAAAAAATACAGATTTGACAGGAGTAGAAACCATCAAAGTAGTTGCCGATGGATGTGGTGGGCAAAATAAAAATAAAATTGTTATTGGAATGCTGTGTAAGTTCTTGGCTTGTGAAGTACCACCGACATTGAAAAAAATATTGTTGCTTTTCCCAGTTGTTGGCCACTCTTTTATCCCACCTGACAGGGTCTTTGGGCGCATTGAGGCCAAAATAAAGAAAATCACCACACTCTTGTCTGATGAGAATTATGTAGAAATTTTCAAAACGTTTGCTACTGTTTTTCGTCTAGGGAAAGAATGCCCTGTTCTTGATTGGAAAGAAATGACTTCTGTAGTTGTGAAAGAACCAAAAGATTGGCACTTTGAGCTTAGGCCTACAAAAAGAATTTTAATTACTAAAACCGCAATGTGAGGGGGGAAATTCATTATAACACAGATGTTGGTGTAGGAAAAACCATTATAAAACATGGGAAACAATTGAGGGCCATTAATCCAGTGATAATAGAGGAGGGTGTGCCAATCAAGAAACTGAAGTTGAAAGATCTCAATACTCTATTATCAAAACATTTTTCTAAAGAATGGAAAATGAATGAGGAACTCACATTTTTCAAAAATCTGTTTCAACAAAAACAAGCTCTTCAAGAACCACAAAATGACAATGAATCTGACAGTGATTTGGGCGAAATTGATGAGAGTGGGAAAGTCATTGGAATTTAATGTATTTTTTGAATGAATAAATAAAAGTATTTTTTGAACTTTAAGGCCTGTTTGCACAGTATGGATTGCTAAACTCGATCAACTTAATCAAGTTCAAGTTAAACTTGAAGTTTAAAGTCGAATCGGTTTTCACAGGGCATTTTCCAATCTAGTTTAAGTTAAACTAGTTTAGCGTTATGTTGGTAATAGAATGACATTGTTGACAATATCAAGAAGGCTGGCCTCCTGAATTTGTTTACTTTTTATTTTTGATTTTCTTAGATTGAAGTTACATAACCTATTCATTTGTGATTCCTAGTACCGTGTATTTCACATGCACTCCACTATGGTCTCCAATGTTAAAAAAAGCTTCCAGAAAGAGCACTGTTCCAAGTTGTCTTATTCTTTATTGAGTCTTTTATTCCATTCAATACTAAATTTGCAGTTGATTTACACAAACAAGAATGTTTAAAAAATTCTTCATCCCAGAAATTGAAATGATTAATATGTTGCCTAATATTCTTGCTTTTGGAACAACTCTAACAATTTCCTCGTGATTGTCTTCTTCAATTTCATTGAAGACTTCTATTAATTCTTCAAATCAAATCAAATAATATCAAATATCAAATAATTCTTTATTTTGGAAAAACAATATTACAAGTACATGAAATATACATTATAGGCATACAAGTATTTTATAAAATATTATGAATATAATATTTATAAATATATTAATATTACACCTTAATACTAAAACTAGATAACTCAAAAATTGTTGTTTTTGAGATATCTATACCAAAATGTTGCAGAATACTTCCTCTTCATGGTGCAACAACTAGATATCTCATTCATGCTTCGTTTAATAAATAAATGAGCAATGTTTTTTGTAGATAACTTGAGAAGCGTATTTTCATTGAAATCTACAACTAGGTATATCAACTTAATGAGTTGTTGCATATGCTATTTCATTGAATGTTACTGCTACAACTGGGCATCTCGAGTTATCCACTTTTAGTTCCACATTTTTCCGTACCAAAGCGTGTTATAATTGTACAACTTGAGTTAGCTACTTTCAGCACTCATCATATCCATATGGCACGTAAACAGTTCAGATGAATCATGATGCATAACTAATTTTATTTGAATAAAATGTGGTTGTGCATAAAGTGTAATGAGTTATATACAAGAAGAATCGATTTTATTATGCACAGCAGTAAAGATTGCTCTCAAGAACAGCTTGAAGGTAGGTTTTCATTTATATTCACTTAGGCTAAAATTTCTAGGTTACATCCAATCACAAGTAATAGCTTTGTTGTTTCAAAGCTCTGAATTCAATAAATTATCAATAATTCTACAGTGGGAATTCTTTTGAATAAGCTCTAGATATAATAATTTTACTTATAAAAATTGAATTGATTTAGTACAGTATTCAGCTAATTGCTGGCACATGTTTTTCAATCGCCTTGTTTTGCTACATCATGATCATAATTAGGCCTGTTATGCATTTAATTATTGATGTCGACAATTAATTAATCAGATTTAAGTTGGTACGGTACTAAAATTATCAATCATGGATAATAATATATTTCTATTCCTACTTAATCATTCCAATTACTGACTGGTACATTAATAAATGCATTGTTAGAACATCATTTCCATCATTGTGTAGGCTATCCAATTCCACTCAAACTATTCAAAACTAAACTATTGAATAAAGCTAGAATACTCTGTTATACCTATTATGTACGTGATGAATATCTTTTGTATTTTGACATGTGACTGATCCTTCATAGCTCTATAACAATGAGCTAATTGAAACACACTTTATCATATTACAATCATTGAACACATTCTAATGTGGACTAGTTATTCACTACTTTTCAGCTACAGCAGTTTATTTCCCCCCCCCCCCTGCAGGTACTATTGTAGAGAATTTCTGCACATATCTACTATTACCTTCCTAGGCTCAAAGATCAGTTAAATGTAGCCTTGAGTGATTTTACCGCTGTACTATTCTAATTTTAATTTGATTGAATGTATTAATGAGAAGAAATTATTATTTGTAAGTTGAGTTAACTAACTGTTATCTTACATTTCTGATTTCAGGAAATACAGTTATCCTTGAGGTGAATGACAATGGTGAGCTTACAGATGTTGCCAGTACCAGCTCTGACCCAACATCAACCTGTTACATGAATTGCACAGATGCTTCTGAGAAACAAGACACAGGATATGAACTTATGCCATTGGAGCTTCCAGGTAATAACTCATCCAGCACGTCAGTTGTAAATTACAATAGCCTCGAAGATACAGAAGCAAACCACAATAAAGATGAACTGCATCCTCCAGATCCAGAGCACAAAGAAGTTGACACTGGTGTTGTATCCTTACCCAATGAAGACAATCAGCTACACAACCAAACTACAAGACAATCTTCAAATTATATTTCTTCACAAGATGCCAGTTCCAGCTGTAGTGAAGCTCCAGATAAAGAACTTGCCTCACAAGGTGTTGCCAGTACCAGCTCTGATCTTACAACAACCTACTCAATTGATTCATCAGATGCCATCAATGGACAAAATGTTTTATATTATGAACTGTCACTGGATGTTCCAGATGAAAGCACTCATCCAGATTGTACCTCATTCAGCACTCTAATTGAAAGTTCTAAGGGCTTTGAAGATACAGCTACAATTCACAAGGAAGATGATGAACTGCATTCTTCAGATCCAGAATTCATTCCAGACGACAATGATGCCATATCCTCATCTGATGAAGACTACGAGCTCCCCAACAGAAGTCTACGGGATAAACCTTATGTTGCCACTGATGTCACCAGCCATCAACTAACTGGAACTGAGACTTTCCCAGAAACAACAGAAAAGCCAAGGAAACGACTTCAAGAACCAGGAAATTGGGCAAGAAATCTACGGAAGGAAAAGCAAGCCAGAGGAGAGGGTTATGTGTCTTCTAGAAATAAAATTATTGAAGAAGTGAAAATGAAAGGTCCTTGCCCACCAACTTGCCGTAAAGCATGCTCAAAAAAAAAAAAATGAGTGAAGAAGAAAGGAAGACAATTTTCAAGTCATATTATGCACTTGCAAATTATAACAGGCAACGCAACTTCATCCACAGCAACACAGACCTTCATAAAAAAAAGTGCACAACAACAGAAAATTCTAGGAGAAGTGTTTCTATAAATTTTTTTTTGCCTGTAATTAATGAAAGAATTTTGGTATGCAAGACAATGTTTTTAAATACACTGGGAATTAATAAAGGTGTGGTGGATATTGCATTAAAAAAAAGGACATCTGAGAATACAGGAATAGATGACAAGAGAGGTAAACACATCAAGAAAAAAACTCCTTCAATTACATTGGAAAATGTTAAAAGACACATTCAAAGTTTTCCCACAGTGCCATCACATTATTGCCATTCATCAACCAAAAGACACTATCTGGATCAACACTTGAACATGACATTAATGTACAGACTCTATAGTGAACTATGTGATTCAAAAGGTGAAGAAAAAGTCGAGCTTGCTATGTATAGAAAAGTATTCAATGAGTGTTTCAACTTGGGATTCCATCGTCCAAAAAAAGACCAATGCCGTTTGTGTGTCCATTATGATAATGCACCAGCAGATGAAAAAGAATTATTGAAGAGTGATCATGAAGCTCATTTATCCAACAAGGACAAAGCTCGTGCTGAGAAATTGAAGAGTAAAGAAGATGCTGAAAAGTCTGATGGCTCATACATTAGTGCAAATTTTGATCTGCAACAAGTTTTGTTAGTCCCAGTGATCCAAAAAATAATGCACTTTTCTATAAACGTAGACTTGCTACTTATAATTTCACAATTTATAATGTAGTAAATAATCAAGGAGACTGCTTCATGTGGAATGAAGTTGAAGGAGGACGTGGTAGCTGCGAAATAGCCAGTGCACTTTTCATCTACCTTAAATCATTGCCAACTGTGACAACTCATGTCACATTTTTTAGTGACAAGTGTGGAGGACAGAACCTCAACCAATTCACATCAGCTATGTTCATGCATGCTGTAATGGAGATTCCAAACATTCAACAGATTGACATGAAGTTCCTAGTTTCAGGACATAGTGAAATGGAGTGCAATTCTATGCATTCCACAATAAATACAGAATTTAAAAGGGTGGGTAAAGTATCATGGCCAGAATATTGGAAGCAGATTGCTTGTGGTGCAAGAAGGAAAGGTGACAAGCCATACCTGGTTCATGATTTGTGCCAAGAAGACTTCAAAGATTTCAAAATGTTTGTGAAAACAAACATGACAATTAGAAAAAAGGATGAGAAAGCCAATGCTTTCAATTGGCAAAAAATATGCTGGATGAGGTTCAGAAAGGAAACTCCATTCATTTTGGACTTCAAAGAAACTTTTGATGGGGACTTCAAACAAGTAAACTTTAATAAAAGAACTTGACGTTCAGTGCCAGCCCCATTGCAGTGTCTGTATCAAAACCAAATCAAAATTTCCCAAGAAAAGTATGAAGTCCCCTCGTGTACTACCAGTTTTCTTGAGTTGACGAACCCATGCTCTGATAGAGTTCACAGATGGGACGGGTTTGTGGACAGGAATGTTAAAATGTCGTCAAAACGCCCGTTGAACTGCGATAATTGAATGTTGATTTCCGTAAAAAGCGCAAACAACATAACTGCGATGCTCTCCCGTCCAATTCATGATGCACACTAAAAACTATTCTCCCGGGACTGTACCAATGACGCCCACCGAGCCAGCCTACTCCCACCACAGGCTGAGCAGTGCCCCCTCCAAACTCGTCAGTCGGCTCTGCCCCACCTTGTATTATTCTGTTTCTATTCAAGGTTAAGGTGAACTCCATTTCTGGATGCAAAGTTCAGGAAGTTTCTGCCATGGAAGTGGAAGAAACCAGGCACTTCAAGAATGTTGTTCTACATCTGGGTACCAACAACATGCCACACCACAGTGAAACACCAGTCATAATCATCAACCGTGTGAGGAGACTGGTAAAACAGATACTGAGGTAAATCCAACCTGCCAGATATTCATTTCGTCTGTTCTGCCTAGACAGACAAGCAATTATGATTTTGGCACTGATAGGCAAAGGCATGAAAAATCACAGGAGTATGCAGAACATCTTCACAGGCTGGACTACATCAACAGCAAGGCCACTGTGACAAATGCATTGATGCGTCAGGAGGTGTCAACCACTTTCCCAGGCTGCTGCACCTTCATTGACAATGATGTCATATTCATTGGAAGGCGTGGCTTGGTGAAACGGCATCTTCTGTTGCAGGATGGCCTACACTTGACACCACAAGGAGCAACAGCACTGTTGGGTAACATGCTGCATCAGGTGAGTGATAGAATACATGTCAAACTCCCTCCAACACCATGTCCTACACCTCCTCCACCAACATTTCAACCGATGCCATCTCTCTCATGCTCTGATACCTCCAAGGCATGTGACACAAAAGAGTCAGGTGCATCAACAATCAGTGCCATTTTGCCTGCAATCATACATGGAAAGATGTCATATCAGGATGCACTTCTTTGTCCCAAGCCACTTGGGAAGTGCAAACCTCCTCCTCCATCTCCCAAATCCACCATCCTTGGCAAAACATTGAAACCTACTCCATCAGTTCCTCAATGTTTGCCACTTCCAACTCCTGCACCTCCCAAAATTGATCCTTATTGCACTTTCCAAGTGATTGGAAGAAGAGGACGTATCAACCCCAATTCCTCATACTCTGATCTTGAGATGTCACCTGATGATGATGTCAAATCTGAATCAGTTTATGAGAGTAGTATCCACCTCTATAATTCCATCAGCATAACAAATAGGTTTTCAACATTCACCAGCTTCTTGTTGTGTGATGAATCCAAGACTCCTCAGCCTTCAGCCTCTGCTTCAAATCTTGAGACACCAAATTTATGTTGTGATGCTCAGGACTTCCTTATTCCCAATTCCATTCAAAGGAGGAGGAGAAGAAGAAAACCAAGGCAGCACAAAATAAATTTGAATGGCAAGAAACATAAGAGCAGGAAGAAGACTGAGAAAATCTTCAAAGCATCAAAAAATAGAAAACTGAAGAATGGTATAAATCAATTTGAAGAGTATGATTGGATTGAGGCTGTGGAATACAATTCCCAATTCTGGCAAAAGTTGCTTCAAATTCAGAAACTTCTCCAGAATCATTGTGTGAGAATGTAAATTGTGAAATCTTTCCATGTAAGATTGCAGTTGCATCAAATGCATTGACAACTGATGATACATGTGATGGACAAAAGTTGAGCACTCCTTGGAACCAGTCTCATGGCATAAGAGATATGACATGTGTGTTGAGATGTAATGAAATGGCTGGAGGTGATTCATCACCTTATTCCAATTCACCTTTGTTTGGGCAATCCATTTGTTTGCTAGCTTCTGGTTCTATTTCTCAAGATGATGATTACTTTCCTTTTTCATCAAGAAATCATCAATGTGTTTGTATTTCTGTAATAAATATTGTGTATGTGAAACACATTTCAAGAAACGTTTTCAGTCAAAATTCAATAGACAATGTTACAATTACAGGTGATTCTTATTACAGGCAAACTAAAAATACACTTGGACAATCTCATAAAAATATTTATTTGATGGTCAATGAGGTTGATAAGGTAGTTGAATTCAATGGATTACAATTTGAAATTAAATATGAATGGGTAGATGAAGGGTTGTTTTGTAATAAGGCTAATGGATTGTCTCTTCTTCTTGAAGGTGTCTTCTCTGAAGATACAGACAGTGGATACATCTTCCTTGGGCAAAGTACTGCTGTTTCTGTTTGGTTTGATAGTGGTAGTTTCTATTTATTCAATTCACATTCTGTTGATGAAATGAATAGTTGTTGTGCATCTGGAAAAGGTCGTGTATTCAAATGTAGCACTGTAATGGTCTTGGCCACTCTACTTTTAACAAACTCTATTACTACAGAAGGTCTTTCAGAATTCATGGCTACTTATCAGATCTACCAAATTCTACCAACTTGTTTGACAAGTGGAATGGAAATTGTTGATTTTACCAGTAATGTTAGTGATGTCCCAGTGAGTCATCAACAAATTGATCTGATTATTCAAATAGATCTCTCTGAAAATGATTCCAATTCACCTTTGCAGAGACAATCCACTTGTCTGGTAGCTTCTGGTTCTATTTCTCAAGATGATGATTATTTTCCTTTTTCATCAAGAAATCATCAATGTGTTTGTATTTCTATAATCAATATTGTGTATGTGCAAAACATTTCCAGAAATGTTTTCAGTCAGAATTCAATAGATGTTATAATTACAGGTGATTCTTATTACAGACAGACTAAAAATAGACTTGGACAATTTCATACAAAAGTTTATTTGTTGGTCGAAGAGGTTGATAAGGTAGTTGAATTTATTGGATTAAAATATGAAATTGATTATAAATGGCTACATGAAAGGTTGTTCTGTAATAAGACTAATGGATTGTCTCTTCTTCTTGAAAGTGTCTTCTCTGAAGATAGAGACAGTGGATACATTTTCCTTGGGCAAGGTACTGCTGTTTCTGTTTGGTTTGATAGTGATAGTTTCTATTTATTCAATTCACATTCTGTTGATGAAATGAATAGTTGTTGTGCATCTGGAAAAGGTCGTGTATTCAAATTAGCACTGTAATGGACTTGGCCTCTCTACTTTAACAAACTCCATTACTACAGAAGGTCTGTCAGAATTCAGCGCTACTTATCAGTTCTACCAATTTCTACCAACTTGTTTGACAGGTGAAATGTAAATTGTTGATCCTCCCAGTAATGGTATTGATGGCCCAGTGAGTCATCAACAAATTTATCCCATTGTTCAAATAGATCTCTCTGAAGATGTTCAATGCATTGCTGACTCTATTCCAATCAAAAGATCAAACTCAACATTCAGACTCCTTCATCCATGACCAGAAACTATTTGCAAAAACATCTGTTGTCTTGAAAAAGGTATCAAATAGAATTGTTTTGGAAAAAATTGAATCATATATTAGAAAAAGATTAAGTGTTTGTTTTAAAGGTATCAAAATTAACAGTATTGACCCAAAACTACTTCTTGAAACTTTTGTGATTTTGGAAGATATTCATAAAACTAAAAAGAAACGTGGTAGACCTAAAAACCAATAATGGGAAGACCTAAAACATCAGATTTAACAATAAATGAACAGATTAAAAAAGCAGTAGATACTTACATAACAAATAATCCAGATAAACATAAAAATACCTCAAAAACTTATAATGAAAATAATTCAGAAGTTAATAGAAAGACTTCCAAAACATATGCTGATAAAAATCCAAATGTTGGTAGAAAAACTTCCAAAACTTTTAGAGATAAAGGAAGCCATTTGCCTAAAGAATTGAGGAACAATGAACTTGTAGCTGAGTACTCAGGGGAAAAGCTCAAGATGATTAAACTTTTTGAATTAAAAAACAAATCTTTACAATCAGATGATTGTTCAAGATGTCCCTACCAAAGCCGACTATTTGAAGAAGAATTAGGTAAAAATAAGAAGATAATTCTATGTGGTGCTGTTCCAATGGCATTGCCCTTTTGTTTCTACTACCATTAACAAATGAATTGTATAATAATAGAACATTCTTACACTCTCCAGTAAAATATAATAATTTTTTGCATTTGCCTCAATAAAATGTGACTAACTGGAATGGGAATTACAGGTTTAAAATTTTTGAAAATTAAAGGTAGAGTATATCACTAATGTCCCAGCATATAATAATAGTTCTTTTAAATCAAGTAACATTTTTATTGATGATGGCAGTAATGATGTATTGGATATTCTGGAGATCTGGATAAAGATTTGATTCACACAAAATACATTTCTCACCTCCAGGCCTACAATATTTCCCTTTTTGTCTGAATATAAAAGGTTAAGATGAGTGTAGATGCTCAGAATAACCGACTTGTTTTTTTAAACAAACTTCAAGGTCAACTGATGGTCCAGTTTTAGGAGATACTCCAACTTCAAGTGAAGTAGCAGCTTACATAGATTATAATGACACTTATAAATATGATGCCAAACAAATAACAGTTTGGAAAGAAGGAGATAAATATCCTTCCTATATTTTTACCAGTCCTTTCCTGGAACCCATGTCCTACCCACTTTTATACCCAGAAGGAACTTTGGGTTGGTCTACAAATAAATTAGGTGGGGATAGGAAAAAATTGGAGAGAGGAAATAAAACGTTCTAAACACGATCCTAGGAAAGATCAGCCTGATGTGGTGAATAGAGTTTTCTATCGAAAATTCAGGGAGCTTTTAAGGGACATTAAAGTAGTTTTTGGTAAAATGATTTATGTTGTTTGAACCATAGAGTTTCAGATGAGAGGACTTCCCCATGCCCATATTTGTTTCCGGGCCTAATCTGGACAATAAATTCAAAGGGCAAGATATTGATAGAGTTATTAGGGCAGATATTCCAAAACCAGATGAGGCTGATGGGAGGCTACATAATTATGTTGGTTTTGAAACATATGATTCATGGACCTTGTGGTACTGGTTTTGTAATGACCTGAAATGTTGGGATAGTAGAAAACAAAATGTGAATAGAAACATTTTCCCAAACATCTATGTAGATGCCACCTATGTTGATGATAAAGGGTTTGCACAATACAGGAGTGGATAGAAATAATGAGAAGTATTAGAATTCAGGGTAAATCAATGCAGATAGATGATAGATGGTGGTTCCCTACAATCCATTCCTATTGTTGAAATAATCAGTGTCATGTAAACTTGGAGTTGGCTGCTGCTAGAAGTGTTGTGAAATATCTTTTCAAATCATATTTCAAAAGGTCCTTCTCTTTGTCGTGTTGCAGTTGAGGTCATTCACTGGACAGGACGAGAGGAGACAGCATTATAACAATGTTAATAGAGGTTGATGAGTTTGTCACAAAATGTCATGTAGGTTCCACTGATGCAGCTTGGAGGTTTTAATTGTCCAAAGATATTAACATGGTCGAGCAACTCAACTGTTAAAACTTTGCCAGTTCATCTTCGTGGCAGAATAGTGTCATTTTTCAATGTGGTAATGGGAGGAGAATGCTCTGATGGATTATACAAATCTTTTGGACATTTATTTCAATAGGCCCAATTTGCCTGAGATGAAGAATCTTACATATTTACAATTCTATGCTGAATTTGATGTTCATGGTTCCAGGCCTCATTGTATCTCAGAAGTTTGGGAACATTCAGATGGTAAACATTTCATCACAAAAAGACAGAAGTGTCGTGTTACCAGGATGTTTTGGATATCCCCAAGGTACATTGAATAGTATTACTTGAGAATGCTGCTGTCTAGATTTCCTTGTACTGGCTATTCCAATCTATTGGAACTAGGAGGTCTTAATTGTAAAACATTTCAAGAAGCAGCTAGAGCATTGGGGCTTGCTGAAGATGGATCTGAATATATCCAGGCTCTTGATGAGGCTTTTTCAATTCATGATGGGCTCTCAATACAGGAGAGATTGTTTGTTTTGCTTTTACTTTGAAGGAGCTAATGTAGTTGAAATGTGGGGAAAAGTTTGCAACTCACCCAGCAGAAGAAGATATATTATCAAAAACAATCCTGATAAAAGTTGAGAAATGGTGTGCTGCTTGATAGCGCACCTATTGGACATTGATCATGGTTTGCGTTGTCATCACTGTCATTGGCTCAAGTAGGACTTCCAGTTGTTGAGGATACAGGCTGAGTTGATGAGAGAGAGATACTCATACAATAAAAGATGAAGAGGGTTACTAAACTGTGGAAACCTGGGAGACATCAGTTGTCTGATGATCAGATTGCAGTCTTCAAATATTTTAAAGAGCTTTTGCTCAATGAACAATTCATCATCTGAATAGGGTAATCTTTCTTGATGGTCCTGGTGGTTCTGGAAAGACATTGCTTTGGAAAGAGTGATATCAGCATTGTACAGGGCTAATGATAAGAATGTTATTTGTGTAGCTACTACTGAATAGGCAGCTCAATTTAATAGGAGGAACAACTGCCTATTCCATGTTTGGTCTCCCCAATTGATATTTCTGATAATGGTTATTGGTCCCTCACAAATGGTTCACAGAGAGCTGAACTGATAAAGCATGCTTCATTGATCATCTATGATGAAGCTCCCATGGCACATAGGAGCACTATTGAATTACTAGATCAATCCCTAAAAGACTTGATGAATAATAATTGTTAATTTGGTGGAAAAATTGTTATTTTTTCTGGTGATTTTCGTCAAATACCACCAGTTTTGGATGGTACAAGTTCTGATGTTGTGAGATCATCTATATGCAAGTCTGATATTCGGCACTCAGTGAAAACAATTAAACTTACAACCTCTCATTGTATTGTAGATAATAGTTCATACAATGAATTCCTTTTGAAATTGGGCTCTGCTGAAATAGAAGAAGAAATCTTCAATGTTGCTGAAAATAGATATGAAATACTTGTTGCTCTTCGACTTCTCAAGTATGTCACTGCAGTTGATGAACTCATAAATTTTGTTTTTCCTGAGGATATTCTAAAAAATCCTGAGGTTTGTGCTGAACGTGCCATTTTGTCAACTATAAATTCTAATGTTGATGAAATAAATAACAAGATATGTAGCAATTTGGATGGAGACTTCTTCACTCTCTACAGTAAAGATAGGGTTCTTCAGAATAGGCAAGACTATCATATTGATTCATCTCTTTTGAATCTGGTTCAGGTCAAGGGTGTGCCAAATCATATTCTTAAATTGAAAGTTGGATCAGTCTCTATAATTATGAGGAATTTGAGTTTTGATTTAGGTCTTGCAAATGGCACAAAAGTTATAGTTGAGAGATTCCTTGAACATACCATTGTTTGTACAAAGCCCAATTGCAACCAAAAAGATATAACATACCAAGAATTAATTTCACATTTGAAATACCAGTTGATGAATCCCTGAAAATGGTTAGAATGCAGTATCCTTTAAAATTGGCTTATGCCATGACCATACACAAGAGTCAAACAAACTCTACAACTTGTTGGATTGGATTTAAGAACCCACTGTTTCACCCATGGTCAATTGTATGTGGCATTGAGTAGGACCAGGTCTCCAGGAAACATTTGTCCCTTTGTAACTGAAAATTATATTGTGAATGGAACTGCTCATGCTAAGAATGTTGTCTGTTAAGGAATTATTGCACAAATAAATCAAATCTTCAACTATAAAATTCTTCCAGTTGAAATGTTTTGTTGTGGAAATTTAAAAAATTAACATTTCACTTTCTAATACTGTAAAACAATTTCACACATTACTGGATTTTTTCTTCATGTACATTAAATTTCTAAACAAGACTGTTAGTGAACTATTAAAATTCTGTTTTCAACAGTTTAAGGGGTAATGTGTTATATGTGAAGTGTTCAAGTGTGAATTGTTGAGGAAGTGATAGGTGCTAAACAGTGTTTAATGAAGTATTTCTGTTCATGTTTTTCAACAATCTAAGATTACATAATTCTTGTAAATGAAGGTTTCATCTAATAATTCTGTAGAAAGTTGTGTCATTGAATTTGTTTTTTAGAACAAAAATCATAAATCTACTGGGAAGAGTTTGAAAAATGCTTGGTTGAATCTGTTATTCAAAGACAAAATAATAATTCCACTACTATTTCTCTTTTGTATCTCAAATATAATATGCAATTATTTTTGATGAATAGTCTCTCTCATGAATGGCCCATTCCAATTGAACCTATAAATCAATAATTTTTTTTTTCAATTTATATTCACTTATTTAAATTGTTTAGTAGTATTTTTTAACTTTATAATAATAATACAGTTCAACTAAAATCAAAATTCAGTTTTCGGTATCTCATTTTCCCAGACTAAATGGATTGTCTCTTTCAAACTCAGAACATTGATATTTTTATTCTCTATCACTTTGACCTGTATATCTTCTTCAAATCCTCAAATTTAATATAAGAGTTGTTTCAAGGTATGTTCAGAATAGTACATACACAGAAATCAGAGATTACAGTGGTAAAGAGACAATGTTGGACAATGGAGTTACTCAATTAGAGTTTAGTAATGAGACTAATGGAACCATATCTAGACACAGGTAGTCATTTGTTTACCATTGATGCTGATCAAGGCCTAGAATGTCCTGATGCAGGTATAAGTGCTCTCCATGTTTTTTTTCAAAACCCAAGTCACAAAAATAAATTCACCCATTATTTAGTTAATGAATTAGGGTATCAGTAGTTTTAATTTACTATTTTTTATTGACGACATTTTATTGACGACATTAACATACAGAGTGTAGGCCTAGAAATTAGTGGAAAGTAAAGTGAATCTTGTCTGCAGCCAACATGTTAAGCAGCGTAATTAGCATTTGAAAATATGATAAATAGATTAGGTTATGTTTACATTTATTCAATAAAGAAAAGAGATAGGAGTGAGAGAGCAGGAAGGTGTTTACGTTTTTGCCTATTTTGTAGATTGACAAAGTAATAGGTAAATTGGACTGTTTCACATTATATCATAAAAATCAAGTGAAACCAAATAATCAGACATACTTTTTTTGCATACTCCGCCAGAGACAGTGTTTGACACAGTTATCTGACTGTAAGTTATCTTCACTTCAGTTCATTTATCTTGTAGATCAATGAAACAGATGTTTTCTTCCCTCAAGTGGTGCTGCAGTAAGTACACATAATTTCATTTCATAAGTGGTCATGTGACCCATTAAAGTGGGTTAAGATTCACAGAGAAAATCAAGTATTCCAATGAAAATATTTTGGAAACATTATCAAAGATGTTTGTTTTACCTACACAGTAGTGTCTTAGAACATCAGCATCCCTATTTTTGATCAAATCTCAGTATTATTTTGTATTAGTGGTAACATTGTATTACATTTGACTAAATGGGGAACAATGTCACCAACAAAACCAGTAAACAAACTTCAGCAACTAGTAGTATAAGCACAGTAGAGTTACATCACATTGTTGGATAAAAATATATGGATTTAGACAATTAGTAGATGGCCTCTTGTTCAACATTTTTCAACTTTTAACTGGTAAAAATATTTTTACACAAACTTACTCTTATTGATATCTGCCAAACTGATAAGTGTCTCAAATAAATCATGTGAAATGCAGTAAAAACTGCAAAAAGCAGTACTTACATGATGCCTCTGTATGTTCAACAACAAAATATACTATTGAAAGTTTGGTGTATTCTCACAAAATGGCACAGTCAAGAGCCTTAATAACATTGGGAAATCAAACTTGTGTGCAATGTGGAGATGATTGTAATACCAAAATAACCATGTCAAAGTCATCAAAAATTCTTATATCAAGTGTAGTATTTTGTAATGAAATGGTAGAGCGTGAAAAAGTTAGGAGAACAGCAGTTCCAAACACAATTAATAAGAGATACCAATTGAACTCCAACGATATTTGAATCAAGAAGTTTGTATTAGAAAAAGCAGTGAAGCTCATCTATATACCATGTTATTAGGCTAAAATAAATGGTATTTGGTAAGCAAAGAAGTTAAATGTGTAAAATGGCCAACAGGTAGTGTTTGCGCCAATTTTTGAATTTCGGCTTGAGTTTGTTTAGTTTCCGCTGGAGCGCTGGTGAGTTCCCAGCCGGTTGCTTTTGAGTTAGTTAGTTTAGCAGTTGGTCCTATAGTTGTCGTCAGGAACAGGCCCTTAGCGAAATTCGTCGCTTCGTATCGTGGAGTTTTTCAAGAAATCGTCTTGAATTAGCCTATTTGTTAATTGTCGGAGAAAATCGTTCTCTAAGTTACGTTATATATTTTTGTTTTTATATTATTTTAATCGTGTACAGTAAAGTTACAATATTGGAAAGTGTCTGCCAAACTCACACCATTAAAGTTTAACTTTATTCTGATTGGAAGTATACCAATCTCATTCATATCTTGTCAGAAAAGCTTACATCAATAGCAGCAGAATTCAACAGCAGTGGATGACATAAGCTTATATTATCCTATCAACATCCCAAATCATCTCCTACCTGATTTTCATCACCCTCTTCCTGAAATTCGTAAGCTTAAGATCAATACCATATTATTTGGATTATCGGTGAGTCATTTTTTATCTTCATTGCATGTACCTCTATTTCTGGAGAGATATTATTTCGTTTCTTATTTTATACAGTCTACTAAAATCATTACCAATTACATATTTTGAACCAAGCATAAATTCGTTTAAGTTGAGGCTAAATCTTACAGGTAGTAAAAACATAAGGTTTGAGTATCATCACACTTTTTCAAGTGTGATGATAATACAATGTAAATAGTTACCACCATAGTATATGTAACTTTAAGAACAAAATTTTATTCATGCATATATTCACATAATAGGGATGTATTTCATTCTCATGTTGTTTTTTTCCTTGTTCACAGAATCTCTACAGCAGCAATTAAGCTTATTGAGCAATGGTTGCATGAAGAAGTTGGAAATGACAGGATACCCAAGCATCTTGTATCTAATTATACATTGAAGTCTGGAAGACAAAATATTTTACAAATTTTTGAATCTAGAAACGGATAGGAAAAGAAGTCATTTTTAACTATGGGAGTTGGAAGATTTGAATTTTGACTAGAAATATTCAGTTTGATGATATGGAAACTAGGCCAGAAAGAATTAAAGAAGACAAATTAGCACCAAAATTTATTCCAAAAAAATTAGGCACCAAAATTTATTCCAAGTGCTAGAATGACCCTTGATGAGCAACTAATAGCATTCAGAGTAAGCAAGTATGGTTTTCATCAATTCAATATTCCTAGCAAAACCAGCAAAATATGGTGTCAAAAAATATGCACTTG
Source organism: Laodelphax striatellus (assembly GCA_017141395.1). Taxonomy (NCBI): domain Eukaryota; kingdom Metazoa; phylum Arthropoda; class Insecta; order Hemiptera; family Delphacidae; genus Laodelphax; species Laodelphax striatellus. Next base: position 31,313,670 of record CM029532.1, read on the forward strand.
TTGATGTTCACTTCCCATATGTCTCTGGACATTATATTAGTAGCAGCAGTGGCAGCAGCAGTTGAACTAAAGGCATTTGCTATAAGCCTACTGTTTTGGCCATTCTCATTGTTTTTGAATTCTATTTATTCATGGTTTCATCACAGCCTAGTTCAGGTGAACCAATTGTTGCTCCATCTTGTGCTGCCACCTGGTGGCAAAATAGTGCAATTTATGTCAATCATCTGTATTCTTTCTGAGTCGTGGTTCAAACTTGGAGTGAGACCAACTTATTTAGTAAATGTTGTGTGTATTCTCCGGCTGGAATAATTATGCTTAAAACCCTATCCTATGGTGTGTACTATAGGATACATCACATTTATTAGCTATTATTCAACTTCCCCGGTCATTTTGAGCTTCCATTTTGTTTTCTACCTTGACTGTAAGATGGATACTGCATTATGATCAGTGGAAGTGGTGGCTTGGGTAAGAAACGACGTCTACAGGAGACTTCGAAACTAGGCTGCCAACATGGATTCCAAATGGAAGAAATACTCAGTGCCCAAGGTAAGAAAAATGTTTTTGGTGGATTTATTACCTATTATATAGACATTATTTTTATGAAACGTTGTTCCTAAATATATTATTCATCATATTATGTAGAGATAATAGGGTTTTAGTTGATTGTAAAAATGTGGGAATTTTCAAACTGTGTATCCCCTAGTGCACATTGCCTGGTTCACAGCAACAACTAAAGCTAGCAGTTCAGTAGTTTGACAACAATCGCTCCATTTCTTGTATAAATTGTTACTTGAGGTCAAGAATGTTCATTTGTTTGAAATAATCCACTAATAACTTTGTTGAAGTGATTATTTTCATTGTAATGGATTAATTGAATTATTCTTTTCAATGATAGAATGGATAAATCTATGATATGTGTAGCCAAAATTTGACTTAGAAAACAAAATAAATTCCTCTTTTTATTTGTTGTCATTGAGAGTTATAAGTATCATTATCTATTTAGTTATCTATTTGTCATTTTGTACCCTTTTCATTTGTTTTTCCCAGAATCGGCAAACACCAAATTCAAGAACAGAGATCATCATGAGCCCAGCTGAATTAGTAGCCCAGGAGAGTGAGACAACTGAGACTGAAACATATGGAGTTCCTGCTCCTTGCCCGTAGATGCTGACTCCAGGACCCAGAGAGTGATGCTGACAAAATTGAAGTAGCTGGTACAGGTGATTCTGATAGAGGTAAAAACTTTGATGAATCTATTGCAAATGATCTTTTGAACGAAGTTGATGAACTTTGGATTGAGATCTCAAATATTGATTCAGCTCTAGAAATGTTAGAGACTGTAAGTAGAGATCACAGTCAAGAAGAATTTCTGAATTTAGTGAGTGATATCATCTTAGATGTAACTGATGAGACTACACAGCCCACAATAGCCCTATATTGCTTGAAGAACCGGATATACCTGAAACCAACAAAATCTCCAGCCAAAGTCACTAAATCAAGCTTCCACTGTCAAAGACCTAAATCCAAACTCCAAAACTCCAATATGACTGGAAAAAGATAGAATTTTTTTCCCCAGTAGACATTCAAGAAGATATTTTCATCCCCTCAGTTTAAGAAAAAACTCCATATGATTATTTCAAGATGTTTTTTGACAATGATCTGATCAATCTTATTGTGGACAACTCCAATTTATACTCTGTGCAAATGACTGGTAAGAGTATATCAGTTGCACTAGTACAATTAATATGTTATCCTTTTGTGTGTTAGTAGCGTGAGACCCGACAAGGGACTCTACGCTCTTCCAACTATGAACCTATTTCTGTCTCTCTCAATTTATCGAAAGTTATAGTCGCGACTAAAGTTTGTAAAGTTATTACATTGTTTCAGCTTCACCTAGACAACACAGCAGCGATTTTTTATTTCTCAAGCACAGAGAACGCAAAACCTTGTATTTTCTTGTTGCTCATTATTGGGTGATTGTTTATAAAAAATTCCCTCTAACCTAAGTTAGTAAGAATGGCTAATATTGAATGGTAGCCTACCACCGCTTTGTACTGTGCGTATTACACAGACCAATGAACACGCTGGCTGCAAGAGAGCCAGATGCGTACCCATAAGGGCAACTGGAGATGGTAAGGCTCACAACCAAGTCAGAGACCAGAGCGTCACTTTGCATCTTGCCTTAGTCCGAAGATGGCAAATTTCATTTGTATGTGTTGAAGTTATTTAAACAATTATTTTTTTATTTTAACTTGCTATACAGTATGATATCAAGTAATTAATCTGGGTTGTAGGCGCCTCACGCCTACTTTGGCGCCCCCACTTGGGTTCTGTGTGTGTACCCAAATCTGGACACACTTGATACTCCCTGTGGCCTGTGTGTACAATATGTGGACACAGAAATATAAAGTAGCTGTTCAAGCTGTTGCCAGACCAGATAAGGTAACGAAGTTTGAATGCATTCTAGCAGGCGTGTATCATTCATGCCAGGTCCTGGGAAGCACTAAAATGGCATTAGGTTCAGAATCGGTTGGCAACAGTGTCTGTAGTCTGCTTTCAAAGTCAGTAGTCAGTTTCAGAGCAATTCGGTTCTGCTTGTTTAATACCGAAACAGTGTTTGTACATCTCATTTTTAGTTTTAAATGTCTTTCTTTTTCCTGTGTGAGCATGGGTTATTTGTTATTGAGTGATATTTATAACAACAAGTTGGTTCCAAGGAAATAGACGCACTCTTCAACCCTCCAAATGTCCTCCCCTCTTCCCTCCAAATGTCCCCTCTCCCCACAAATAACCTCTTCATGCTATCCCCAAAAAAATGATCCCACAAAGTTTTGCCCTCCAGGTTCCTCATTGAACAAATACCCCACATATCCTATCATGTCAACCCCTTTCCCAGTCAAATGTCACCCCCTCCCACCAATTATTTTTTTCAGTGAATTTATTTATTTCTTTTTATTATTATTTTTAATACAGATTTTAATTTTTTTTATTTTGTTTTATTTTTTTCCCTGTTCTTCAATTTTTTATCAATTTATTCTAATTAGGTAGCAGTAAGAATAATTTTTTCAGTGTATTTACCAGTTTAGACTTTTTAGAGTCCTCTTTAATTTTGATTTTATTTTTTAAAAATTTGGGAATAGATTTCTGTTGAACAACTTCAATTATTTATCAGTCCTATTCTAATGGTAAGACAGGTCCAATTTTTTCATGATTTATTTCTTTCTTTTAATTTTTTTATTTTATTTATTTTTGCCTGTTCTTCTAAAACATGATAGTGGAACAAACTAATATTTATGCTGATTAGAAACAATAAAAATGGCTAATACGAACGATAATAAAATTCTTAATAATTGATGATTGTAAAGATGTAAACAGGGAACAAATTAGAGAAAACCTATAGCAAAAGAATGGTCCAGAGCTGGGTTTGGATAAAGAACCCAACCATAAAAAGCTATTGGTTATCACGCATATACATTTTGAACTGGGAGTTTAATGGAGACTGTAGGATATGCTTGTTAATTAATCGATAGATCTAAATTGCGATCTGAGTCTATCCGTTGTAGGCACATCGCTCGCGTCGTGGCAAGTTTGAACGTGAGTTCGTGAAATATCTTTGATAGGTTGATGTCATTAATGTAATCAACTATTTATTGAATTATTTACCTGGTGAAAAAGGGTGCATTGATGAGTCCATTATGCCATTTTTAATAGATATTATGTTAACTATGCTTTAAAACAGTATTCAAACGAATCCAAAATCATCTAAACCCTTTCGGTTCAGCCGTTTCTCGAGTTATAAGCTTTGGTATGCATGGACACTCAACAAGGCATATTGTCTTTTAGACAATGTTAAGTATAGATTTGGTTCCACTTTCATCTTGATTCAAATATTGTCATTAGCTTTCTCGTGGAAGTTATAATGTTTGTAGTGTTAGGCAAATCTCCTGGATTAAAATCAAGTTTTTGTTTCTAGGTTGATATTGATGAAATCTTGTTCATGCTATCATGTCTACTAACCTTTGAAATCGGTACAGTGAAATTCAAAACATATTTATTCTCACCTAAATGACAGTGAAATCAGTGAAAGTGATGACAGGATATGCTTGGATAATAGGATGAAGATATTCCTGATTTTGATAGAGCTGTTGATCCACAAAATAATAGCCACCAGAACCAGAAGAAGCTGAAGAAGCTTGTGGAGCCCTCCTTAACAATGGTAGCAGTAATAATAATATATATTCAGCCATGGTCTAATACCATTTTGTTCCAAGACTCTGAATTTGTGAGTCCTCAGATGAGGATTTGGTTGATGATGGAAGCAAGATTAGATGGGAATAGAGGAGTAATTTGGGATGAACTAACTGGACAATTAAATTGCATCTAACAGATGAAATAATTGAGTTTTGATGGTCAGACAGGTCCAAATCCTTGATTTTATTTCGAAGCGTGCTGGTGATATGCCTGTGAATTTTTATGAGTTATTTTTGAATGACAAACTACTAAACATGATAGTGGAACAAACTAATATTTATGCTGATCAACAGACAGTTATAGGAATTCTAAAAGAAAATGTGAAGGAAAATTCTATAATTGCTAATTGGAAAGATGTTAACAGGTCAATGGATCAATTACTGCAAACATTCACTAGGGTTTTTGTGAGATGGGTTTTGGATAATGTCAATGCTTCACCATAAAAAGCTATTGGTCCCGATTCGTTTTGTATAAGAATAGTTTTGTAAATATTTGTAATTTTTCAAGAGATAGATTTGAAGCCATCCTGAGTATGATCCATTTTTTGGATAATGAAATGTGTCCTGCTGGTGATAGATTGTACAAAATATCTTCAGTTGTTGAAGTACTGAATCAACTATTTTTTGAATCATTTACACCTGGTGAAAAAGTGTGCATTGATGAGTCCATGGTGCCATTTAGGGGTCGTTTTACAATTTTAAGACAGTACATAAAATCCAAAGCTCATAACCCTTTCGGTACTGGTTTTTCGTATGGGAGTTGGTACTGGCGTTGTGTAAACTCAACGAAGGCATATTGTCCTGATAGACTAATGTCAAGTATACACGTTTTCAAATTTCATCGTGCAAATACTGTCATCGTGTTTACTCGATTGATATAATTTTGTAGTAGTGGTAAGCTGTACTGATCCAGCTGGATCCAAGAACAAACTTTTTCCCCAAGAGTCTGAACTCATTAGCAGGCACTGAAATAATAAGTTTACAAACAAAAAATCATGCTACTCACTATCCCAACACTACACAAGGATCAGTACAGTGAACTGTTCACAAGAAGACCAAAAACTGGCATGTATAAAGAAAAACCTCTAATTCTTATGCTCATGTTCATCAAAAATTTCTAAAATGACATAATGAAATCAGTGAAATGTATTGCCAGATACTTTATCTGAGGTATGATAGTTTTGAAGATATTCATGACAGTGATAAAGATTTTGTTGAATGCCACAAAATAATAGTACATGTGAAACTTCAGAACCAGAAGAAGATGAAGAAGTTGGCTGAAGAAACACTCTCCTCCCAAGAGACCAATCGTGGAACAAAAAACCAAAAAAAAGAGACTTCTGCTATGGTCTAATGACATTTTTGTTCCAAAAAACTCATGAATTTGATTCATTTTAATTCTGGTATTCAAGTAATCAATATACCTGTGAACAATTTGGCTCAGCAGACTATTTTAAATTGTTTCTAATATGAAATAATTGATGTTGTATAGAGAAACAAATAGACTATCATTGCAGACGTTTTAGCTTCGTGGTGATTCTGTTCTAACTAAATATTAGAAGGTGGACAGGATACAGATAGAGATGAAAATCTTCACATTCATATCCTTATGCATGCTGATGGCAGAAAAACTATAAAAATAACTCTTTGAAATAATATTATCAATGGATCAACTACTGACAAAACAGACCACATATTTTCAAGAATCATGTCTCAGATAGGGTTTCTAAATCTAATGTCATCGCTGCTCCACTTGCATAATTCATGTGAATGAGTGATTCTGTTGAATTCTCGTTTAGTATTTTCAAAATTTCTAATGTTTGTAAATATGATAAAATATAATTTTTCTAAAAGTTTTCATCATCCATTTCAAAATGTTGTGACGATGTAATCAACAGTTGTTATTGAAGCGACGATCTCTGTCCAACTAAAGTAATAGTTAGTTAAACAATAGTATCAGGATTCTCCACAAAACCTATTCTGAGGTCCATCGTTTTGGTATAAAACTGTACTGGGGTGTTGTGCAAGATGATGTGGAACTGGATAGTACTTCGACTTCATAATTGTGTTATACACTTGCCAGGTAAAGAAACTCTATTGACAAAGTGTGAGATGGACAGTAGCCAATGACTTTCAATGTATAGTGACAACTCTTTCTTGGAATCCCTACTTCAACAACAAAGGACACACATTATACACTGATAATTGGTATACCAGCCCAAAATTGTTGTCATTGCATCTTCATGCCTTACAACTAATTCATGTGGTACTGTAAACAGTAACAGACAAATGATGCCAAATTCTTTACTGATCCTACAGAAGAGAGAGGGAGAGAGTTTCCAAGTCTGCAAATAATATTATGATTCTCAAAAATGGTTGGATAAAAATATGTAACTGCTGTTGGATGAATACTACACAAGGATGAGATAGTGAAAACACACAAGAAAGACCGTTAAAACTGGCGAGTATCAGAAATGTCTTGAAAAACCTTTATGCCTTATTGTTGACTACACCAAATATTATGGGATCTAAGCTGACAGAACTGACATGATGCTTGAAGCTCAGTGGAGTGTGTATTCATAAGGCAACATTGAAATGGATATAACTAAATTCAGAAAGTTTTGTTCTTGGATTCATGTCCATTGACATGATTTTGTTGAATGCCCATGCATTAGGTTAATGGCGAAAAACTGGTGAACGTATTTCACTAGGAGATTACCGTAAGTGATCGACAGCCACTAGAGAAGCATCATGCGGCATAGTATTTCGCAATTCGTGGAGGAAGTACCATCAAGCAAGGAGCCACCACCACTCAGACTAACTGAAAAGATATTTTCCTGAATCTTCAGTTCCGAAACTCCAAACACAAAAAGTGCAATGAGAAAATGTCATGTTTTGTACCCACACCACAGTAAATGAGAGTAGTGTGCCGGAAAGAGTCAAGATACATGTGTGTCAACAATGTGATGTAGGATTATGTAGTGTCCCATGCTTTGATGTGTAGATCACAATTAAAGTGAAATTTTGAAAGAATCATGTATGGTGTAAAAATAAAACTGTAAATAGTACAAAATATCTGCAGGAGAAATTCAGGAATGCCAATATTGAGTGAGTACTCCACAACAGATATAAATATTATTTGTTTCATAAATGAAGTCTGCATGGAAGAGTAAATTTATAATCTAACTTTGTTTGTGTTTCCTTTGTACAAAAATAAGTGTGACCAGATTTTGTTTACAAACAGGCCTCAGAAGCATGAAAACTGAATGTGGTTATACACAGCCGGTGTGTACCACAATATTGACACAGCCCAAATTCCACTAAATTTATTATGAAATGATAAGAAAGTATATAAGAATGATTTTTGAACATATTCCTGGATTGGTGAATTTGCAGAAAAATCGCCTAGGCTGGAAAGCCCTTACCACAAGATGGTCCAGGAGTCAAAGTGTTATAAAATTCCTCTAACCTAAGTTAGCAGTTGCATGGTTACGATTGGTCAGCAGCCTACCGCTGCGTTTGTACTGAACAAAGAACAGACCAATGAATACACGGGTTTGTGAAGAGAGCCGTGGTGCCGCGGTACCCATGGCGGCAGCAATCTGGAGATGGTGGCAGCCTGTCCCCGAGTCGGAGACCAGAGCGCCATCACTTTGCATCTTGCCTTACTCCAAAGATGCAGGCAAATTTCATTTGTATGAAGAAGCATAAAACAATTATTTTTTATTTTAACTTATACAGTATGATATCAAGTAATTAATCTTTGCTGTAGGCGCCTCACGCCTTTTTCTACTACTTAATTATGCAGTGAGCTGGTGCTATGGCTTACATTATTGGATATAGTGGCTGACCCTCCGCACTTAGGCTAGTCCTTGGATCTACCTCCCGTGGAAGTCTCCCTAGATCTATTTGGCTGTCTCTGAAACTTTGCCAATTGCGGGTCTGAACCGTGCACTTCGGCAATGAACTCTGTTCTCTACACTTGGAGTGTCCCTGGCTTGAGTGCCACTGGCCCTGGAAGTGACTGACCGCTGCTGGGCGTGCAGTGAGTGCTGCCCTAGCTAAGGGACCACCTTTGCAAGGGAGCCCCAAGTCGGTGACGTCGTGGCCAGGATCCGCTAAGTACCAAAATCGAAAATGAGTATTCGGCCAATGATCTAGTGCAAGCAGGAGGTAACAGACCTTTTCTCCCAGTTCAACTTAAATTGTAATTGGCCAATCAGTTGGGACTCATTCACAACATACCTGCGTCTAATACCAGTTAAGATATTGCTGAGACAAACGAGAGTAAAATTTTAGTATATATGTTTTTTTTCAAAAATCCAGCTCCAGGTAACAAACTTCCAACTTCAAATTTTCTTAAATCAATTTCAAAATTTGCCAAACCGCATCTGTCAAAATTTCAGAATCATAAAATTTTCTCCTTCTGAGATCAAGCTTGAATTATGTTCCTTTATTAAGATCTTTAGAACACAGATTTAGGATGAAGAAGTTTCTAGTTTCTGAGAGATATTTGTATTAGTGTGTAATTTAACTTTGAAATTGAAACATTATAGCACCAAGTCTTAGTCATATCTAGCTGGCGTCACATTGACTTCACCTCAATCCAGCACTAGGGTAAGCTTATACAGGGCTTAGGACATTAAAACTGCGCTCATTTTTCTTTTTCTCAGCATTCAACCCAGAATCAAAATTACTTTTCCAAAATAGAAGGGTTGTTTCACAGTAACCAAAGAAGACATTTCTGATTTTCTAGCAATAGAATTACTTGTTGGTGTTGTTCAAATGCCTGCCTATACAGACTACTGGTCACAAAGCCTGAGGTATGAAAAATAGCAAGTGATATGCCTCTCCAAAGGTACTAGGCCTATTAGGAGATATCTACATTTAACTGTGGATAAATACGAGTTGCAGAAACAATGATAGAATGTTTACAAAATAAAGACCAGTTCTTGAAACTACAAGAAAAAAGTTATTTTGAAATTAATGTAGAACAAAAGACAAAGGTGCTCCATTGATGAGATGATGATACCTTACAAGGGAACTGGTACTGGATCAAAGAAGACAGTATGTAAAAATGAGCCCAAAAATCAGGGTTTCCAAATGTTTGTCAGATGTGGTGTCTCAGGGATTGTTTATGATTTTCTACCCTATATGGAGGAGACACACATTTTCTGGCTTTGTCTTCACTGAAGAAGAGGAAACTCGCGTCTGGGGAGTGAAGTTGTACATGCACTCCTGCAAATCAATCCCAAGTCAGCCTGGATCTGTTGTATTTTTGAGCGCATGTTCTTTTCGTTCTTTGGCTCTGGTTGCTTATCGAAATTATGAAAAAATTATCCTATCCTTGAAGTACTTTGAGGAAGCCAATCAACTTCGACCACTCTCCATTATTGGATGACAAATCCTTTACAAAGGAATGGACGTGGAGCATTTGAGCAAGGTAGCAGAACAATAATGGGGAGGGATTGTTATTTGTAAAATGGATTGAGTAACAAACCAGTGCTATATCTGGCTCTTTTGTGGTTGCATGTCCAATTATATATATATATATATATATATACCTGTGAGTTTATATATACCTTCAGTTTGTCCTTCTATGCCCATATATATATATATCGCCATCTTTCCTTATTTATCCAGTCTCATTCAAAATACCTTTACTTTCCCGTTTTGGATGTGAATTTGGAGATCCATTTCTTCCTTGATCTTCCACGCCTGTTCACTGTTTGCCGGTATCCAATTCCAGACCTTCAAAGGTATTCTCCTCTTCATCCATTCCTGCTGAGATGTCCATACCATTTTGTTGCTTCTCTCCAATGATATGTCCATCATAGTATGCTTTTTGCGCTCATCTCTCTCTCTTATAATTTCCATTCCTAATTCGATCCAGTAACGCATCCTAAACCTTACTCCTCCCAGTACATCATTTCCGCTGAAAGAAGTTTTGAGGAAGATATTTTGTCCACACACCACACTTCTGACCTTATACGTCATGGCCCAGCTCAATCATTACCTGAAGTATATGTTTTTTGGTTTTTTTAGTAATGTTTTATTCCATGAGAATCGGATGTAGTACTCTTATCATGTTTTTACCCTTCCTTATCTTCCCCATGAGTATCTACTTTATCCTCTTCCATCATCCACTAAATAACAACGCCAGAGGGATATTTGAGACTCCTTAACATTTCTTATCAAATCCATTTTCCGCTCCGTATCCTGTCCTATGCCTCCAAACTACATATATTGTGTCTTCTCTGTATTAACCTCCAAGCCCCATTTTCTGTACTCCTCTATCAATTTTATTATCATATATGTCATGTCCTGATGATCCTCTGCTAGAGAACTACCTGATCATCCGCAAAGAGAAATGTATGTATCTTAGTCCTCCAGCTCTATTCCCATTGGGCTGCATTTTTGTGTCCATTTCTTTAGAGCAGTACCCATGTATATTTTAAATAGGGTTGGAGGCAGGAACCCTGTTTCACCCTTTGGTTTGAGAAAAGGCATCAGAGTTTCATTCCCAATTCTTATTACAGCTTGATTTTCTTTGTACAATGTTTTCACTGCATTTATAAACACATTATTTATTCCTGCTTCCTTCATTGTGAGCCATAATTTTTGTAATGGAACTGAATCAAATGCTTTACACAGATCTATAAGGTAGCGTGAAGGTAGCGTGCAATTCCATACCTCTTGCTAGTCTCTTTTCTATTAGATATTTCAGGGTGAATAAATTGTCCACACAGGAACGGCCTGGTCTAAATCCACTTTGTTCCTCTATTTCTACTATTTCTTCTTCTATTCTGTTTTTTGAAACTCCTTCATAAAGCTTTCCAATGGATGATTTTACACTAATACCTCGATAATTTTTCCAATCACTTCGATTTCCCTTTTTGAATATGGAATGTATGCGAGAATCTTCCAGTCTTTAGGAATCGGATCTCCTTTCCTACCACTTCGTTAAAAATTTCACTGGCAGTTCCAACACTCTAATGGTGGCGTTTTAAAATTAGCCTAGAATGAGCAGAAGATCACCTAGTCCTGGGGCTGTATTGTTCTTCATTTTCACGCGGTGCTGTTTTTATTTCTTCCAATTTTGTTAGCTCTGCTTCTCTTATTACTAATACCTCTACATTTATTTACTGTCTCTAGATATTCAGTGCGTTGCTCTGTCAAAAGATTATTATAATATTCCTTCCAGTGTTCCATTTTACATAGGATTAATTTTTCTTTTCACATTCATATTTTTCTTTAGATTGTTTATAGTGTGTCCCAAAACTTCCCTAGACCTAGACCCTCCTACCGTTGAGCCTTATTTCACCGCACATTTTTTGGTCTGGTTGTATCAATTGAGCGGGCAAATTAGACCATCAAGGGGTCTTCAGGGGTCATAAAACTAAGGCTGGAAATGATCTCAAACCACTTTGGACATCCCAAAGAGGCTAATATGAGGTTGCGACGGTTTCTGAGTGCCGCGTAATATAGGGTGCCCAAGAAACCTCGAAATTTACAATTCCGTTTCTAGTTGACATCTTCAATTTACGTGGAAACTAAGCGTCGGAGCAGAAAAACTCATTTCACCTTTTTCTAGTAAATAAAATTTCCAAGAGATCGATGCCTAACTCGTTCCTCTAAAGTTCGGTAACTGCCGAGTTATGATTTTTACCAAAAATTAATTTTGGAGAAACTAAAATTCAAAAATTCCCCAGTTTTTGATTGTTCATATCTTCCGTAAGATGTATTAGAATTGTGTGAATCAAAATCCCACTCTGGGGATAATTTTCTTCTCTACAATTTTAGACCAAGTGGGCGCTTCTTATCTTGTCTACTAATGGCCCACGAGCTGGAGCTTTGTTAACAAAATTCCTTGCATTTTCAAAAGGACCATATTTTTGGTGTTGAAAGTCTGGCACACACGTTTCTATGTTGGCACTACTGTTGAAGTATCCTATTGGAGAATATTACTGTAGATCATTCTCCACTCTGGAAGGAATATCTACTTTGCATCCAAAAGTCAACTTTTTAAGAAGTAGGAGGTAAGAAAGGACCACAAGGATGATAAGCTGAGGGACATCCCCTAACTTTCCACTATAGGTGAACAGATGTTAACAAACAATAACTCATTGTTTTCAGCTCATTAAAGGCAGTTCAAAATTCACATATATCATATGTTAAGTTACAGTCAAAAATTTAAAATTTTGTTGCCCAAAGAGTCCTTTAACCTCTATTCCCATATAAAGAGAATAATGCACTGACCTACTGTTTTCAATACACATCTACCCTTGAATACTTAATTGATGATAAAAATTGTATTTGGTCTCAAATTGTAGAACAGAATCTCGTCTTTCATTTCCACCGTCATTTGCGACCAGAATATACATTCTCAAAGGATGAAAACATTTGGTTTTGTAAGTCGAAAAATCATCAGAATTCTTCCCTTGTTTCATGTTTAGATCAATTTTCACCCCACTAAAGGAGTTAAATGGGTAGTTGAGCTAATTATACACGTAGAGAATAAATTTTCCTACAATTTGAGCTGAATACATATGTTCTTTACTTCCACATTAATCCCAATTCAGAAGACCAACTTTAAGTAACAGCAAAATAATGAAAAAACGTGAAAAATAGTTTTCTCATCTTTTAGATTGCATGTTCTCAACTTGAGAATGCGATATCTTGGTCGCAAATGATTGTAAATGGAAGAGGAGATTCTGTTCTGCAATTTGAGACCAAAATAATTTTTATCATCAACGGCATCCAAGATAGATGTATTTGAAAACAAAAAAATCACCTTCTCGGTATATGGGAATAAAGTCAAAGTACATCAAATACATCTATCTTGGATGCCGTTGATGATAAAAAATTATATTTGGTCTCAAATTGTAGAACAAAATCTCCTCTTCCATTTGCGATCATTGCGACCAAAATATCGCATTCTCAAGTTGAGAACATGCAATCTAAAAGATGAAAACTATTTTCACGTTTTCATTATTTTGCTGTTACTAGTTGGCTTCTAAATTGGGATTAATGGAAGTAAAGCACATGTATCTGGGCTCAAATTGTAGGAAATTTTATTCTCTACGTGTATAATTAGCTCAACTACCCATTTAACTCCTTTAGTGGGGTGAAAAATTGATCTAAACATGAACAAGGGAAGAATTCTGATGATTTTCGACTTACAAAACCAAATGTTTTCAACTTGAGAATGCGATATTCTGGTCGCAAATGATTGCAAATGGAAGAGGAGATTCTGTTCTACAATTTGAGACCAAATACAATTTTTTATCATCAACGGCATTCAAGGTAGATGTATTTGAAAACAGAAAATAGCATTATTCTCGGTATATGGGAATAGAGTCAAAGGACTCTTTGGGCACAAAATTTTTAAATTTTGACCGAATTTAACATATGATATATGAATTTGAACCGCCTTAATGAGCTGAAAACAATGAGCTATTGTTTGTTAAGATCCGTCCACTTATAGGAAAGTTAGGGGCGTCCTCAGTTTATCATCCTTGAAGGGTCCTTTCTTACCTCCTACTTCTTAAAAAAGTTGATTTTTGGAGCCGCAAAGTAGATATTCTGAGGGAGAATGATCTAAGAAACAATATTCTAATAGGATACTTCAATAGAAGTACATAGAAACGTGTGTTAGACTTCAACACCAAAAATATGGTCCTTTTTGAAATGCAAGGAATTTTGTTAACAGCTCTAGCTCAAATAGTAGACAAGATAAGAAGGCCTACTTGGTCTAAAATTGTAGAGAAGAAAATTATCCCCAGAGGGATTTTGATTCACGCAGTTCTAATACATCATAAGGAAGATATGAACAATCAAAAACTTAGGATGCGTGGATTTTAGTTTCTCTCCAAAAATTACCTTTTTTGAAAAATCATAACTCAGTAGTTATTGAGACTTAGGGAGGGACGAGTTGGAGCACCAATCTCTTGTAAATTTTATTTACTAGAAAAAGGTGAAATGGAAGTTTTCTGCCCCCATGATGCTTAGTTTCCACGTAAATTGAAGATAACTAGAAACGGAACCAAAAATTTCCGAAGTTTCTTGGGCTTACCCTGTAGTACGCGGCGCTCAGAAACCGTCACTGAAGCTCCTTATTGGCCAGCCTAGCATGGGATACTTAAAGTGGTTTGAGGGTCATTTCCAGCCTTATGTTATTTTTAGGACCTAGAGAAGTCTAATTTGCCTGGGCTAAATTAGCAGTACAATTTCCAGAAGTCTAAAACAGGAGTCAACACAGGCGGAAACCTCAAGCACCAAACCAAGCAGTAAGATTGATGTGACTTGTCCCAATATTGTGAAACAATACAATGCGCACATGGGAGGGGTTGACCCGGCGAATGTACTTTGGTTGCCCTCCATAGAACAGGCTTCAAAGGTGTCATCTAGCCATTTTTTTTCACAACTGTTGGACATAAGTGTCATTAATGGCTGGATTTATTAGCTACAGACGAGATTGTGGGTGTGAATGGAGAAAATAGTTCAAAGTTGAAAAGAGTTCAGACTGTAAGTGGCTAATGCATTACTGCTGAGAAATAGAAAACGCAAGGAAGGCCTTTCATCCAGTGAAGTACAAAACACAGAAAATAAAATAATAAGAAAACTGTGACCTAACAATGTCAGCTATAATGAGGTAAGACATGATTCCGTTTGGACACTTTCCAGTATTTGTTTCAAGGGCCAATGCAGAAATTGTACTAAGGGGAGAACTACTATAAAATGTGTCAAAGGTGATTCACTGAAACTGCCTTGTTGAGAAAGAGGAACTGTTTCAGTAATTTCCACACAAAGTGAAAAATGATGTGAAACATATAACTCAGCTCATAAGCATAGTATAGTTTCTCATATTTCAAAATAAATTTCCAATTATTATCTATAATATTGTATTTTTGTCATTTTCTTTGTTTTAAGTTCATTTTTTCAATAGATATAATGTAAAATTATATTCACAAATATAGTCTATTTCATTGAGCAACCCAGTACTACTGTATTGATGTGCTGTGATCTTGGATCTTTACATTGACTATAAGGATCTGAAATACCAGTGGATAATAACCACTGATATATTTTGTGATTTTAATCAAACCTCCAAGGGCTGCTCTAGCTCATTTTCTCTGGACAGCTAACAGTGTATCCTGTAGGATACTGATGTCCAACTCTATGTTCTTCCTTTAGTAACCTGGCAGTATATCCTATAGGACGCAATACCATATATGAGGCTTGTCAGTGAAATTAGAGTCTCCACAGGGCTGCTGCTGCTGGCGCTAGGGATGGTTTCCCAATGAAGTGGCCAGGGCAACAGAGGCAGGTTGTTTGTCTCCCCTACAACAATCCCTCACAAAGCCAGCGTCCCCTGCGATGTTTCAGTTTGTCTCGCAGCAGCCGTCAGGGGCAATGGAGCTTCCTCTTGCGTCTCCTGCCAGCTGCGAGTTCGCGGTCCTGTTATTTGTTTTCTGGCCGGTTAAGAAGAAATTGGAGAAGGAGGAAATTCACAAAGAACTTTGTCAAAGTGTATGGAGGGAAGATATATGAGTCTCTCCAGGATGGTGCGCAGATGCGGTCAGGGGAACCCATCACCAAATGTCATAATGTCTGCTCCAACAAATCCTGTCATACTGCCAGAAAAAATCATGACTAGCATGTTTTGGGATTGAAAGGGATTCATATTGTTGTGCAAGTTTTATATGCCTCATGGGACAACAATCAATGCTGGGACTGGTACTGTGAGACCTTAAAAATCTTAGACGTGCCATTCAGAACAAGAGAAGAGGAATGCTGGCAAAAGGAGTGCGTTTTCACCATGACCAACGCCTGGACCGCACACCGCCAATCGGGAAACCACAGCCCTCATTGAAAGATTTGGATGGGAAATGGTGTCTCACCCCCTACAGCCCAGAAATAGCGCCAAAGTGACTTCGCATCTCTTCCTCAGAGAGTTGAGAAAGAAAAACCTTGGCAAGAACCCAATCTCATGACTGATGAAGAGGTACAAAACGCACAAGATTACTAGACAAAAGGTTCAACCATCAACCCCAGTGCTATTTCTGTCTGCTGCCGTTGGAGTGGGGGACTGCATCGATGACCGTACGGCTGAATCACAACTCAGTCCAAGATGCTCCCAGTCCAGCACGTGCTCAGTGCAAATTTTATGATTGCTATTCATCGGTTTATCATTGCACAATTCACTTCGGTTTTATTGAGAAGAAAGAAAGAAGAAAAAAGCCCTAAAATATGTTGCAGGATATTTTTATTTTATAAAGAGACTTTTTTCATTTGTATTTTTTATTATAAAAGAGACTGATGCCCAGTTCAAAGAATCTATGCACTTCAAACAGTGATTGAGTTGAATCTCTGAGTTGAGGGAGTTTAACATGTCACTACTGAGTGAATTTTGAGAATAATAAATCAAGCAAATGATAAATATATCCATGAGGATTCATGAGAATACAGTTTCAAACAACAGTAAAGGGTGATTGAAAGCTATTTAAAAAATCTAAAAGAAAGCAAGACTCTTCACCCTCAAGTGAATGACAGAATAAATGAGAATTTTGCACGTACAAGAGACATTAGATTAGAGCTTGAAAATTACATGAATGAGAAACAAAAATGGAAAGTGAAGAATGAAGAAAACAAGAGGGAAAAAAAATTCAGTTTTCAAATTTCATCAAAGCTTTAAATATGAATATGTAGACTTTTTTTTCAGATGTAGTTGTGTAAATGATGAACACATTATTATTTCATGTAGGTTTAGATATCATGCTACTATCTTTTTGTACTACAATCAAATTGAGTACCAGTGAAAATTCAGGAAATAGAAGTCAAATATAATTTTACAAGTTATTAGAGTGAAATAATTCCTGTGAGACAGTTCCTGTGCAACACAAAATTGAAGTGCCTTTCCAATTGTAAGTTAATATACCATCTTATTATTCACAGTAGTTTAATAATTGTATTTGTGGGCTTAATTCACTGTGGATTAATTAATCATTGTAATCATTATTCAGTATTCATATTATGATTAATCATCAATATACTTTACTTCTTACGTTCTTTTAAGTACCGTATATGATTAAAGCTACTTTGGAGGTAAATTATGACCATGTATAGTAGCAAATTGATGGTTTGCCTTTGGTGGTTTCTCGACAATATCAGGAGAGACAGCGGTCTTAGAGAGAAAAAATGTTCAAATGAAAAATTAAATTCATCTTTTATCTACAACTTTCCCGGCTTACAAAACTTGCTCTATCTTAGAATACCATAGAAATGTGAAAATCTCTTGCTTACTAACTTTTCATGTCATATTTTAAGATGTGTGAAAATCTGTTAACTTTTTTTTTTTTCTTCTCATAGGAGTTGAATAAACTTAAAATCGGTATATTTAATTACACCATTAGAATCAAGTGATTTATTCGCTTTCAACTACAGTGAATTTGAAAATTCTAACTCAATTCTAAGAGGGTTAAACGATGGATTTATTCAAAGCAAGAGTTCAGTGAACGGTATACGAAGTCAAGTTACTGTCTATATTTTGTGATTCAAGTGACGACTCACGCTGGCGTTCCCTCCACTATGCGTCTTATACCGAGCGATGACTTAACCTTCTGTCTAGTAATCTTGCAAAAACGCAGTTGTCAGTTTTCTAACAGAAAGTAGAGGTTAAACAGGCGGCAGAGTTCTTATGACTCTGGTTTAAAGAAGTGGGTGCCTCAAATGCAGAGAGTGCATAGAACACTGTGACAGCGATTATGTAGAAAAATAAAAGAAATACTGAACTTTCCAAAATGTACTTTTCTTTGCAATTAAACCAGTTTTTATATGAAAAATTTTCAGGAGACTTACTTTACTGACATGCCTTGTACATATAAAAAAACAGAAAATAATTTTTAAAATGACAGGAAGTACCTGTGCCAAGTTAAGGGTTAAAAAGTGAAAGTAAGAGAAAATACCTTTCAAATTCCTAATTCTGTCTCCTTACCTCTGTCTGAATATCAAAGTTTGTGGAACTCTAAGATTAGGTATCTGAACTCATTTATGACTGACAATAGGCAGGACTCTAAATCATTGTGGTGAGGAATAAAAGAGCTTGGCCTTGGTAAACATAAATCTGAAACTAAAATTGACTTACCATTAGACCATATAAATGACCATTTTCTTTCACATTCAACTCAACGTGACAAAGTAACCATCAGTAATCATATTAACAATTTAAAAGATCAAGTAACTAACTTGAATACCACTTGCTAATCAATTTCATTTTCAACATATTTCAGAACAAAATGCTTTCAAAGCAATCCACCACATACATAGTAATGCCACTGGAGGAGACAAAATCCCTATCAAATTTTTAAAGAGAATGATATTTGCAATCCTTCCAGTCATCACTCCAATTTTTAACAAGTCTCTTGAAAATGGTAAATTTCCTGAAAATTGAAAGGTTGCCCTGGTTTGTCCTTTAAACAAAGTTGCCTCACCCAATGAAGTTGAAGACCTTAGACTTAGACCAATCAGTATCCTCCAGTATATCCTCTGGTATAAATCAGTATCCTCTATCAAAAGTACTTGAAAGACTTGTTCATTCACAAGTTGTAGCATTTCTGGAACAAAATAACAAACTTCACAACTTTCAATCTGGATTTCAAAAATCTCATTCAACTGAGACAGCTCTTCTGCGTAACCAATAATATTAGGCTGGCTATGGATCAAAGAAAATGTACAATCTCAAGTCTTTTTGATTTTTCCAAAGCATTTGACACAGTAGATTATGAAATTCTACTGTAAATTCTATTGTAAATATGGAAAAGGGGACACAGAAAGCAAAATGAAAAAATCAATTTTTGAATTTTAGGGCCATTTGATAGAGTATTGTTTTGTGAATACATCAATGTATAACACTTGATATTTGCATGAATTCTTTATATAAAATAAAATCTTTAAAAAATATGATGTCATTCTCAATTTTATTCTAAAATTTGTTGAATCACAAAAATTTTCAAAACACTATAACTTTTGAAAGGAGTGACCAATTTCCATGATTCTTTCAATATTGTGTTGGCAATACTTTCAGTCATATGTTTTGAAAACTACCAATGTGTTGTTAGTGTTTGTTGGTTAGTTTGTTTTGCTTACAAAATATTTGTACAGTGCGCATTTTTATAAACTTTTTGGACAAATTTCCTGAATATTTCTTCTGGTTGTACTATTTATCATCTATGAAATAGTTATCCAACATCATAATGCCTTGTTCTACTAATCGATTGACAAAGAAAAGGAAAGGCACTGGACGAAAGCCTCATAATTCACAGTCTTCATCAACTGAAATTGACAATACTTCTCCAAGTTGTAGTGCTTCAAATACTGGTGCTTCAAGAACATCTCTGTCCAGTTCCAAGAATAAACTCTCAAAGTTGGACTGGGAAAAATATGAGTGTAATGATTCTAATGTGTATGAGTTTATAAACATTGAAATATTCTCTGAAGTGCTAGCAAAAGTGACACTATGTAAAAATTGTAAGTCATGTGGGCTACAGCTGCAAACACAAAAGTACATGTTGGGGTTGCATCACAACTTGAAATTTTTTGTCTGTTTTGTAATTTCAGTGAAAAATTCTTCATTTCAAAAAAAGTTGACAATAGTGGTAACAGTAATATTTTTGATATAAATATTAGGTTAGTTTACCACTAAGGTCCATAGGGAGAGGCCAAAAAGCTGGTCAAATGCTTTGTGGTGTTTTGAATGTTTCTCAGCCTCCAAGTAAGTTCAGTTTATACAGTAAAATACTTAGTGTAGCTATTGAAAACGTTGCTGAAAACTCTATGAAACAGGCAATTGAAGAAGCAGTTGATGAGAATAGAGAAAGCTAAACCCCAAGAGATATTTCAGCAGCTTTTGATGGGACTTGCAAAAGCAAGGCTTCAGATCCCTGAATGGAGTTGTTAGATGCACAAGTGTGGACACTGGTAAGGTGATAGATGTAGAAATTCTTACAAAATACTGTACTTGTCCAGATAAAACAAATCATGGTGATACTTGTCAGAAAGCTATGAAGGCCCAAGTGGAGGAATGGAGGTACAGGGGGTGAAAGCAATTTTCAGAAGATCAGTGGAAAAATACAATGTAAGATATGTAAATTACTTGGGAGATGGGGATACAAAAAGCTTTCTTTCTGTTGAAAAAGATAAGCCCTATGGTGACCTACAGATAAATAAGTTGGAGTGTTTGGGGCATGTGCAAAAAAGGATGGGTGCACGTTTACAAAAATTGAAACAGGAGAAACGTGGCATCCCTCTGATGGCTTGTCACTGGGTGGTAGGAATAGATTGACAGATGCTGCCATTGATCAACTTCAATCTTATTGTGGCCTTGCTATTCGAAATCATACTGACAATTTGGAAGACATGAGAAAAGCAGTATGGGCCATCTACTTTCATAAACTGTCCACTGATGAGAAGCCTATTCATGGATTATGTCCTTCTGGTGAAACATCTTGGTGTAAGCATAATAAAGCTCTTGCTGTAAATGGACCAGCAGTACCTCATAGAAATAATCTACCAGAGAGTGTTATGGAAGTAATGGAGCCGATTTTCAGAGATCTGAGTCAACCAGAATTGTTAAAAAAGTGTCTGCATGGGAAGACTCAGAATGCAAATAAGAGTGTGAACAATGTGATTTGGACTTGGATTCCTAAAAATGTTTTTGTTTCCATGGCAACATTGAAGTGTGGTGTGGCAGATGCTGTATCATCTTTCAATGATGGAAACATTTCAAAATGTGAAGTGCTGTGCAGATTAGGTATTCAACCAGGAAAAAGAACAGTTGACAGTATGAAGAATTTGGATAGGGAGCAAATGCGGGATGCGGAAAATTCCATTACAGAATTTGAACGACAAGCTAGAAGAGAAAGATGATTGACAAAAAAGAGATTGGCTGAAGACTTCAAAGAAATTTCTGCCTATGATCCTGGGATGTATTAGGTGAGTGAAGAGTTCATTTAAATACATAATACTTGCATCTTGAGCTAATATTGACAATTTTTCTAGTTTTTTGCATTTCCTGAGAATTTTGATTTTTCAGTACATAAGGAACATTTTCTCAAAAAGTAATAGTTATCCTGATGTATTTTTTACACGTTACTGGCCTCTGTACGTTACATATGCTGAGTTATTTTCAGATTGATCCATCCAAAAATAATTATTTAAAAAAAATTCTCTTGTTGAAAATGTAGGACTAAAAAGGCAAGTTGAGAATTTTTTTTCATATTCATTTCTATGGTTAGTATGCTTCTGAAATTAACTCAGCTATTGTAGGAAGTGCTTATAAAAGCATGTTAAAAATTTGAAAGCAATAGGTTGAGTAGTTTTTGAGAAAATGTTCCTTATGTTAACATGGAGTAGGATAGGGATTCTGTGTCCCCTTTCTTGTCCCAAATCAGCTCTTCTTGGACTTAGTAATAAAAAACACTAGTATGGTTCAATTCCTACCTTAAAAATAGAAAACAATTAGTATGGTTCAATTCCTACCTTAAAAATAGAAAACAATGTGTATCTGTTGGTGATAATAGTTCAAATTGGAAAAATGTTATACACAGTGTTCCTCAAGGTTTCTCAGTTACAAAAACTTTTCAGTAACATGAAATCAGCAGTGAAAATTAAAACCAACAAAAATGCAACTGGCAACAAAAAAATGAAATTAAATCAATGGGAGAACAAGCTTTACAATGTTCTCAGTAAAATAGAAAATCCTGTGTTCTCCAAAGTCCCAGGAGGAGTTAGCATTGGTGATGGGCCTATTCAGATAGCTCAGAATATGTTAATTGATGAATACATTGACATCCCTGAAGCTGAAACTTCAACTTCTAGCACTTCAATTCCTAAAGGTTGTCAAACAGGAACAAAAATACGATAAAGTGCCAAAAAAGTAATTAATTACAAAACTGATGATACAAAAGACTTATCAACACCGCAACTTCAACGAATAGTTTTAGTACAACAAATGAAACTTCAAGAATTTTAGAGTAAGACCGAGGAGGAAAAATTGAAAATGTCAGGAGAAGTTGCAACTACACAAATGGAAGAGATGCAATACAATTTTCCAACTAATCAAATTTTGTGATAAATAAAGTTATCCTTGTTCCTTATCCTTCTATTTCTCTAAATGTGAGAAATACGAATTAAAATAAAGAAATGGAATAAAATAAATATGTACAAAATAAAAATACAAAAATAAATCAAATAAAATGCATCAGCTGTACGCACACACATGCATTTGCTTACAAGTATATAAAAATGTAGGTATGCACATGTGTATTTGTACAGAATGTGCATGACTACATTAGTATACACCCATATATTCACACAAGTGTACTTGCATGCACGTACTTGAGTGCATGATAATGCACATAGCCCTTTTGGGACGAGCCCACACGATCGTGATAGTTATGTATAATCTGTTTTAATGTAGTGTTAAATGCTACAGACCTTTTTCTTCCTGTTTCTGGCCGGCCTGCATCGATAGTGAGGGTTCCCTTCTATCATTTAAGTTCGAGTTGCAGCCTGTAGATGGTGCTAGTAAGAAGTTTCAGTCATTCTAGTGGATCTGCATTTGAGGTTATATGAAGACTTGAAGTAAGTATTGTAGTTTTTTTTAAATACCATTCAGATTAATACTGCAATAGTTTTTTTTTCACAAAAATGATAAGCTATGCATGCATCATATTAGTTAGGCCTCAAAGACAAATTCATGGAAGCTCACCAAAATGAATGCTCACAATATTTTAAGAATTCACAAATTTGTGCAATATTTATTATATTTTCAATTTTCTTTATATGGTGTATAATTTATTTGATTCCTTTTATCAACCTCACAAATTCGAGATTCAAAAGTGATCTTCCTGAATTGAAAATTATTATCTGTTCAAGCAGTGCTACAATATCATAACCTCATTTTGGAGAACATTGACTTGATTGAAAATTTTTGGGAGAGGAATAATACATGCTATGCCTAGTTTTTCCTTCCAATTCAAGTATTTTATATAAATGTATGAATAAATAAATGAATTCCCTTTAATTATTCTCTCATAATTATTATAATTTTTTTTGGAATTTACAAGTTTTAAATGGTGTCTTTATTAATTCTCCTATTGTAGATTCCTTTTTGTGGATTCTTATATATATATATTTATCATTGATATTTTCCCATATTCTAGATGGAGAATATCAAAAACTTCCTCATGGATGAGGATATTCTTGCTAATTTGGATGGCAATCTGTCCGATCTCAACCTTCCTGGGATGTCATCAGATGATGAGGATGGTGACAAGACATTCATGCCTCCAGCTCATACTGCTGGGCAGAGTGAGTCTGAAGATATCAGCTCCGATGAAGATTCACCACTGCGACCTGATCCTGGGGTAGAACCTGATCCTGCACCTGGACCTAGCAGGAAGCCCATCAACAAGCAGAGAACTAGGAGAATGCTTTGGCGAAATGAGGCATTCAATGAGAAGCCATGGCCTGGACCTCTAGACCTTGAGACAATTGAGGTATTTTTATTTCAATATTTTATTAAAGAATGCTTGCTCTTGATATCTGAAAATATTCCTCTACTTCAAATAAAATATAATAAGTGAAATAAAGAGAGTTTTCTCTTTTCTCAGAATCCTGATCCAGTTCGCACTCCACTGAGCTATTTCACAGACTACTTCCCTGATGAGTTTTTCAAGCTGGCATCAAACTTCACCAACATCTATTCATTATCAAATGGAAAGCAGCTGAATACCAATCCACAAGAGCTCAAACGGTTTTTTGGTTTAAATCTTATTATGGGTGTTATTCACTATCCACCATTAACAATGTATTGGAAAATTAATGTTCGTTTGCCTCTGATAGCTGATGTCATGTCAAGAGACAGATTTATAAGTTTACAAACCAACATCCATGTTGTAGATAACAATAGACCTCCAGCTGACTACAAAACAAACAAGTTCTGGAAGATACAGCCGGTCATTGACACGGTTTGTTCAGCATGCATTAAATTACCTAGGACAATAGAACATACTCAATTGATGAGCAAATGATCCCTTTCACAGGACACTGCCCATCCAGACAACTAGTGAAAAATAAACCACGCCCAGTTGGCTTGAAAATCTTGTTTTAACTACTTCTGGGGCTTGGTTCTTGATTTTGAAATCTATCAGGAGCCACTACCTCTTCCAAACCCTGAGCTAGGACTTGGAGCATCAATTATTCTGAGACTAGTTCAAACTATTCCTCCTGGTAGCTTTGTGTATTTTGACTGCTACTTCACATCAATAAATCTACTGGAAAAACTTTCTGAATTGAAAATTGAGGAACTGGGACATTCATTGTGAATAGGGAAGAGATATTCCTTTAAAAAAAAAACAGAAGCTTCCAAGGGAAAGTCTTGAGTATGTCAGGTCAGATGGTAAAATTGTAGCTGTTGAGTGGATGGACAGTAACAAAGTCTATTTATTGTCCACTCACACGGGTATTGAGCCACAAAAAATAATCAAAAGATGGTCAAAAACTGAGAAAAAATTCATTGAAGTTTTGTGTCCAGCTATAGTGAGTAGGTACAATCAATGCATGGGAGGTAGATGTATGTGACCAACAAATAGAATACTACAGGACATGGTCCAAGACCAAAAAATGGACTGTCAAATATATTTTACATTTTCTAGATCTGGCTGTTGTGAACAGTT
This sequence comes from Laodelphax striatellus, assembly GCA_017141395.1. Taxonomy (NCBI): domain Eukaryota; kingdom Metazoa; phylum Arthropoda; class Insecta; order Hemiptera; family Delphacidae; genus Laodelphax; species Laodelphax striatellus. Next base: position 31,338,658 of record CM029532.1, read on the forward strand.
GGATGTTGTACATCAGAGATTGCAAAGCCAACAAAGTTCCCAAAAATAAGAGGAGTGATCTTCTACAATTTTGATTAGATATATCTGAAGCTCTAACATGTGCACCTGATCGGTCACATGCTGTTCTTTCTTCTTCAGAGAGTGAAGAAGAATCTCTTCCTCAGAAAAGGTCAAAGTTTTTCAATCCACCTGCTAATCTCCTGGAGAGGATAAAAAGATATGACAGATATGATCACTATCCAACTTTTGATCCAATTGATAATCCAAAAACATGTCAACTGGAAGGCTGCTCAAGTCGTTCCAAAATAAGATGTGAAAAGTGCAATACTACCTCTGCCTATCAAGAGGTAAGCATTGTTTTAAATTATTCCACAAAAAATATCAAAATGTTGAATTGTAAAATGACTGGACTATACTCAATTTGCTATATGGCCACACAAAGGTTACATTCCTACAATTTAATTGTGGATAAATATTACATTCCTAATATTTTAATAATAGATTAAAGTAGATAATAGATAAATAGATAGATTTAACCCTTAACTGGTATGGTGGGGTCACCCATGACCCCAAGCAGTTTTAATTCACATATTTGACTGCTGGAGCGCCACCTGAAAGCTTCTCCACCTTGTGTATTCTCCTATTCTCCCCTCTCCTACACAACGGCAGTATCGTTCATGGAACCAGTCTTGAAACATCTGTCCTGAGAGTGCCTGGGGTCACGTCTGACCCCACCATACCTGCTGTGTAACTTTTTCTGTTTATAAAGTGAACACGTAGATTGCATTTTAAAGTGATGAGTTGACTTGTGCCTTTGGTTTATGTTGGTGTAACTAAAGTAATATGGAAGAAGAAAACTTATTGCATAATATTGCCGAAATAAACAGGCTACTAGATGACAACAAGGACGACAATATTTCTGTTTATCCCAATGCTTCAACTGTCCATGACGACCATAACAGTGACAGTGAAGAGAGCTTGCCCGAAGATGAAGATGAACAGTTATTTGACAACAATACGGACACCAATCCTCATTATGATCCAAGTTTATCTCATATTTCTGATAATGAAACAGAATCTAGTGATTCAGAAGTAGCTAACGAAAGTGCATGTGGTCGTGGGAGGGGACGGGGTCAAGGACGTGGTGGTAGACCTGCAGTGAACATAGCCCAGCCCTCTGAAAGTGCCAATTACTTCTATGGTAAAAATCGAATGAAATGGGCAAAACTACCACCAGCTCCGAGTAGGACACGTTCTGACAACATTATAACTAAGTTACCAGGACTGAAAGGCAATGCAAAGATTACTAAGCCAAAAACTCCTCTTGCCGCTTGGAAATTGCTTTTTGATGATCAAATACTGGATGAAATTATTGATCATACTAATGAGAGGATTACAAATACATCAATCAAATATGGTGCCAACGCATTGAATTGTCAGTTTACCAAACATACAGACAAAACAGAATTTGAAGCCTTCATTGGTCTGCTTTACCTTAGTGGAGTTTTTAAGTCAAATCATGAGAATGTTGAATCTTTGTTTGCAACTGATGGTACTGGGCGTGATATTTTTTGCTGCGTCATGTCATTGAAAAGGTTTCTTTTTCTGCTGATAGCAGTTCGTTTTGATGATATCAACACCAGGGATGAAAGGCTGCAAAATGACAGACTGGCATATATATCTGGGGTATTTAACAGTTTTATACAAAACTGCAAAGACAACTACTCCTGTGGCAAATATCTCACTGTTGATGAGATGCTAATGCCATTTTGTGGACATTGTCACTTCAGAGTGTATATGAAGAGCAAACCCGCAAAATACGGACTCAAAGTGTTTTGTTTGTGTGACTCAAGAACACATTACCTCTTGAATGCTTTTGTGTATGTAGGAGAAAATAATGTTGAGAATCCAGAAAGATTGCTTATTCCTACTGCTACTGTTTTAAGCCTTGTTGAACCGGTAACTAATTCAAAAAGGAACATTACTGCGGACAACTATTTTACTTCCATTGAACTTGTTGACAAACTAAAGGAAAGACAATTGACATATTATGTAGGGACTATTCGCCAAAACAAAAGGGATGTACCGGCTGCTTTCAAACCTAACAAAGATCAACCCGTACAGTCGTCTGTATTTGGATTCACTAGGGACAAAACTCTCGTATCCTACGTTCCAGAAAAAAATAGGAGTGTTACCCTTCTAAGTACAATGCATCATGACATGAAAGTAAACGCAGAAAATGAAAACAAGCCAGAGATGATTGAGTTCTATAACTTAACAAAAGGAGGTGTGGATTGCTTAGATCAAAAATGTGCCATTTTCTCTGTTGGAAGAAGAAGTCGTTGCTGGCCCCAAGTACTGTGGTTTGGTCTCTTGAATATCAGTGGAGTAAATGCGCATGTTATTCTCAACTCAGTTGACCTGCAAACTAAACTTGATCGAAGAAACTTTTTGAAAAATCTAGGACTTGACCTTTGTCAGCCTCACCTAAAACAAAGATCTCAGCTTAGCAGTCTACCACGTGAACTGAGGATGACAGTTCAAAGGATTGTTGAGGCACGACTTCCACCAGAAGAACGACCAGGGCCTGCTGCTCTTCCACCAGAAGAACGACCAGGCCCTGCTGCTCTTCCACAAGAAGAACCCCATAGACCTGCGCAGAACCAACCACCACCAAAGACACGCCATTGCAGTATCTGCCCGAGAAAGAGGGACCAGAAGCACCCAACTGAGTGCGAAAAATGCTCACAAGCTGTCTGCAAGGCCCACAGCACTGTGCACATTGTGTGCCACGACTGCATAGACAACTAATTGTAAGTTTCAAGCACTTTTGTTCAACTAATTCTAAAGTTTAACCAAATTTGTTTAAATAATCTTACAAAAGTTAGGCCATGTCAGTTTTTTTATGTGTAATTCTAGATTGTGGTTTTGTCAGGTTCTTGTGTGGTTCAAACCTACATCTTTGAAGATATGATAAGTGAAAATAAAATTTTTCACTTTTATGGTACAATTATCAATTTTTACTACCCTTTCACTACCGGTGTCCATCTCAATGCCCATAACTTCAATCGCTTTTTTCTCAGTTATCACATGGTTTTTCATATCTTGACTACAGCTGGGAACTTCAGTAGTCAATTTCTGATCATTTGTGCATGCTTCTGCCATCTAACGGACTTATATAAAACTAATAGAAGTGTTTGAAGAGATCAATGCCAGCTGTATCACCAATTGTGTGACAAGGAATTTTTATACATATTTTTTCTTATATTTTATTGTTATTTTTCTCTTGATTTATTTTTTTCTATGTAGAATATAATCCAAAATAGGCAATGGATACAAGAAAAAATATAAATCAGTTACAAATATTTATCAAACAATCACTGAAATAAGTGTCCATTTCAGTGCCCATTGGTAGTCAAGAGTGGCTTGCTCACATGTTTTATTTTTTGAGGTTATGTATATTTTCCTTCGCAATGGAGCTGTTTTGGAATGTTTATTGATTTAAACTTCAATTTTAAACAACTATTACAAGTAAGTATACATATTTATTCCATATTATCATATAATTATCATATAAAATTTTCAGAAACTGTTGAAAAATTGTAATTTTCACTTCAAAAACACATGATTGATAGCATCTTACTAGCACTTATATTGGCATTTTCAAAAGTCTTGATTCCTGATTTCAAATATATATACTTTTATTTAGACAAAAGTTACATTATTTTATTTATTTCCAGTGGATTTCGTTGAGGATCTTGCTTTGTATGACCTGGATAAGGAGGAAGACCAGGTCGTTCTGCTAGACATCTTGTGTGGAGACCAATCTGATCTTGATGAACTACAGAGCTCTGATGATGAAGTATCAGAGGAGCCACTATTGAAAAAACCAACTAGAATTGGTAAGTGTATAGACTATATTCAATAAAGCCTAAGATTTTAGTTGAATAGTTTTTATATACTGGTACTATGAAAATGAAGTTTCAACTAAGCTCAGGCTACTAAAGAATCATTTTCATTTTTATGTTGAAGGTGCTGATGTTTTTCCACATGATGAAGAAGTAGCAGGTAATAACTCTGAAGAGGAACATAATGCACCTGGAGAGGCAACTGCTCAACCCTTCATTCCGGTTGTGCCTTCACATTATGATGGCATAACTGAAAAAAAGAAAATTGAGTGGAGACATAAGAAATTCACTATGCCACAAATTGGTGATTTTACCATGGATGATACTACAGAATTAGATTTCCCAATAGACTATTTCATGAAATATATCACTGAAGAGTGCATAGACTTAATGGTAGAAAAAACAAATATGTATGCTCTGCAAGAAGGCAATAATTTTCAGCCAACAAATGCTGCAGAAATCTCAGCCTTCATAGGTCTGCACATTTACATGTCGGTTCTAAAATTTCCTAGAATAGAAATGTATTGGAGGCATGCCTGAAAGTTTCAATTTTCACAGAAACGATGACTAGGAATCGTTTCTATCAATTGAGAACCAATCTACATTTAGTAAATAATTTAGAAATAGACACTACTAAGGATAAGTTTGCTAAGGTTAGGCCTATTTATGATTATGTGAAAAATAGATGTAATCAGCTTGAAATAGAACAGGAGATTTGTGTAGATGAGCAAATGATCCCATTCAGAGGCCATCACAGTACTAAACAGTACATTCGAGGGAAACCCAGTCCACGGGGAATAAAAAATTTTGTACTACGAGAAAAAACTGGGCTTATGTACGATTTTATTTTGTATCAGGGAGCTCCACTGAAATTGATCAGTGTAATTTGAAGACATTTGGTTTGGGAGCTTCAGTTGTTTTGCAACTTGTAGAAAATGTGTGTAAAATTAATCATTTTCTTTATTGTGACAACTTTTTCACAACTTATAACCTCTTGGAGGTTTTGAAAACAAAATCTGTTTGGGCTGCAGGAACATGTAGGATAAACCGTTTCAGTAAACCGCAGTTTCTAAATGACAAGGAAAGTTTGAAAAAGGGTAGGGGTTACTCACAAGAACTGACCAGTCAAGATGGCAACATTGTCCTCTGTAAATGGACTGATAACCGATCAGTTGTCTTGGCATCCAATTTTGTTGGTATTGGAGAAACAGATGAGGTGAAGCGGTGGGATAAACACACAAAAAAGAGGTGAGTGTTGCAAGACCTGAGGTAGTTAGGCGATATAACTATGGAATGGGAGGGGTTGACAAGTTTGACCAAATGGTAGCTCTATATAGAATTTTCATTAAAAGTAGAAAGTGGCCTTTGAGAATGATATTCCATGCCATTGACATTGCTTGTGTCAATTCATGGCTGGAATATAAAATTGTACATGAAAAGAGCAATGAAAAATTCGATGATCTGCTAGAATTCAAATTGAGGCTAGCAGAAGCTTTGATAAAGTCTAAGAATACTGTTGTAGGAAGGAAACGGGGACGTCCATCTTTGGATGATGAGCAAATTCAAGATCAAAAGCCAAAAAAGCAGTCGGTTGAGGTAAGGCCTATCCCTGAAATCCGAAAGGATAATGTAGATCATAAGCCTGAATATGATTCAAATAAAGAGGCCACAAGATGCAAAAATCCAGGTTGCAAAAAGAAAACGCATGTTTTCTGCCAGAAGTGTATGGTGCATCTTTGTTTTGTGCCTGGTAGAAATTGTTTTTCAAAATTCCATTAGATGAATGAATATAAGTTCAATTTTCTTTCTATTTTAATTTTGTTTAGGATTGATTAGCATTATTGTTGAATAGTTTATAAATGTAGAATAAATTGTATAAATAGTATTATAGTATAAATATTTCATAGTCTAGTTATAGCAATAATTTCCATCAATTTTCTGTAGTTGTTTCATCCAATTTTACCGATCAATTATTCATTGAAAACACTAAATTTTGGTTGAAATTAATTGTAAAATAGTATTATTACATAGTTATAATTTTTTACTTGTTAGGAGACATGAATAAAGTGAGTTTTACTGATAACTTTGCTCATATCTATGCAGTCTCTCCAGTTCCCAGAAGGTGAAAGGTGTCTCACATTGTGATGCTGTTGACTCCTTATGTCCATCACAATGGACATGCTCAAAAAATGGTAAAAAAGTAATTTTTTACATTTTTTATATTTTTATAAGTTTTAGAATGTATATTAAAGTACAAAAATTGAGAAAAAAATTTTTTTTCATGTGCCAAGAAAAATCAGTAGTGAAATGTTTTTCTCATCAAGAAATTTGCTTGTTTTCAAAACTTAGTTATAAAATATTATTCATAATGTGACAAGTTTGATATATAGTGTGTAGTTCAATAATTTAAATGTCAATTGAACATATAATATAATAATAAACAGCATTTTTTGAATTTGACTATTTATTACCAATTATTTATAATTGGGGTCAATGGTGACCCCACCATACCTGGAGTGTTACTTTTTTTCACCATACCAGTTAAGGGTTAATAATAAATTAAATAAATGGATAATAGATTTTGATTTATTTTTGTACAATTAAATTTGATTGTTTTTCAACATTGAATGGAGTTTTTCCTCACTATCCCTAACCACAAAATTAGTTGAGTATGGCCTGACCCGCATGATTGTGAGGGTTAGTTTTTAGAAAAAATGGCAACAAGGGATTTTTTTTCAATTTTCCCTACTCCAGTATGATGCTAGGATAGAGAAAAAAGTGATAGACACTTGAGAATCATCATGAATGTTCCCGGCCTGAAAGGGATACAGGTGATGCTTTCTATTTTTTTTTATTCAATTCAATTTTTTAATTTTCTTTTATTTTTTCATTATATTTTATTACACACAACACATAAGGATAAGGAAGCAGGAACAATAAGTAATTTACTAAAAATTTTAATATGTTGATATGTTATATATATTATATATATACAGAAGAGCTGTATCTCGCAAACGGTTGGGCCTACAATGATAAATTTGGTCTCATTGAAGGTAATTTAATATACTTTAAAAAATATGTCCAATGTCCTATATGAAAAAGTGATTCTTCAGGGTGAAAATTGGCCAAATGTAAAAAAAAGCAAAATTCCGCCATTTTGTACAATTTTTGGAGATGATCCCGTAGTTTGCCGAGGTCTAAAACTTGGATTTAGCATCCCAGGACTACCATAAACATTATTAAAAAAAGAAACCCCCATTTCATGCAAGGTAAAATGTACTATTTTACTGGGCTAACATGCAGTTCTCCTGTAATACAGCTGTGGCTCCTTATTGTACCTCATTATCAACATTCTCAACTGCTCATTTAGTTCAGAAATATCCCACAAGTTCATAGATCCAGTTAGCATATTGATATTCAATTTTTCTCAAAAGATATATAAGATTTTATGATGAAATATGTTTTTTGTTTTTTTAACAAACAATAGCAAATTTTTACATCAAATTTTCAAGGAATATATCAATATTTCAATACACCAACAATCAGCTGATTAAAATTCATGTTGGTAACAATGTTGGCTTGTTTGAATTCGTACTGGAATTGTCTGTCACATGCCAATCTAACCTATTTTAACACTCAGTGCAAAAATGTTCAAATTCAGATTTAAATGAAGTTTACATTTGTTTTACTATTATTATTTGCTCAGTATGTACATTTTTCACAATGAATAATAATTCCAGTATCAGTATGTCAACTGATGAAATTGTTTTAGAGCTGGAAAATGATGAACTCAGTTCAATTAATAGTGATGATGTGAATGAACTTTTTGATCTCGATGACTCAGATGCTGACCCTGATTACAGACCAGAAAATTTGCAAGAAGATGACGACAACAAAAGTGATGATGATCTTGAGACTAAGTGAAACTGATCCTAATGCTAATACTAATAGGCCCAAAGTGAATCACCAACCAGAACTTCTTTGGAGTCTACCAGATGGTGTTCAACAGTTCATACCATATAATCCAGATTATTTAGATGTAGGAATAAATAGTGACATATTTGAAACCATGGGAGATTGTGCATTACACGAATTTTATGAACTGTTTTTGGACTCAGAAATACTAACTCTTGTGGTCACTGAAACAAACCATTATGCAGCACAAAAAATATCAAAATCCAGATTACAGCCAAAATCGCGACTCCACAAGTTGTTTCCTACAGATATAATGGAAATGAGGAATTTTTTTTGGTATTTTGCTCCATATGGGGGTTGTTCAGATGCCAAAGATAAGTGATTATTGGAAGTCAAACACTCTGTTGACTTCACATCTAGGGAAAGTCATGAGTCTCAATAGATTTCAATTACTGCTAACAATGCTTCATTTTAGTAATAATGAGGATACTCCTCATTAGGCTATTTAAAGTTCAAAATTTGATTGATTTGCTCTGTGAAAAATTTCAATTGTGTGTCATTCCATCAAAATTTGTATGCATAGATGAGACAATGATCCCATTTCTTGGTCGGCTTGTATTCAAACAGTACAATAAACAGAAACGCTATAAATATGGCATTAAAGTTTTCAAATTATGTTCGGATCCATATTATACATTGAAATTCAAAGTTTATTCAGGTAGGGAGAAACAGATGCTTGACCATTCTTTAGAGAATAATTTGGTTACTAAAAAAATTGTAATGGACATGATGGAAGGGTATTTGGACTCTGGTAGAGTTTTGATTGTAGACAACTGGTACACAAGCATAGATCTTGCTCATAGTCTCATGTCAAGAGATACTCAAATCATTGGCTCCCTCAGAGCTAATAGGAAGAAAAATCCGAAAATTGTTACTCAGGCAAAACTGAAGCATGGCGAACTTATTTCCAGAAAAAGTGATACTAATGTAATGGTATTAAAATGGAAGGACAAGAGAGATGTGCTCATGTTGAGCACATGCAACACAGACAATTTAATCAAGACACTTAGATATGGTAAGGTAATTTCAAAACCACAAGTTGTAGCTGATTACAATAAGGGAAAAGGTTACATTGACTTGTCAGATCAAATGTCGTCATTCAGTATCCCACTCCGTGAATGTGTGAAGTGGTACAAGAAAATTGCATATGAAATTCTGCTGAATACATCAGTGATAAACTCTATGTTGATTTTCAAAAGAGTGACTGGACTTAATCCAAATGTAACACAATATAGGGAGAGTTTGGTGAGATATTTGACTCATAAGACCGTAGTACAGCACCCAGTAAAAGTAAAACATGTGTTGACAAAGGGCACACAACGAAAATGGTGCTCCACATGCTACAGCAGCCTTGTAGCTGAAAAAGGTAGAGCATATGCTCAGAACCACAGTAAAAGGGTGAAAACCATTTGTTTTGAATGCAATAAAGTGTTTTTTCCAATTGTTTTTTTAAAGTACACTAAGTTAGAAAAAAGTTTTTTATATTTAAGATTTTTTTAAATTAATTTTTGAAATATTCATGCTTGGAAGTTGAATAAATATCATATATATCACAATAAAGTCGTATTTGAGCCATTTGCTACTGTTCATTCTGTCATGGAATTCAATGAAATGTCCCCTAGTGCTATGAGGTACACAATTATGTACCTCATGGGTTTCCATGATTTTTTGACTCAGATGTATTATTTCTTATGTAAAAATGTATGGTTCAATATTAGTTTCATGATAAACACATAAAAAAACCCATAGCAATGGGAGACAAAACATGCAAAATTGTTGTAGCAATACAAGACATAACAGTGAGGGTATCACATGTACCTCATAGCACTTGACCTGTTAAAAAATCCTTAGACTTAGCAATTGCTAGACTTAATTCAATTGACCCATTATGCTACTTTTCTTAGAACAATGACTCTGTGAAACCTGTGGCATTTTTTTCCCTCTTTTTTCAACTTGTCTTATCAAAACTCTACATAATTTTCCTGCAGTTGGGGTGACTTGATACCACAGTGAAAATATGTGATAGATGTCCTTCTTTCAATTAAAATGCTCTGTTACCGTGTCTTTACGCCTGGTAGGGCTACATATTAGTGAATTTTTAGCTTTTGTAGATTTCAGGTATTTGTGTGCTGATGCATAGAAAGTGATTAGTGACTGTGAGAAGTTAAAATGCCACGGAAATATTCAAGAAAAACCTGGTGCTTGTTCCTATTTAGACTATTCTGAAGAGACATTGAATAAAGCATTATAGCACATAAAGTGTGGCAAACTAAGCCAAAGACAAGCTGCTGAACAATATGACATATCTCGTGCAACTCTAGTTAGAAAATTGAAAGGACTACATTCAAAGTCGGCAGGAGGACCACCAATTTTGGACAAAGTGACAGAACATGTACTTTCTGAGTATGTCAAGACTTGTTCTTCTTTTGGTTTTACCCTTGATAGTTTTGATATCAGTTGTCTTGTAAAAGCACATCTTGATAAAAATGGGACTTCTTCCAAATTTAAAAATAATCTACCACGTAGGGGAGATAGTAAGTTGTACCTTGGACATAGTATACCTTGACAACAGTCCCATTTTCTTGATGACTGCTGATATCTAGGTGGCAATGAGTAGGAAATAACAATCTTCTACCCAGAAGGCATTGTGCAAACTGAGTTCGAAGTGTTTAGATATTTTTGTTTTCAACTGAAAATTAAATATAAATTTTGCACTTGAAAAGTAACGTTTTGTGGTTTTAATTTGCCATTTTCCTTACCTTGAGGATTGTACTTTGTGTTTTTAATCACTTCACAGCCGGATCGCTACTTATTGGTGAGTAATCTGATATGATTATTTTTTGTTTCAACCATAACCTAGAATTTTTAGAGACATAAATTCGTGAAGTTGCTACATCGTGTACCTTGAATCTCATCAACGTCTTGTACCTTTGATCAGTGATCATAGGTACATGATGTTAAGATTTTTTTTATATTTTGTAGGACATCATGCCACGAAGTAAAGAAGGGAAAAGAAGAAATCCAGTGGATCCTGAATCAATGGAAAAAGCTGTTAGGGCAGTTACAGCACCCCCTGAGAAGAGGATATCAATAAGAGAAGCCTGCAAAGTGTTCAATGTAAAATTCACGACTTTAGTATGTAATCTTCAGTCTTTCAAAACATCTGGCTCTACAAAATATGTATATGAAATGAAGTGTGATGTGAAGAAAGTTTTCACAGAGGAAGAGGAGCTGAAACTAGTGCATTACATCAAAACTGTTGCAAGAATGAATTATTGTTTAACTAAGAAACAAGTTCATGAACTACCTTATAAGTTTGCAGTGGCCAACAAGAAGAAATTCCCCACAACATGGACTGAAAGTAAAACAGCAGGAGAAGAATGGATGAGGCTTTTTCTGAAAAGACATTCAAATGAATGTGGTATTTCTATAAGGAAACCAGAGAAAAACCAGCTTGTCATGTGCAACTAGCTTCAACAAATTCAATGTTGATAAATTTTTTGATAATCTGGAGGATGTACGTAGACGATTTGGACCATTCCCACCAGAGAGAATTTGGAATCAAGACGAAACTGGTGTCACCACTGTTCAAAATCCTCCAAACATTGTGGCTCCAAAAGGTACAAAACAGGTTGGTAATGTGACATCTGCAGAGCATGGGCAGCTGGTCACAGTATCTGCATGCGTTAATGCACTAGGAAATCACATACCACCAATGATGGTGTTCCCTAGAGTCAATTTTAAAGATTTCATGTTGAATGGAACACCTGCAGGGACAATTGAGGGCCAATCCATCGGGATGGTCCAATGAAGAATTATATTTCAAATTTATGGAGCACTTCATAAAGCACACCAAACCTACTAAAGAAGAACGTGTGCTGCTAATAATTGATAATCATGAATCCCATTTATCTTTGAAAACTTTGGATTTGGCATCTAATGCTGGGATAGTTATATTAACTTTTCCACCCCACACATCCCACAGATTGCAGCCACTCGACCTGTCCGTCTACTTTGCTTTCAAGGCATATTACAACCAGGCTGTTTCTTCTTGGCTTGTCAACAATCCCGGAAAAAGACTTGACATTTATAATGTTTCAGAATGCGTTGGTCAGGCGTACCCAAAGGCTTCAAGTACCAGTAACATAATAAGTGGCTTCAAAAAAGCAGGAATTTACCCTATGAACAGAGAAATCTTTAGTGAAGAGGATTTTCTTGGATCATATGTAACTTATTTCCTCCATCAAAATGAAGCAAGCACCCCCAATGAAAATGAGCCAAGCTGTATGATGGAAATCACATCTCCAGGCCCATCCACATCCAACAATCCTACAGCAGCAATATCTCCAGAGCAGATCCAACCCTATCCAAAAAAAAACCAGAGGAGAAGATGGAAAACAAAAAGGGAGGAAACCTGGTTCATCAAAAATTGCTACAGACACACCAGAAAAAGACCAAATAAGAAAAAGACAGGAAGGAAAAATGAACTCCACAGCCAACAAAAAAAAGAAAAATAAGAGTGAGGATATTTCGAAGAAATTAAAATTTGATAGCGAAACTGAGGATGATGAGAATGTAAACATGATTCTAGACGATGATGAGCAGTCTATAGACCTATTGGACGAAATAAATGAGAACTACAAAGAGATTAATTTCAAAAGAGATACATTCGAAGAGAATGATTTTGTTCTTGTAAAATTCATGAAAAAACAAGGACCACCTGAATATTATGTGGGAAAAATCATCTCCAGTGATGAACACCACTTTGAATACAAAGTTCAATTCTACAAAAGAATAAGAAGCAGCTGCAAGTTTAAGAAGGAATCTGATGAGATATTTGATGTTGCTGAAGAAGACATTTTCATGAGGCTCCCTATGCCAAAAGAAGTTAAAGGATCTGCAAGAACAAGTGGACAGTTATATTTTGAGGTGGATTTTTCGTCCTTGAACGTGAAATAACTTTCAATTATTATTATATTAAAATATTATTATCATCGTATTATCAAATTAAATAAATTTCTACAAAATTGCTTATTTATTTAAAAAACATATTTTTCTACTATAGCCTAAGGTACAAAACGTTGATGATCCAAGGTACAATAGGGTATGATCCATGGTACATGATGGTATTGTACCATTGATCAAATATTTTAAAAAAATTATCGATTCATTGCCTTGCTAGTGTTTTGAATTTGACTTTTTGAAAAATGGAGTGATGTTTCATAATAATAGAGCCATCAAATGAGCCTTACTTCATAGAAATATTGAAAAATGAAAAAGCAAAAAGTGATCCAAGGTACAACAGTCTCCCCTACCAATTGGTTTAAGGGCTTTATGTCTAGACACCCAGATTTAACAGAGCGTTTGGCTTCAAATATAAAAAAACAAAGAGAAGTGTCTCCAGCAGTAATAAATGAGTATTATGATTTTTTGGCTGAGGAGCTTAAGGATGTACCACCCGAGAAGATCTTCAACTATGATGAGACAAACTTGACTGATGACCCAGGCCAAAAGAAAGTCATCACGAAGAGGGGCGTTAAGTACCCAGAGAGGGTTTTAAATTCCTCCAAATCATCTGTGTCTATTATGATGTGTGCAAGTGCTGCGGGCTACCTATTACCACCTTATGTAGTCTATAAATCTAAAGAGCTATGGAACACATGGACTATTCAAGGACCCCCGGGATGCAGGTACAATAGAACTCTGTCAGGGTGGTTTGATGGAAGCTCATTTGATGATTGGTTTCATACTCTGGTATTACCCAAACTAAAAAAATGGAGGGTCCAAAGGTTTTAATAGGGGACAATCTCTCAAGCCACTTAAATGAAGACATCATAAAAGAGTGCCAAGCGAATAGTATAAAGTTCATCTGTCTCCCCCCCTAACTCCACCAACCTCACTCAGCCACTTGACCTTGCGTTCTTCAGACCTATGAAAGGATGTTGGCGTAACATTCTTTTAGATTTCAAATTACAAGCAAACTGCTTAACTGTACCGAAAATTGAAATCCCTAAATTGCTGAAGAAACTAATGTGACAGTTGGAAGAGACAACATTGAAATGTATTCAGAATGGGTTTTGGAAAGCAGGCATACAGGGTGTCCCAAAAAATAGTGATGCCAGTACTACCACGGTATTCTACAAGTCAAAACAAACAGAAAATGTCGTTGGCAAAATGCAGTTTTCTCTTCAGTTTACCTGTAATCCGCCATTTTGTGTTTTTAATATTTTTCATCATATCTCGTTGAAAAAACAAGATTTTCTTATGAAATTTGGTATGGCTATAATTGAAGGTGTGGTTCACAAAATACATATATCAATAAATTTCAATATCTGTTTTTTCCAAAATGGCGACCGACTAAACTTTTCAATTTGATTTTACTGGAGAAATGTTGCTTTTTTTCAATAAAACTTTTAAATACAAAAATTTAGAGAATTTTATTCTGAATAAAATGGTATATAATTGTAAAGAATCGGATGATAAATAACCGAGATATGGCTATTTGAAGATTACAACTTATGTTTCTTCATTTCTTTAGCAGTGAGACATGAGAATAAATTTATGAATGCAAAACATATGTTTGCCTATCTTGAGCGTTCTCAAATTTACTACTGTATCATATTTTCGCATTCAAGAAATTCATCAATTGGTTGTTCCATCCAATAATAAATTGGGAACGTTCGAGTGACAAAGATAGGCAAACATATGTTTTGCATTCATAAATTTATTCTCATGTCTCACTGCTGAAGAAATGAAGAAACACAGAAGTTGTCATTTTGACGTCCGTCAAAAAGTAAGTTGCAACGGACGCACTCTGCGCGCTCGTATGGCCCTAGCCTAAAAGTGTATAACATTGGAATCACATGCAATCATATAGGCTGGTATCAAGTGACCCCACTTGCCAGGGTTACTTGAAACGGCAATATATTACTGTATTTTTTCTTTTACTTGTAACCATGGTAAAATATAATACTTTGTTAGTAGTTACTAGCCTACTAGCTAAGACTGTTATAAGTATATAAAAATATTAGTTCTAATGTCCTTAGTTACAAACATACAACTCTTTCTTCATAAAGCATCAATACAGATTTTTAAGAATTAATTAGTCAACTTAAACTGTTGGATTTGAAAAATTGAGTAATTCTAAGAGCAGGAAATGAGCTTTGAATATCTATGAGAACTTTGAAACTCAGCTAAAAACGTTTTTTTTAAATGGGATAGTCTTTCTCCCAAAGTGCAATTCAATATGCTTCGTTGGATTCGTCACTCTTACAATTTTTCCTGTAAGTTGACATGTCCAATGTATCTACTCCTTTCACACTTGAGGAATTTTTAGTGTCACTATCAAAAAGCACAGATGGGGATAAGATCTTGCCATTGCTTTTGCTCAAACTACTAAGATGGCTCCTTCGCAGAGTTCTGAGACCTTGTTCACTGGTTTCTACTATCTGAAGATTGTTGATGAATAGTTGAACATAATTGGGAAGAAAAACGCAATATTTGAGCCACGTTTCTCAATTCACGAGTGTATGTAGGCCTACCTTTGCATTTGTTTCTCCAAAAATTATTATTTTGGTTATCCGAGGTTGTGAGTCAAATACAATTTTTTTCTCCTCGTTCATGAGTTTTCTCTTTTCAAACCGATGATAACTATTTTTAGTGGGACTAACCTTTTCTTGAATCTATCACTCTTCTGTTTGAAGTACTCAAGTTTATTCCTATAATTTGCCATATTTCTACTTGTCTGGTGAAGCTGGGAGTCCATTTTCTTCCTGGTAGTCAAATCCTGAGTTCCATTACAAGGAATGAGAGGCGAGAAAGGCATGGAGGGCAGGGGAGGTCCAGGAGGTGTCTCCGGTCTTCTTGTTTTCCGTATTCTATACATAAAAAAATTTCACATAAATACTCTAAAAATTTTTGATCGTGCATTTAAAATGTTCAAGAAGCATTTATAAAATACTTTATACAAGAGGATTAGTTGAACACTGCTTTCAGAAATGTTGTAGAATTGTTTCATAATGAAATGACACAATAGGCCAATATTGCATGTAGTTTTTTCTATCAAGTTTTGATAATAATAAAACAACTCAAGTAGAAGACGACTATATAAATTATTATCATTTCAAGGGAATTCACTCAGACCAGTTGGTCGACTTTGTAAAACAGATACTTCATAAAACCGTTTCCAGTTCAATCTGATCCAGCATCCAGTTTTAAAAAACTGGAATGGAACTAAATAGAATCGCAGCTGATCAAAGTGCTGTAGTTGCTCATGCTTGTGTTTAGCTAGTAGCAGTCCTATATGGTTCAACATGGTCATCATGTGTTTCACAATAATTCAATTTTGAATTTTGTCATTGGTGTATTATAAATTATTGTTATTTATAAATTAATACCATTAATATTATGTGCTCATTGATTTGTTTATGAATTAGTTTTGTGATTTTAGTTGTCACGAATTACTAATGACAAACTCCGATGTACAGTAGTTTATAGATCAAAAAATACTTTGAGTAGGTATAATCCGACCTCAGGCGACAGAGCCATCAAAATAAGAACTCTACTGCGTAGAGGCGCACGTATGTGATACTGTATCACTACAGTGATACAATGCGCGATCTTTTGTCTGTTCTTCCATTATAATAGAATGATCATGAATTAACTTATGAATATTGCATACTGGATTTCCTGGTTATAAAAATCTAATGAGTCTTTCCTTGGTGTTATTTCAATCTATTTACACTGAGAGATTCTTGAATACATTATACGTTTTGGAGCCCATCTCAAAAAAGAATGAATTAATTTCAAGCAATACCGTTCCCGTTCAAAACAGTGCTTGAAACTTATTGCATTTAAATCTTCATAAAATAATCAATGCAGGTCGTTTTCAAGAATTGATTAGTCCGTTGGATTAGGGAAAATTGAGTAAATCTAAGAGCAGGAAATGAGCTTTAAATATCTATGAGAACTTTGAATCTCCTCTGAAAAAATGTTTTTTTTTTTTTTAATGGGACAATCTTTCTCCCAAAGTGCGATTTAATATGCTTGGTTAGTTTCGTCACTGTTTCAATTTTTCTTTATGAAGTTTAAAACATATCAAATGAACTCCTTTCTGACACATTATTATGGAATTCCTCAACTGACACATGGGTTAGAACAGTCAAATCCATATTACTTAGCACACATTTTATATAGAAACGTGCCAAATGAGATTAGAGAGGCAGAGGTGTACAGCTTAGCCGTGTACAGAAAGGGTGTGGACAGGTGGTTGTACTACATCGGCTGGGAGGCAGCTGAAGCCCTTCTTCGCTCACGTTACATCCGGTAACCAATCAATGCAAAGACAAAATTATAAAAAAAATTCATCTAATGCATCCTTTTTTTCAATAAATATTAAAAAATTTCTCACATCTTAAATTAGTAATACATTTTTTTCCTATTATTGGTTAGCTAGAGTCCCACACGCTGCGGTCTCGCGGCCTTCCTCATTTCTCATTATTATAAATTATTGATTTCTCTGATCTTAACTTAAATTTGATTTATTATTATTATTATTATTGTTTTACTTTATTATTTTATTTTGTGATTGCATGTGTTGCTTGTATGGAACTCTCCTCCACACGCAGACGACTGGTCTTTGTGGAGGAATTCCGTGTAATTTAATATTTGATTTGAATTCTGATTTATTGTAAAAAATATGAGAAGGAATAAAGATTATTTGAATTTGAAAATTTGATTTCTTGAGGGATTTTTTATTGTCATCTCATCCAGTATCATTAAGCACAGAAGGGGATAAGATCTTGCCATTGGTTTTGTACAAACTACTAAAATGGCTCCTTCGCAGAGTTCTGGGACCCCATGCACTGGTTTTTACTATCTGAAGATTGTTGATTGCTCATAGAAGGCAATGTGAAATGATTTTTTAACAAAATTATCCCATTGGGGAGGAATATGCATAATTTGACTCAAGTGACAAGTCTCTAAATTTACGAGAGTAGACTATATTTTCATTTAGCCTATTGTTTCTCCAATAATTATTTTTGGTTGTGCGAGGTAATGAGTCAAATACCACTTTCTTCTCCTTTTTTATGAGTTTTTTCTTCCCAAGTCAATGATAATTTTTAGCGGGACTAACCTTTTTTCAATCTATCAGTCTTCTGTTTGAAGTACTCCCAAAGTTGTTTTGAGTGGTCCGAAGCTGAGGGCGCTAAGCGCCGGTCTGATAATCCAAAGGTTCCAAGATCGAATCGAATTCCTATAATCTGCCATATTTCTACTTGTCTTGTGCAGCTAAGAATCCATTTTCTTCCTGATAATCAAATCTTGAGTCCCATTACAAGGAATGAGAGGCGAAAAAGCATGGGATGTCCAGCAGGTGTCTCCGGTCTTCTACTTTCCGCATTCTCTGTAGAAAAGAATCAATTCCTTCAATTCAATTGCTCTAAACCCTTTTGATCGTGAATTTGAAATGTTCGAGACGCATTTAAAAAATACTTTATACTAGAGAATTAGGCCTATAGGCTATATAGGAAAATAAGAGCTTCCAAATAAAATCTTCTAAAATAAGATTTCTAAACAAATAAGAGCTTCTAAAATAAATGTTAGAAATAAAAATGTCCTTTTATTTGTAGTACAGGCTAGCATATTGCATTGAACTATAATTTGGCCTATTTCACAGAAAAATGGTGACACCCTATAAAGCAGGACAAAAACTCGGCGTTATTAACTTAGCTGAGTAATTTATACGTTGGTATAACAGCTTGTTCTGTATTACAGGACTTCTAAATGCTGTTGGAATAGGCTCAATCAACAGCTTAAACTAAATGTCAGGCAATACAATTATTATTGTCACAGTACAATATATCAGTACTGTAGACTGTTCTAACACTCTGGAGAATAGGATTACGCCCAGGGGCGCTGATTTTTTCAAACATTTCTTCGACAAACCTGGATTGCTTCGGATCTGATTTAGCTAAGGTTACAACAAGAAACACCGCTCGCTGTCATCTTGAGCACAAAAAGAACTTGATAAGTTATTATCAAGTTTTACTTGAAAGTATTGCCGACAAAGTTGAACCACTTCCCAAATTATAGTAAGGCCGCTATTAGCCGTGGGCAACTTGCAGGGAGACTAGTTGCCGCGGAGTAGCGGGGTATTGAATCAAATGGGAGCTATTAGCCGTGAGCAATCGGTTGCCGAAGCGAAAAAAGCCGGGCAACTACGCGCAAAACTTTTTGAGTCTTCCCGCCGTCGGGGGGCATTGGAGTATAAGGCGCCTATTAACCGCAGGCAACCAGTGGCGTGCAACTGACTGCGTGCGCATGAGCATTTGTCATTTGAAATGACATTCAAAGCGTGCGCGAAGAAGTTTGTTCATAATAGATATCAGCTGTTTAGATATCAGATATTTATAATATCAGGTGCAGTTGCCGAAGGAGTTGCCCAGCTCAGTTGCTCAACTGGGAGACTGGCCCGGCAATCGGTTGCGGCAACTAGTCTCCCTGCAAGTTGCCCACGGCTAATAGCGGCCTAAGCGTATTCTTGGTGATTATGAATGAAGTATCTTGAATAGCTCATTGGATATACAGTACACTATAGGCCCAATACAGCATATATGAAGAAAAACACTAAAATACCCTACATCTGAGCTGTTTACTTTTCTGTTACTCAGAAACATTTATAATAATTCAATTCAATAAGCAATAGATACACACTAGACCATGAATCTTGAATAGAAATTAAGCATCACTTCTCCAATTTAAAAATGAAAAATTTCCATGTTATTTTACCTATTTGTGTTTTTGTTGCGGAGACAAGTCCTTCAAATTCAAAATGTGATTTGAATGAATTTTTTACAGTTTAAGGCTTAAGATTCAAATTTCTCCTTGTAGTTGCCAAAATCCATTGTTTTCTAGCTTCAGGATCCTTTGGTTATCTGTAATAAAAAAAACAACTACATAAGCCTTGGACCATTCAACTGCAAGAGACAACAGTTCAGCAGCAACAACATAAAAAAATATATTACTAAAGCAATAAGGATCTGAATCAGCCTTGTTTACATTCCATTGTTTTTCAATTTGCCGTACTTTTGCATGCAACTCCCTGTGTCTGCACGTGGCCGATTTTGGTGTGCTGCACATCAAGCAGCATGTTTAGTTCAAAGTGGACAAAGCGTAGACATAGGGAATAGCGCATGACTAGTAACTTACACCTGATTCAAAGAATATACAGGGTGTTTGAAAAAGAACTCCCTAGTTTTAGGTATAAATTTAATGTGTAAATTAATGAAAAACTATATCAACAAGTACATACAGTGAAAGAGAGAAACTTCAAGTTTTGTTTAACATCAGTAAACTTCAACATGGGATCCATTTGTTGCCCTGCACACGTCGAGGCGATATTCAAATTCTCGCCATGTATTCACCAACCTATCAGGTGTAGGACTGTCCCAACCGCCATGACGATTCATTCCGCAAATGGTTTACGTCTCGGATTTTTCACTGTACACAACATTTTTATGTGTCCTCAAAAGAAAAGTACAGAGGGGTTAAGTCCGGGCTTCGTGGTGGCCAAGCAATTGGGCCAGCCTCTACCTATCCACCTTCCCGGAAAGCGATTGTCTAGAGCCGCGCGCACATGGGTTACTGTAATGAGGAGGGGCGCCATCTTGTTGGAAAAACACAAGCCCTTTTTCCTCCTCAATATCTTCCATTTGGGGAAAGACATTGGACTGTCATAACAGACTCAGTTTGCACCAACCCAATAACACACTGCGCTTTTTTGTTGCGGATTAGCCATCGCAACGCACTGCACGCCCGAACACAACGTAGGGCACTGTTCCCTGGCGCCGTCTCAAGGTCAAGCTTGGTCTGGCAACTGCAGGGGACAAAACTTCGAGAGTTGCTGAATCAAACACCACAAACTAGAATTGTGTATATCACTCGTTACAGATTCTATGACACATTAAAACTAGGGAGTTCTTTTCAAACACCCGGTAAATCGATTTTATGTTCGTATGATTTTTCATTGGTGGATAGGCCCTTACAGGAAGGTTCCATCTCGCCTAATTTTTGTGTCTGTCATCCATCCATCTAAGAGCTGTCTTGAATGTTTGTGACTGAACCACATGATCATTCAGGAACCGCTCTGGACAAAGTTCTATAAAGGGCCAATACTATTATCGATATTGACCAGATGTTTGTATTATATAGATGGTTAGTGGTTAATTCGTTGGTTTATATTGATTTTCAACATAAATAATAGTATTGGCCTGTTATGGAACTTTCTCCACCGCTCTCACCTAGCGACCAAACACAGTCACATGATAATTGATTATTAAGAAATATATTTTCTGGACCAACGTAAAGCTGGTCAACTAAAGGTGGGTTTTTCAACCTGCCCTTCAAGTGATGGGTGGTTCCTCATCCCTGGGCTGCGGCTCCGCAGCCGATCCCGGCTGCTACTAGCCAAAATGGCGGACAAATTAGACGGCCGCTGCTGCTGAAGTGTTTTGCTGGAATGACTCAGACTCAGTGCTATCATACCAGTGTTTCAACAGTTTTGGAGGAGTTGAGCTGCCGCCGGGCTCGAAAACAAAAACGCAACAAGGAAAACGATCTAATGCTCCAACACAGAAGCAGTACGTAACTCCGACCGATCGGGCTCCGCTGCAGCACTCCGGTCCGCATCAACGAAAACCCACCTTTACATAAATAACAAATTGAAGTAGGCTATATCCACCAACCTAGCTGACTAGTGGGAATAATCACAAATCTTTCAGGGGAAAAGTCCTCTTCGGTTCTTATAATGAATACGGTAACTTAATACATTATACTCAAGTAATACTAATGTAATTAACTTATACATACTACATTATAATTGAGACTTTGTACAGGATGCACAATACCGGTAGCCTCGATCAACCAATCAAAGTCCACAAAATAATGCTGTATGTGTATGGACTTATTCTTTCAACCAAAGGTTTTTAATCGGTTGGTTTCAAGTCAATTTGTTAATAATAATCCGATTTTTGGAAGAAAGAGCTTCTAATATGGTTAAATATATTTATAGGCTATTCATTTACTAAGTCGAACTCACCGTTCAGAGCATGCTGACGCCTTGCTACCACAAGCACATTGCAATATTATGCAAACAGAAGTGCATATTAAGGTGGGATTTCGTTACTGCGGCTCCGCAGCCGAACCCGACACGACCAGCCAAGATGGCGGACAAATTCGCAGTCTGGGCACCCCACTGCCTTCGAAGGCCATGTATACACCCTCAGCGGGTGTATACATCGATGTATAGATCTCGTTCAAAACTTATTCAGATATTGTAATTCGCCGTTTTAAAGCCCTTTAATATCTCATTATTGTTTCCAATTCTGATGTTATCAATTTGATTTGATAACGGCCTTCGAAGCGGCAGGTGGGTGCCCAGACTGCGAATTTGTCCGCCATCTTCTGGCTGGTCGTGTCAGGATCGGTGAGCACTTTTCAGATAACGCAAATTCACCTCGTATCTATGCCTAGAAGCCAGTGTATCTAGATACGTATCAGGCTGCCAATACAAGCAGGAAGCACCCAAACAAGAAAACAGAGAGTTGCTCAAATCATACTGTATCAATAATCGATTGTGATACTGTATCAGCATTCAGCAAAATATAGTATTAACAAAATTGATCAATCTGTTGTACAGGTTTATGAAATGAGTCAATATATAGATATGCGCTCGACGAGTCGTTGTGTCAACAATCGAATCAGAGTCAAAGCTTGGGAACTTTTATCACATTTCACATGAAAAATGAAATAAAATAAAAACATTAGATTTTCAACTGAGTCGTTGTCGATGTTAGAAATAAATGTCTGTGTATAAAATACACAGATACTGTCAATTTTCTACTCTTTATTTGGTACACGACCATGGTTTCGTGGCCACACTGGTCACACATTTTCAAGCTGACTGATTTTATTTCAAAACATTAGGTATTCTCGCCGAACCTAGTTGCACCAAAACCTCATTTTTATGAAGCACTGCATTGCTATGGAAGTCGCACCAAAATCTTTCTTTTTAAGCATTGCTATGGATATAGTTTGCAGCCAGTAGTCTTGTTCAACCAGTTCAGCAAAAAAAAGATCCAATAGGATTAAAATAAAAGATATATACAGAAGTGTAATATAAGCATCTTATAAGATGCTTATTATGAGAGCTTGTATTTAACTCCCGTTGCACACACCACGATTTTTGGACGTCTGGTTTTTTGCCGTCCCGCTATAAATTTTACTGGATTGAATGAAGCTTGACAAACATATATATATGTTCGCAGAGACACACAAGTTCTGTTCAATCTATTATTTAATGTTCTGTCTAATTCAGATTGATGCTGTTCAATTCTGGACAGATTGATTCTGTTCGGGCTTAAATAAGGGCGGCGGAAAACCCGGACGTTTTTAAACAATAGTGAGCACAAAATGAATACACCTTAATTTTTTGGTTAAAAAAACAAGCGGTTTGTTATTCCTGACATTAGTGGAAATTGTAGAATTTCTACAAATACATTTTACTAATCACTATAGAAAGAAAAAATAGGAATGAAAAAAAGTTTATACATTGTAATTTTATTTAGAAGAGTATTATGATCACCCTGACACATATTATTATAGTGGGGCATCATAATTACGATTAGAATTACCTTAAGTAATTTATTAAGTCGGGATTCTCTTAGATATCTGTATTGTATGTCTGTCATATTTGTAATAAACTCACTCTGAATGCATGCACACATTATTGGCATTCAGAGTACTATATTATTAATATTATTATTATTATTATTATTATTGTACATTGAACACTTGACATTATTGAATATTGACAATGACAGCAAAATATGATCTCCAGTATATTGTCGTGAAGTAGGTAATATAAAAGAACTAGGATTCAATTATTAATAATACTGACATTAATTATGTATCAATGATAACTAAAATATTAATAATATGACAAGCATTATTGCAAGATAATAAAAATGTTCCTGGAGTTAATTATACTCAAAGTAGCCATTTTAACAATATTCAATGAGATTCAGATTGAAAGTCATTAGTTCAAAAAAGAACATTGTATACTGCATATTTCGAAGTAGTTTGAACCTCATGCTCCCTTATTTTAATTGACACTTCGTTCACAGTTTTTACATTTACTTTCGGCATCCTAAAAACAAAAAACTTGCATACCGTCATAGCCCCCTCTAATACATGGCCGCGGCGAGAGGTAAATGGCAACGTCGCAGTATCGTCTTACTGAGCCAGCACTTCAGCATACAGTTTGCATTGTGCGTTCATGCAAATCGGTCGTTTTGTCAGTTTTGACAGCGATTTTGACGTTATTGTTTTGTAGTGTGAAATGTTATAAATAAGTGAAATGCCTGACAAGTGTGTTGTACCGGGATGTTCCAACAATTACGAAAGTGCCGTGAAAAAAGGAGGGTTATGAGCAGATATTTAGATTTCCAAAGATGAAAAACTTCGTAGTAAGTCGATACGGGCCATTTCTCGCTCAAATTGGTTCCTCTTCAAAGAGCTTATGTTTGTATTAAACATTTTCATGAGACGAATTTAGTCTGGAGTGAAAATTTAAAAACAGTGATGGTGAATGGTGCGAATTTAAAAGAGATAAACCTCTTGGTGCTGTCCCAAAATTGTTTCCCAATTTGCCAGCATATCTTAGTAATAACTGTCCAGCCCGAAAACGATCAGATCCTGAAGAAAGAATACTTAATTATGAAAGAAAACTGATGAAGGAAGAAGAGGAAAGATTGAAACGACCAGAAGAAGAGGATAAGATCTGTGACTATACTTCTTTTTCAGAAGTTCTATCAGCTAAAATTAAAAGTACTGGTATTAAGTTTTCCTCATTCAAAACTGAAACCAGCTGCATTGTTTATTCATTAGATCCAAGTAATATTCCTATAGTTAGTTTCAGCATTAGAATATTAATAATGATTTAAGTGTGGAGACCCATATTAATGGAGGATTAATTCCAAACAAAACTCTTGTGCATATAAGGAAAATAATTCATCGATACTTTGTGATTTTTTAATTAAGCCACTGGAGTCAGTTATTTCATTTAATTAATTTCTGTAGAGATTATAGAAAATCAAGCAAAGACAAAGACAGTCTTCCTGGTATCATTCTTGAAAACATTGAGTTTTTGATAAACAATTTGGAAGAAGGTAATAATGAACTTGTACCGGTAGCAACCACCAAAACAGTGAAAGATTGATGTGACCAAATCAGTCTTCTTTTTCTAAAAAGCCAAAATACAATAATGACAGTTTTGACAGCTTTTTGTACACATGCAATCAGTTAAATGCTATAATGCTATAAGACTAAATGCCATATTACTTATACCTCATTCTAGATACTTGCAAAACTATGTGCTTCATTTCCATATTTCACCAAATAACAATAATGAGAATAGTAATTTTTTGAAAGACATTGTGAAAGATTTCGAAGGTGATAAAAAGCTCTTCAAATTGATCAGATTCATGTATAGGAAACTCTTGATTACAAAACTGGCTGTATTTTTGGTGTTGCTAATAATGATATTTCTCAACCTGCCAAAACTATACTTACATTCGTTATAGTTCATGTTTTAGAAAGTTTAAAGAATGTATTATGTATTTTTCTTCCCGTCGCAGTATTGTTTGCTCCGGATCAGATTGATAGGCAATCTAATTAGAATAACAAAACCAAGAACTCTATGACAGAGTTATCTGGTTGAGTGTATCGGTCGGACGGTGAGCAGTGGAATTGCGACGTTGTCACATTGAAGGCCGCGCCCATGTATTAGAGGTGGCTATGATACCGTGCATATCACAAAACAGTAACGCGTTGTTTCCGGAGCTATGTCGCGTCATAACGGCTACTAAGATACGCGTGTCGATACACCCTGCTTTGTGTATCGATATACCAAGTGAATTTACGTTATCTGAAAAAGTGGTCACCGTCGGGATCGGCTGCGGAGCCGCAGTAACCCCAGTAACGAAATCCCACCTTTAGCAAGGTATGTAGAGTTCCACAGTTAACCCAGCCACTGGGGGAGCAAGCCAGCTCAACTTGGTGCCGGTCCCAAGCCCGGAAAATGGGGAGGGTTAGGCAGGAAGGGCATCGGGGTTGTAAAACTCTTTGCCAAAACCCAAGATGGAGAGAAGACAAGGAAGTGCCTCCGGAACCGGCTAAGGGCGTACCCTCGTAAGCGACGCTTAGTGAAGCCCCGCCCGACTCTTGTGATAAAGGAGCAAGGGCGCTACCCCGCCCAAGGGCGGACGGGGTTAAAGAAGCAAGTCCTGAGAGTGGGTACCTCAATGTGGGGGAGTATGGACAGGGAAAGGTAGGGAACTTGCAGACTTCATGAAGAGGAGAAAAGTGGGGATATTGTGTGTGTGCAGGAGACCAGGTGGAAGGGCACAAGGCCAAGGAACTTGGAGAAGGATGCAAGATCTACTACAGTGGGGCCAACAAGGAAGGAAGAAATGGAGTTGGAGTCATCCTCAGTGGAGAGTGGAAGGACTGGTTGGTACGTGTTAGTAGGAGAAATGACAGAATAATGAGTGTGGGGCTGGAATGTGGAGATAATGTCACCAACATAGTATGTGCATATGCTCCACAAGTTGGGTGAAAGTCCAAGAAAAGGAAGAGTTTTGGAACCAGTTGGATGAAGAAATCAATGAGATACCTAAAGAGGAACGGTGTTTTCTAGGGGCGGACCTAAATGGACATGTTGGTAGTAGCAGAGCTGGGAGAGAAAGAGTGCATGGAGGATGGGGTGTGGGTGAGACAAATGCTGAGGGGGAGTTTGTATTGGATGCTGCAGTGGGTTATGATATGGCCATCATCAACACCTTTTTTCAGAAGAGAGAAGACCAATTCTTCACATATAGTAGTGGTGGAAGAGCAAGCCAGATTGATTTTATTCTATGCAGAAGGAACCACCTTGGAGAGATACAAAACTGTAAAGTGATAAATGGTGAGTGTGTGTCTAGTCAACATCGACCAGTATTAGTGGACTGTGATATTAGAATAAGGCAAAAAGGTAAACAGATTGGCATAAGAAAAATCAGGTGGTGGAAGCTCAAAGAAGGAGATAAAGCAACACACTTCAAGACTCAAGTCCTGGGAGGAATATTACCAAAAGAAAATGCACAGGACTGGTGGGAAGAAAATGGAAAGGTTATAAAGAAGGCTGCTGTGGAGCTGTTGGGAGAAACATCAGGGAAGGGTCCTAGGGATAAAGAAGCATGGTGGTGGAAGGAAGAGGTACAAGAACTCGTGAGGAAAAAGAAGGAGGCAAAGAAAAAGTGGGACAAGACACAGACAGAGGAGGATAAGGAAGACTACAAGCGTATTAAGAAGGAAGCAAAGCGCACAGTAGCTATTGCTACAAAACAAGAGCTGCTGAAGAATTAGATGAAAACCTGAACACGCCTGGGGGGGTTAATAGACCGTACAGCATAGCAAGGGCCAGGAACAAGGCTGCAAAGGACTTCACACATATGCGACAAATAAAAGAAGTTGGGGGAAGGGTACTAAGAAATGAGGCAGATATAAGGACTAGATGGATGGAGTACTTCAGTGAATTGTTGAATCAGGAGCGCCCATGGGTAGAGGGAGGAAAGTGTATCACCAAATGAAAAAGAGACACCTGGGATTTGGTAGAGAGGAAGTGGCTGAGGCGATTGGAAAATGAAAATGGAAAGGCAGCAGGACCAAGTGGAATAGGAGTGGAAGCTTGGAAGGCTCTGGGAGAGGAGGTGGACCTGATGTGGGAATTGATGTCAAAGGTGTAGGAGGAGGAACGCATCCCAGACAACTGGAGGGAAAGCATACCGATCCCAATATATAAAGAGAAAGGAGATATCCAAGACTGCAAAACTATAGAGGACTGAAAATGATGGAGCATGTGCTTAAGATTTATGAAAGAGTGATTGAGAAAAGGATTAGAGGAGAGACCAAAATTGAGATGAGCAGTTTGGCTTCATGCCAAGTAGGAGTACAATGGATGCACTTTTTGCCCTGAGAGAGGTCATGGAAAAAGTTTGGAGAGAGGAGGCCGCAGTTGCATATGGTTTTATAGATCTAGAAAAGCGTATGACATGGTACCAAGAGAAGTGCTATGGAGGTGTATGAGGAAGAAGGGAGTGGCAGAGAAATATGTGCGGATTGTACAAGATATGTACCATGAATCTCACACCAGGGTAAGGACAGGGGTAGGAGGACAGAAAGATTCCCAGTAACTGTGGGCCTCCATCAAGGATCGACCCTGAGCCCTTATCTGTTCAACTTGGTCATGGATGTGTTGACAGAAAATGTTAGGAAGCCAGCCCCTGGTCAATGCTCTTGCAGATGATATTGTGTTGATGGAGAAAAGCAAAGAGGAAGTGGAGGAACAGCTAGAAAGGTGGAGAAATGCTATAGAAGGTGGAGGGCTGAAGATCAGCAGAACAAAAACTGAATACCTTTGGTTTGGAGGAGGAGGCAAAATGGAGATGTGGGGTTGGCAGGAGAGAAGCTAGAGCGTGTGGGAAACTTCAAATATCTTGGGTCGTTTATATCAGAGGATGGGGGCCTTAGCAGAGAGCTGGATCACAGAATCCAAGTAGGGTGGATGAACTGGAAAAGGATGTCGGGCGTGCTGTGTGACCGGAAGCTGGATAGCAAAGCAAAGGGAAGAATATATAAGGCAGTAGTGAGACCTGCACTGATCTATGGCAGTGAGACTTGGGCAGTCAAGAAATCGCAGGAGAAGAAGATGGATGTGGCAGAGATGAGAATGCTGAGATGGATGCTTGGGAAGACAAAAAGGGACAGGATCAGAAATGAAAGGATAAGAGAGATGGCTGGGGTGGTGGAGTGTTCAAAGAAGGTCCAGGAAAGAAGGTTGCAGTGGTATGGTCATGTTGTGAGGAGGGAAGAGGACTACATTGGAAAGCGAGTGAGTAGAATGCAGGTGGAGAGACCAAGGAGGAGATGGAGAGACTGTGTTGCAGGGGACATGAGGGAAAAGGAGCTGACCGATGAAGAAGCCGGCGAGAGAATGGTGTGGAGGAGGAAGATGAGGGCCAGCGACCTGACGAGGAAAAGCTAAAGGAAAGAAGAGAAGAAGTAGAGTTCACAGTTGTAGGTCTCTACAAACCTTTGCATATATGATACATTGCTCACGCTTAAACATAGTAGTACTATAAAAACTAAATAGATAAATGTTTATAAACTATGAAAACGTCTTTTTAAAAGAAAGTAAGAAAAGGAGAACAAGAAACATAATAAACTTACCGTTCTCTGTAGCGTACAGAAGAATTTTGAATTTGAAAAACAAGAACAAACACAAACACATCCAATGGATTGTAGGATTATTTTAACTTGTCAAGAAAACATTATGTTTCAAAGAGCGATATTACAATACTTAACCTACAAATGCTGAATCTCGCAGATTATAGTAAAGGTCTTTTAAAAAGTTATTCCTTAAAAGGTCTTCTCTAAAAAGGTCTTTTGAAGACTTTAAAGGGTGCTTTAAGACTTTTAAACCTTTTTGATTATTGTAACAAAATCACTGTTTAATTATTACTGTAAAACAGTTGATTACTGACAAGTTAAAATAATCCTGCTAGAGTATAGTTGGGAGAATAACCACCTGATCTGGTGAGCTCTTTTCAAAGTTGTGGTTGTCAGTCAGTGTTTGCCAGCCTCTCCTTCTTGAAAGTTTTGTATGAGTGGCTTGGGTCTTGGGCGGCTCTCTATGATTTTAATGGTCGTGAATAGATCATCTGTGAAGTGAAGTGTTGGTTGTTGGTGAAAGGCAGAAGCAGAAGAGAGGTCAAAATGGCGATTTTAATGTTTATTTGAGAAAATATTTTATATTTAATTTTAAATGATTTGAAATGTATTTATATAATCACATTTTAACTGAAATTGTTATTCATTTCAATCATCAATTAAACGTAAGTATTGCTAATGACAGGACATGAAATCTGCAAGTAGGTTAAGAAGGTAGGCTAACTGTGATTGTTGTTTCTTTGTTTTGAATTTAGGCAATTTCAATAATTTGTCACTTCATTAATAGATTATTGTTTTTCCGATTGTCTATTTCATATAACAAGTTCTCTTAGTTTCATTGCTCTGTTTGATTATTTAATAAACTAGTTGGTTCTCTTGATTTACATAGAGAAAAGAAAACCCTGAGGGTCTGACCACCCTACTATTTACTTTGCTTCACTTTTCTTATAGCTGGGTTTCACGATCCAGTAGACGTTCAGGTGACTGGAGGCAGGTGGATCATAATTATCGTCAACTATACAAACAAGTAGTCCAATGCACTCTGGTATGTATTGGACTATTAGTTTGTATAGAGTTGACAATCATATGATCCACCTGCCTCCAGTAACCTGAACGTCTACTGGAATCTTGAAATCCAGCCATTACTCGCATAGTATATCTATGTAGCCTACCATACGATTTATAGATATACTTAGCGAGTAAGTGAAGCGAAGCATAGTAGTGGTGTGGCCAGGCCCTCACTGATATTTACTAGAGCAATCAGCTGCCAATAACTAGCCTAGTCACTTTTTTAATAGCGTAGTTATTCAATCATTTGAACATAATATACGTATACTTGAATTGAATTATTATAAGCTAAAAATTCTTCCATTGTTTTGAAAATTTAAAATGCACCAAAACCCTGTAATGCTGCATAGAATTTGATAAATAGGAACAGGAACCCTGGGGGACATCTAGTCCAGAGTCACTTGTTAAGCTATTCCGGATGAGTTTAATGAACTCCTCTTGCGGAATATTGAACAAATTGTTTTAACCATCGCAATTGCAATTGAGGTTGCCATAAGCAGTGTGAAGATAGGGGCAGTAAATTGATTACCGTACATTGGAAAGAAGTCACACCTGATAAAAAGTAACTTAGAAATTGTATCTAGCTTCAAGTCAACCAACAGCGATATCTATGATATGACTATTCTCATGCTGAAAGCCATCATCAATGTGATTGCTCACCCTTTGGCTAACAATAACAAATACACCGAAAGACAAATTCTGTCACCATGGCTTCTTCCACAATCTTATCAATTATGGTATTGGGCCGTGGGGTTATGCGGTTGGCTTGACAAAGATTCTGCTCCTGCAAAAGACGTTTCTCCGCATCAAAACCTCTTCACATCGGCTGGAACATTGTGCGCCAATCTTTAGGAAACTGAATATTATGACTACAGTCAGTAACTGTTTTAGCTCCCTGTTACTGTTGAGAAGGAGCCAGCATACATTTCTGCAAAGAGGACGAGTCGACATCTACAACACTAGAAGACGAGGTGACATTGATTTGTCTCAGGCAAGACTGACAAGTTCACATAGTACCAGTGTATTTCCCTGAGCAGGAGGAGAAGGTTTTTTGAGAGGGCACTTCGTGTTAAGCTTGTGAACCTGCCACTACTCCCTGAATGGAGTGGCAATGAAGTGTTATTTGAGCTCTCTATGACTGCACATCCATCAATATCTAGAGTATATGTATAGAGAAAAGTTTTACTTTTAATCTATCCAGCAAGTGCTAGTCGTGGATGGAGAATACAGTACTGAATTACTGAACATTGTCAATGCGTGGCTGAAACCTGGGATTTTCCCTGATTTGTTGGAAGATTACATGCACAGTGCCAATCTACAAGAAAGGTGACTCTTCTGCCATGAATAGCTATCTCTGTCATACCAATTTTTGCAAAAATCTTTGAGGCAGTAATGAAGATTCAGCTGGTGGAATTTTTCAAACAAATGGACTCTTTTCTGATCTGTATCATGGTTTCAGGAAGAATCGGCCAACGGTTACAGCGGTTGCTGAGCTTGTCAACAGAATATGCAGGGAGCTTTTTAGGAGCCAACTCCCTGTCCTTGACCCTGTGTGACTTGGGTAAGGCATTTGACTGTATGTAGCATGAAATTGTAATTGGCAAGATTAAGCGTTATGCGGTGCGAGGTGCTGCTCTTCAGACCCTAAAGTGCTTTTTGAAATATCAAAGATCTCCATTGGAGGGAAAACATCCAGGGCTCCGCCTGTGCAGCAGGGTGTCCCACAGGGCTCAGTACTAGGTCCTGAATTGTTGTTGGTTGCCATCAATGTTCTTGATCTGGAGGGCAGGGCGCTGAACTGCAACCTATTTGAGGTGGCTGGAAGCATATAATTTGCTTGACAATGTCGACAAGAGCCAAAGGCTAATTTGTTAACTGAGTCGCAGCCAGGAATTTGTTGGTGGATTGTAGATGGCTGCAATCACTGTAGTAGTTACTTTTGATAGCATATAAGCCCTACGAAACGGAGAGCTGGTGCCTGTAGTGTCCTACCAGGTGCTCGTCTCTTATCCAATAGACACGGGCACGAGCACGAAGCCATCCGCTTCCCGGTTTGTTGAATGAATGTCAACGGCCTGTGGGGTGTAAAGAATCAGTCCGTGAGGATCAATTTCCGAGATGAAATCTTTTGGTGATAAACTTGAGAAGTGGCGTTTGTTAACGCCGGTACTACATGGAAATTTTCAGCGACGTTGAAGAGAGTGAGAATCAAATGTATCAATCCTTATATATTGAAAAGTTTTGCAAAACTAATGACAGCCACTGTCACCATTATATTAGTCAAATTTAGATGAGGTTTGCCCCATATGAAAGGTCCTAGATATACAGGTTTCATTTGTATAAAACCTTGTTAATTGTGGCTTAAGTTATAATGGCTTCCGGAAGGGTAAGTCAACGAATACTGCAGTGAGTAAAAGTTTACTTTCTCTTGAAATAATTTCTCCAAAGCTCCACTTCAATCTTGTTGAAAGGTTGATAGATATATTTGATTCGAGTGATAAAGCTGCTGCAGCTTTGAACTTTGTTGAAGGTCTTAGAAAATGTAGGGGATGATGGTGTGGAACTTAGGTGGTTTAAATCATACCTTATAGGCAGAATCCAGTGCTTTGAACTTACTAGGGTTAATGGAAATAAAATAGGATAAATCAAAGTCTCATAAATTAGTGGTTCAGGCTGGTGTACCCCAGGGCTCGGTATTAGGTCCCATGCTTTTTCTGCTATACGTAAACCATTTACCGAAAGAGTTGAAAGGTAACAGATCTTTATTATTTGCCGATGATACATCACTCATCTTCAATGATTCCTCCTTGGTTAGTCTAGAAATGAATTCTCTTATTGGAGTGAAATCAATAGTCCAATTTCTGAATCAGAGGCACCTTACAATAAATAGTAAGAAATGCCAATACCTGCAATTCAAAAACAAATACAATTCAACAGAGGATAGGACTATAAATGTGTTTGTAGAGGGAAACCAACTGGATCAGGAAGAAAAATTGGCCTTCTTGGGAGTTTTATTGGACAGGCAATTGACATGGCATCTCTTACATTGACAAGATTTGTAATAGGGTTTCATCTGGGATATTTATCATGAGGCAGCTTGCCAGGTTGAATGATAAAGAACTACTCTTAACAGCGTATCACGGTCTTATATTTTCACATATTAGGTATGCTATTTTGGTATGGGGTAACTCATCCCAACAAAAAATATAAACAGAGTATTCAAAATTTAAAAAAGGCAGTTAGGTGTATGGAGAGAGTTAATAGGATGGATTTTTGGAATCCTTTATTTAAAAGACTTGGCCTTCTGACTGTTCCATCTTTGTATGTGTATGAAGCGATATTGTATGTAAAAACTAATGGTTTAAACCAAAATCTTGATGTACATGAATACAATACACGAAATCGAGCCAATTATCACATGGTAGGGCATAATAGCATTGATTTTAGATAGAATAGATTTCCTATCGTACGTTAAAATTTGTGACCAGGAATGAAGAGGCTGATCCTAGCGACATCTCTTAGAACTCAGAGAAACTGGTAAGCGTACGTGTAGACTCGAACTCGATTGAGAGAGAGACGAAAGCGTCAGCGCTATCCTACCGAACTACATGGCCAGCACGATTTGATGTAACACAAAACCGTCACAAAGTTCCCTATGCCTTGACTGATCTATTCTATCTAAAATCAATGATAATAGTAAGTTATTTGAACAGAAGCCCGATTATATTGGTAGGAAATGCTATAATAGGCTACCACAGCTTCTAAAGAGTTACGTTTTTTTGCCGAGGTGGTTTCACGATAGGGAATGTATCTATTTATTCATTGATGGTTGAATCTTAAAATAAAACATGAACAGTATGTAATTACACATTATTGAATGTTAAAAATAGATTCCATGACAAAAGTATGTCCTTCAGTAGAATTGTTAAAAAATTTATAGCTTTCGTTGTGTTTAACATACTGAATTTGCAGTTCAAAAGTTCTTTTTCGTTGTTTTCAACAGTAATTTGATTTTTCGTTTTCAGAATTAGTCAATTTAAAAACGATACTCTGACACAGGAGACTTGAAATATGGATATCCAGTGTGGTGGATTTTACTTCGTTTCCGATTTCGATTCGGGAAATTTGGCCAGAGTGGAGCAAGTGACTCTAAAAGAGAAAAGTGAGTCAAGTTATTTTATTCTCGAATCTCTTTCAATTGATTTCAGTGCTTAGGAATCTAATCAACATCATTCTTACGACCGTTATTTAAACTTTATACTTGTTGGTCATTGTATAAAGAAGTCGTACTTGAGCTCCTTGTTGTTTGAATTCTCTTCATACGCATAAGTTTCATGTGAATGCTTTTGGTGTGTGTAGAACACTTATCAACTTGAACGTGAAAATATTCATAAAGCATCCAAATACATCACAACAGTTACATATTGGTATTGATATTGTACAGGTAAAATATATGATGGATATGACTCTATTTATTACTACTTGAGTTCTTGACTAAATAATGTGCATTTTTTCAGCTGCAACATCAAGTCCAGATACACCAGATTTTGAGTTCAATATTTGGACATACCCAGATTGTGCGGGTACGGAATTCGAAAACGGCAATAGAACATGGTTTCATTTTGGAATAAGAGGTACGAAAAATGTCTTGTAATGTACTCCATACAAGTTTTAAAATTATTAATGATCCGTTGTAATTCTCATTCTAACCGTCAATCTCCACTGTTGGCAATGCGTCTATGAGACACGAAACCAGTCAGAACTTAACCTTGATATAATCACATTAAAACCTCAATATACCTTAAGTTGTTAGTATCAAGCACAAAATGAAATTTAAACTATTTTTGTGTATCCCTACCTTTTGTTGTCACTTTTCGCTAGTCTCTAATATTGTCGTAAAATTAGTTTTTCAAGTAAGTTAATTTTGTGATAATCTTTTTCAATCAATAATTTTCTTATTATTTCTTGATAAACTAAAGCGGGATTCTGATAGGAAGGCTTGTTATGAGTAGTTATGAATTAATTACACTACTAGTAGTTATAATATTACACATGTTCACACTTGTTCGATTTTCTGTGCGGCTCAAGCATGCTGCAACCGCAAGACGATCCACGTGTTTGGCTCGTATGCGTTGCAGCATGCGACTCCTACCAAAATTGGACAAAAATGGCAAAAAGACGAATGCTGGCATGGTCGCATGCTGGAGTCGAAAAAAAATTCGACCAAGTGTGGACATAGGAAATAATGTTCTTTATCTGTCCATCCGCTTCTATCGTTCTATCACCACAAAAGCACAGCATAAACACTGCGTAATTAAGTTACTGTACCTATTTCGTCATTATTTGGCTGACAAAGTTGATAGAAGAGGGGGTTTTCTATGTAAAAAGAGCAAAAGCAATTGAAGGAGAAATTATTCATTTTTCATATTGTAAAGGCTAATTCAATTTAATGGCAAAACATTTTGATGAAATATTGATTGTAGGTGCTTCAGGGCAGCACTATGCCCGGGAAAAAATTAGGCAACAATTATGTATATTACAGTATTCTACTACTATTATTTGAAACATTTATTAAGACCTTTTTTCATTTATTCTATTATTCAATTACAGGTGGACCTCCATTCGCTCTTGTGAAACTGAATATTGTAAACCTGAATCGCCAGAGTAAAATGTACAGTCAAGGCATGGCACCTGTCTTCCGTACCTCCCTCAACCCCCGCAACCAATGGGAGAGGGTCAGGGATAAACCTACTTTCAGTGTAAGTGCTTTTCACTAGTGATCATTCATTTCGTCTCATTCTATGTTCCAAGGTAATATTATAATAATTATAATATTATAATAATTATAATATTATATTAAGTGCACTCTAAGTCTCTAATAACAAGACTTAACGTTGACAAACGATGTTTTGCTCATTTTAAGCTATTCAATCTCTATTCATCTAATAGCCTTTAAAAGCATTGTTGTTACAGTCTCTCACAATCATCTTTACTACTGAAAAATATAGGTTTGTCGTTACAGATTTGAAAGACAGTTTGATTGTTTCTACTAGTGACACTAAATAGATGTACTCTCTAGAAACATTATTTTAGTTCATAGTATAATATTTTCTTTTCTTACTAGAGTTGTATCCTCCTCTTTATTGATTTGTTATAATTATGGAACAGAGATATTAATTTGTAAAGAAGGAAGAATTTCAATAAATTTGTTATATCACATTTCTCTCTCGTACATAATAATTATTATAGTTAGTTGAATCTTGAAAGATAAGAATTTCAACCACTGTCAAGTTATACTCTTTTGTGCTCATTTAATGTGCATTTAGGAACCAATTCAGACTCATCAAAATAAGTTATTGTGTGTAATAATCAATACTCAAATTCTAATTTTGATTTTTCAGACTGATGACAATGTATTTCACTCCTAAGTTTCCAAGTTTCGAGATAACATTAGAAAATGCTCGAGCTGTTACTTATTTCGCATTTACATACCCTTATTCGTATGTTGAACTACAAAACAATCTCGGAAGGGCCATTGAGTTGAAAATATCGAAACTCTCTGAAACCTTACAAAGTAAGTACTTTTGTTAAATCTCAATCCCCAGTCCAAGAATATTTTATTTCACTTTTATGGGACTTGACATTTCTTCATATCTTCTTTATCTCAATCAAGTATTATTGGTCCATAAGTTGAGTGATAATTAACTATTGTTACTATAAATTGAGTATTATTTACTTTTTGCAATGAGTCAATAAGTTTTTTTTTCATAATCATGATTCCAAGTAGTGTGATTATCATAACGCTGGTTCCATTTCAAGTTGGATACTTTGAAAAGCCTTAGGACACCCTTAGTTGACTGCTTGGATAGTTATTTAACAAATTGATCATCTGAAAGGGACGTGTGTCTCGATAAATTTGAAAAGTTATCAATAACCAGTGCAGTTTAGTGTTTGGATAATTCTAGTTTACTCGGAAAGAGTGATATTTGATATAAGAGTCTTGTTTATATTTGATCTATGATATTGTCTTGCTATTGTTTATTATGGTGTTATTACTGTATCTTTTCAATAAATAAATATTCATTTGTATTTAATAAAAGCATAGGCTAGCTTCTCTGAGTTCATTGGACCATAGTATTTACACTTCATTCTCGTTGGTTCAAAATTATTAGTCATTAGAATGTAGACTAATAATTACTTCATTCACTCAAAAATTGAGCCTATTGGAACTCACCATTTATCATGAATAGTGTTTCCTTTGATAATCTTAAAGCTGATATTTTGTTTCAATTTGGACGTTTTAGAAGCAGAACCAAGACCAGATGATATCTACTATCACCGAGAAACAGTCTGCTTCTCTTTGGAAGGTCGAAAAGTCGATCTATTGACAATATCCTCGTATCATGGGATTTCTGAAAACAGGGAGCCAAAACTCCCCAATTTATTTCCTGAAGTGAATGCTCTTCTACCATTCCAGTTTCCCGACAAAAAGGTTAATATTTAATGAAAATTATCATCCTAGAAACATAGAGCAGAGCACTTTTCATTCATTCTTATTTGAGTATTTGAAAGTAATGTTAAAATCAATACATACAATTTTATGTAGTTTGAAATAGGTGTTGGTCTTCATCGCTAATCAATGCTTCTCATTGATTCTAACATCTAAGAAATTTTGTAATAGTAATAAAAACCCAAATAAAAATCTAAATTCTGTTCATTGAATCTACATCGGTAAGTCTACAAATTCCAGTTATGTAGGCCTATAAATTTCAGCTTTTAGTTTCATGACGATATTCTGTCTTTTGTGCACTGTTCTCTTGAATACTTACATATTTTCTCATACGATTAGAAGTAATGCAGCAAGCCTCTTGAAAA
This sequence comes from Laodelphax striatellus, assembly GCA_017141395.1. Classification (NCBI taxonomy): domain Eukaryota; kingdom Metazoa; phylum Arthropoda; class Insecta; order Hemiptera; family Delphacidae; genus Laodelphax; species Laodelphax striatellus. The sequence goes on from CM029532.1 coordinate 31,376,811, forward strand.
TAATTTTTGTTTTTGTGCAAATAGACGATTCGCCTTGTGTCATCTACAATGCCTAACTTGAGGTGCCAGTCGACTGGGGAAAACCGTCAAAATCACTGTTAGCCAGTCGACTGGCATGTGCAATTATCAACCTATAAACAAGGCATAAAGGTGCGGAGACATATTGCAAATGCTAGTAGTGGCCGACTCACAAACGACAGCCCACACATTGCAAATGGCAATAGCCAGCCATTACTGGGCATGCCATTTGCAACGTGTATAAGCACTTTAAAACACACTTACGGTGTGTACAGACTTGCGTGCCGCGTCGCTCGCTTACATGAATTCGCCTGATTTGTACTGTGCGAGAAAAGCACTGCAACAATGGCGAATTCATGTTCGCGAGTAGCGTGGCGTGCAAGTCTATACGCACCTTTAAATACATCAAGCAATGCCATTTGCATCGAATATGAGGACATTTATTTATATTGGCAACAATTTTAAATTCACCCAAATAATCTCAAACTAACTGTAAGTATTTTCTTTTTTTGAGTTATCGCTTGGTATGTACAAGATGAGTTGAATTTTGCTTAGTCAATATGTGTTTTTGTTACAATTTCCTGCTCACGGTTTAACGTGAACCCGTACAGTCTATTTTTGTTATTGCTGATAACAAAAGTTACAGTTTTTCAGTTATTGCTGATAAATTAAGCACTTTCATATCTACATCAATCCATCTACTCTAAGCAGAGTGGTAGGGACATCCAACTCAATTTATGATTTAATAAAGTTGTTCCTCTCACACGCTGTCAATTAATTTTGCTTCTATGTTGCAGGTGGTTTTTCTTAGTGCTCGTGTTCATCCAGGTGAGACGCCAAGCAGTTTTGTTTTGAACGGTGTTCTGCACACACTATTAAACAAGGATGATCCGATTGGCATTGTTTTGCGTAGGACATATGTGTTCAAATTGATTCCCATGCTGAATCCGGATGGTGTTGCAAGGGGACACTATCGCACTGATACGAGAGGTGTCAACTTGAACAGAGTCTACAATAATCCGTCGCCTACTCTCCATCCTTCTGTTTATGCAGCCAGGTTATTTTAACTACTTCTTTATTATTATGAAATATTCTCTCCATCATTTTGTCTATGCATCCAGGTTATTAGAATTTCATTGTTCTTATAAATATTATTCTTTTCATCCTTTTTATCATGCAGCCAGGTTTTTAGAATCTCATCGTTATTATTATAAAATACCCTCTCCATCTATTTCTCTATACAGTCAGGGATACTGTATTATAATAGAAATTTTATGTTTTCTAATTTATTGAACATATCAATTTTGCCAATGAGCTTTTGCTGCTACTTAGCTCCCATATTCCATCAATCGTCAACTGTCTAGTGTTGAGTAACTTTTAGTTTTGTAGTTTGTAAATTTTAAAATGAAGAAGTTAGCAAATTAAAGTATTAGCTTTTAATGCGCATCTGAATTCCAACCGCTTCTTAGGTGGTGGCTAGGAAGGTGTACCTTGGAAATTTCAAATAAGAATAGCCTTTTTAGACACGTCACAAGAAAATTCATACGCTCAGTTGAACGAAAATCTCATGGAATTCCACCATCGTAAAATGACGACATTGCATCAACGTCCAATTATGTTTCCATAATGACGTCCATTGACTTTCCTTAATTTCAATGGGATTTGCAACTGGCTGTTACTTGTTTTGTAAAGAAACGGATGGTTGAATTATTTTTTTTTCTGCTCTTCGATGTTTACCAATGTTATGGAAGAAGCGGGTTTAAAACTGTCAAAACTAAACAATATTACACTTTGAGTGCATAATATTGATATATGATGACTTCGGTAACTTGCAAATTTTTGTCAATTACAGGTCTCTGATTAGATACTACCATCACAGAGCAGTCACCCCTGATGAAGCTGAATTTGATCAAAGATTTGCCGAAGGAAAAATGGGCCAAATTTCTGACCGTGTATCTGGGCTGAGTTTAGAAAGAGAGGGCCTGCAGCCTCCTCAACCTGATTGTCTGCCTTCCTCGCCAACCTCTCCGCCATTATCTGATGATCTCTCGAATAACAGTGACTTCCTAGAAATATCTAATAATCTGAACGAATTGGAAGAAAGCTCATCTGGACAAAGGTAACCTTCTCATTACAACGAGCGTCCTACTCCCTTTGGCCGTGGTCAGACTGGATAGGAGGAAATCCCTATGTCCACACTTGGTCGATTTATATCATATCATTATCATGTGATTGATCGAAGAAAATTGTTGAAATAATCAATTTTAGGTAACTTTTCTATGTGCTTCGTATAAAAAACAATTAAGTTTATGAATTCGGTGCCATTGTTCTTGCATTATTTCTATTATCATCATCATCATCTTGTTGAGTTTTCTGCTTGTAAAATTACTCTCGTATTCATGACTCATTCATACTTTCAATTTGTCAAGTTTTCTGTTCATTACAACATTTGAAAATTTTCTGTTTTAAATTGTTATGTGTCTGATTGATTTTTCCTGTGCAATATGCGTTTTATGATTGAGATGACATTTTAATTTCTATGTACGATTGGCGGCTATAAATTTAAAGATATTTGACAGTTTGTTTTTGTTTTTTCAAAAACTCCAGTACACTTCCGGTAGTTTCTGGAGATCATTGCCAAAAAGCTTGGAGTGTACATTTTAAATGCACACGTGCGAAAACATTAATGTTGAGGAACGTACATGTCAGAAAACAGTGAGCATACATGATGAGGAGCATATATGCCAGATAACAAAGTTTCCCCATGAATGTCTTGTTGCCTCCTATGGTTTGGAATTAGTATTGCCTTTGCTTTAAACATCCTAATTGAGTTTGTAGCGACATTGTTTCTTATATAATAATGATTTTTATATAAAAATGGTTGACAAATTTTAGTCTTCAAAATTTTGGCTTGCTTTATGTTATGTCAATTGTTTTTTTTCCTAGTAATATTTACTGTTTGATCTAGTAGTTGATTTTTATTTTATTTTCCAGGTCAAGTTTCTTTTCTAGTCCTGAAGTGGACCGTCATAGGTTGATTATGGATGATGGGTTTGAAAAGAAAATGACCCTCTTCTGGCCAGTGAGTGCCGTTTACTCAACGCACAAGCCTTCTACACAAAACCTGCATTCTCTGGATTATTTCTATATGTAGACTTTCATTGACATTCTTCTAAAAAAGGTGAGAAATGAATTTTAAGTCAAATAAATTTAAAGTTTTCTGTGATCATTATTTTCACACATCTGAACCTTATTTTATTTCATGTTCTATTATAGACATTATGCTTTTATGAATTTTTCTTTATGAATAAGGACTAAGGCAGATGTATGACCTGTGGAAAATCCAAGTATTGAAAAAAAAATTTTAAATTATATTAAAATTTCAAACTATCTACATAACTCATTATTACCAAATTCTATAGTAAAATATTGAAATTGAACCGTGAATAAAACAACCAATGCAATATTGAAAACACATTTCATTCATTTGCAGGAATATTTATGTATGGAAATCATTTTGGAAATACTCACGAGAATGTTGACTGTATGTTGCTTCCTAAACTTATGTCAATCAATAATCAAAATTTCCATTTTGACTGTGCAACTTTACTGAACGAAATATATTACATAAGGTGAAGAAGTTGGATATTTTACATAAATTTTCTTAAAATGAATTTCTGTATTTCAAATCTGTCAATATTGAATTTTTTTATTGAATAAAAAACGATAAGATTATTTGTACTCTTCTTATAGTTGTGATTTCTAATTTCAATTATAAGAGTTTTTTTTAAGTACATATAGATTTTATATTGTCCAAATTCACGAAGATGGACATTAGACATTTGATTTAACAAAGCTTTTCAAAGAATTCGGACACCATCTATTTTATGGTTTTATTTTTTCAAAATCCAGCATTGTTTTCTGTTGTATTGCTTCTAAAAATACAGGATGATTACAATATCAATACAATATTAAACAATAGATCTGAAGTTTCAGGTCTAAATTTTATTGTTCAGTTTGTAATTACCTCTTTTTAGAGTTATTTTCATGAGTTCTATAAATGCAAGTTTATTCTCTTACAAACAGCAACTCCCCATTTTCCGAGTTTGAATCTATTGGCTTAATCAAATAGGGGCTTATCACAATTACCAATGTGTACTACAAATCGTCGACTGAATGAAAAATACAAACACTTTGTAAGCTGGAAACAGAATAATTTCTGTTTTGTTTGCTCAACTACCTTTCACAACTCTTTCGAGGAAACAATGAAGATCTTGCAATTTTTCTGTTGTGGTCTGAAATAGTGATGGTCATTCTAATAATGCTGTTTCTGTTTTTCTGAACAGAGATAAGCACGGAGGGTTGACCGCGAAGGCTCATGAAGGCTCCATGGTTGCGTCCTGTTAGTCCGGAAGGCCACCGGCCCTCATTCGAAGCTTCACACTCTCGAGTGTAATTACAATACCGGTCGGTGGCTGGTCAACATCCTTCCACCTCCAGCTCGAATTGAAAATTTGAAGCGAAGAAATAATTTGATCCTTGTTCCACCCAAATACACGCCTGTCATCTTTGAAGAGGTATGTGAATTCATTCCTATACTCGTGAAATACATTGGACATTCATTGTTATGTGTGTGAAAAAATGAGAACCTCTTGTATATTGTGGTAGAAAACATTGTTTGAACACATACTACCCATTGCTTGAAAGTTCATCCAATTTCAATCTCCATTATCAACGTATTCAACGGAACCAATACAACTAAATCCATTTTTAAATTTCATTGCAATCGTGGAGAGTTTGTCGTTCAGATTACCTGAATAATTATTATTGTATTTCCTGTAATAAGCATTAATGAATAGGCGCGCCGCACATCACAAGCAGAGCGCGCGCCGAGCGTGAGAGGCGAACGAACTTGGCGAATCATGGCATCGTTGCGAGTGGTGCAGCGCGTAAGTTGAAATACGAGCGGCAACGCCGCGAGGTATTTCAAGGTATCTCAAGAGTCGTTTAAAGGCTAAAATACAATCATTGCATACACCATTCTATCCACGACCAACAAAAACCAATAATATCTACATTATCAATCTAAACTAACCTTGATTCAAACGACCATTGTTCTATTTCAAGTTTCGTTATAGGTCAGGAAACTGCTAGAAACACACACGCATGAGCAAGTGCTTTCATCAGCTGTGATTGTGTTTTGTTCCGTTTCAATGTTTTAAAACTCGAACAGATTGAACTAGAACTGTTTCATAACGTAGCATCCGTTTCATAAAGTCGTCATTACGATACAAGTTTCAAATTCCATTTCAAAAAAGCAGCTGTTTCGATTGCACTCATGAGACTGTAATGATTGATTGGGTTGTAACACGGTCGTAGATAAAGATTCTTTAAAGCATTTCTTAACAATTTTTCTCATTGAACTAGTTTGAAACTTTTGCTGACATCTTGGAATAGTTGTATTGTTATGTGTAGAAGTACGTTGCATTACTGGAAGTAGGCACAAAATTCATCATAATTCGCCATCTGTTCTTAAGTGATGCAAGTAGTGATGTTAGATCCTGCCTTAAGAACACCTAACAAGTATATTCTCACCATTTATCTTGGTGCAGCATTATCAGGCTCCCCCATATAATGTTTGAAATGTTTTCTAATATCTAAAAAATGTTTTTAGGTTGGAAGAGCTCTTTGCAGTTCAATATTGGATTTGACTGGATCGAACCCTCATTCAAGACTAGCCAACTCCGATTATCGCAATCTCACAGGAGTGAGAGAGTCACTGAAAACACATAATTTGTCTGCTGATCAGAATTTCATTGGTCCAATGCAGCGTGCTGCGATTAAACTGAAAAGTACCCAGGCGCAGGTATGTTCTATTCCAACGGTAGAATCAGACTTTAAACTGGTGTCTAATGATGCCGAAATCAGAGTTTGTGGAGTTAGCTGATGGTCACTTTTAACTAGCACCTATATGTCTGTGATATACTGCAACTTAGAGATTATCACTTTATTATTTAGGAATTTGCATTTTATAAAATCAATCTTTCCATGTCTGTGATCAAACTTTGAATCTTTGCAATAATTTATTCGATGTTCTTAATCAATTTTTCAGTATTATTATGATATTATGATTTATTCTGGCTTCGCATTTACATTTATACCCACACAATTCAATTATTTTAAAAATTTATTTATTAACAATTTGATTATTTTAAAAATTTATTTATTCATAATTTATAATCTATATATTTTTTATAAGAAAAAAATTCAGTATAGCGAAACTATTTCTGATGTTCTGGTGTGTTTTTTTTATTAGTATGGTGTTATCAGTGTGCATTATGTGTTTCAAGTTTTTTTTGTTCAAAAACCAGCTTTTTTCAAATCGTTGTAAATCGAAGTATTTACATGTAAATCTACAAGAATTAGATTTTTGAATCTGGGTTCATAAAAAAAATTGAGTTTTAGGCATCCATTGTCTAAGAATATTATTAAAAAAATAAAACGATATGACTTCAAAATTTGTCACTGAAAGTATAGTTTAATGAAATCTTGTTCATTATATTTCATTTGGCAGTTCAAAAGTATTTACAATAATTTATTGTAATATCAATATTTGTCCGTTTTGAAATATATTGTGTGATGTGTAACAATTTTATGTTGGGGTTCGTATACTTTGTAGATATACATATTATTCTAGTGCTTGTCCAGCTCGTTAACTGTCAGCTTTATTGAAGCATTTACGTTTATCGCATGAATAATGCATCAATTATGGAAATATATCCATCAAACACTCTCTGCTTGAAAAGTTGTCTGTTCGTTGTGTATAGCTTATCACACTTCAAATTTTCATTGCATGGTTTTGGAGTACAGAAAGTACTCACAGGAAAGCTTTCCTGTGTGCACTTTTTCTGTCATTCAGCACATAGGAATTTTCTATGGACTGTTATCAGTCACCAAACAACTTCCCTGTCCATGAGCAGGGAAGTTCTTTTAGTTTTCAAGACTCACTATTCTTTTTTAAAAATGATAACTCTTTCTCTACTCAATTTATTATCCCCGGTCCTTGAACATTCCATTTATTAAATTGGATGGTTTTATATCTGTTCTTTTTATGAAGTTAGAATAGTTGATTGAAATAATTGCATTTAATTCAAATTAAACCACTATAATATAATATATTATCTTTTATCATTGTATATACTGGAATTGAATTAAAAATAGATAAATTGTTCGTGAAGTTATAAAAAATGATGATCTTATGTTTGGAATGCTGAAATTTGTTATATAGAGTAGAAAATTATTTATCAAAACTATGAATGTTTCGTTTTTGATCTGTTTTTTTATTATTATTGTTCACCGTACATCACACTCAATTGAATTGAATTAGCGATACAAAATAGTTCATTCAATCAAATTGGTCATTAATTGTATAAGAACTATCGTTTATAAATTTATTATATTATTCTGGAAAATTGTGTTGTCAAAATTTATTTTTCATCACAAAATAATTATTAAAATTACATTATTTTTTATAAACTCCCTTGTTATTTTTTACTCCTAGGCTTTTTACCTATTTTTCACAAATATGTTCAAAAATTATGTTACGCAAATTGACATGAATCGACGCAAATTGTCTGTTAATAAAACTCTTTATGATCTCAGGATTACTTTATATCCTATTTAGAGTGAATAATAATTATTAGTTTGATGTACAAAAGATGAGCTGTTTCTCGTGTGTTTTATCTCGAAAAATATCTGAAATACTAAATAAATACAGGGTGCTTCAACACCGCGTAGCGCTTGAATCACCATCAGTACTCTACATGCAAAAGCAAACTAATAGTCATTGGAAATACCAAATTCCCAAACTCCCGGGTCCCCTCATCTATAATTGAAAATCTAGTCCAAATCAAATTTGAAAGCAGCATGGTCCGTAATAATACCTGGCTACAGTATAGATAAAGATAGAGTTTTTTCTCAATTTGATTCACTCATTAATAATGTAAGCTTATCATTTTCGAGATATTTCCCCTAATTACTGTCATGCAATTTGGAATTTAGGCATCCGCTTTTTTTGTTCACCACTGTTTTCCACTATCCCACATTTGAAAAACAAGTTTTCTCCAAAATTAAGAGATCTATACATTTGATAAAGAACGTATTCTACCGTATACGTTAACGTATACCGTAAAAAAAATATATATATTGTAATTTTGGGAAATGTAAATGTAGGAAAAATGGTATTTCCAAAAGGTATTATATTAAGTTTCTTCTTGTAAACCAAGTAAAAAATACATTAATGTACTTGGGAAACTTGGAAGAAACTTGAGTTTTTTCTTAATGTCCTTCAACATGTATAATACAGTTATTAGCGCTACGCCTTTCTGAGATACCTGAATTTTGAGTTTATCTGTATAATATATAGATATATTATAATAATATTTAGGCTATGTTACAGCCTACTGGAAATGGCCATTAAAAAAGCTATATTAGTAGTAATTCCATTTAAAATCCAATTTCATTTCCAGAAATGGTCATTGAGGAAAACAAAACATTTTAACTTCAAGAGAAGAATTGATATTATGGAATGACAAATAATTGAACATGACAGTAATAGGAAATTTTCTGGGATTAATTTACACTGATATTTTTGCAGTTCACGTTCAGATCACGCAATTGTTTCTTGTTTGTATAACACAATTTTTGTTTGGCAAAGTTTAATCTATCAGTTTCAAAATTTCATGCAGTATAAAAGTGAATAGTTTTAAAAAGTATAAAAGTGAAAGTAGTTTTAAATTTGTAGAGTCTCAGCCATGATTAATTAACCCTATCTTTTGATTTCAATTTTGAGTTTTGTTATTCAAATATTTTTGTCTATGTTCTAAATTCACAGATTATAAAGAGAAAAATTGTTGAAGTACTTCTTTCTCAAAGCTTCTTCGTGCTTGTTCTTTTAATTTCTATCCTCTGGCATATGCTTTCAAACTGGTACTAAAAATGGGTGAGTTCTAAATTATTTCAAGTCATTTAGTTTGAAACATCAAGATATGCCCCATTTTTGAGATTTAGTTTGAGTTTCTTGAATGAATGTCAATGAGAAGTGTTGTTATTTAAACGTTCATGACACCTAGCTCCGTAAATGCAGACTCAAGTGTCAATCACTAATGTTTCAAAGTACTCAAATTCCTTAAATAGTTTGATTTCGAAAATCCTAAGATCACTTTTGGATTTTAAAGAAGTTATTTCTGTGATGAAAGTCTACTATTTTTCTGAATGGATTACGATTTACTAGTAGTTAACACTGTAATTTTGGACTGCAATTTGAAATGTTTTATACAAGTGTGCCAATTTATTCAATGCCAATTACTTGATAACTCATTTTGTGGCTTATTTGTATTGCGTATTCTCACTCACCTACAGACTTGGTTGCTAATTCTTGAAATTAAACTTTCTACGAAACTCAAAGAACGTATTGAAGTTTTTTAATGCGATGAAGCTGATTAATCTCTAATTTTTAATTGGAGATTGATACCTAATTTGTTATTAAAGATCTGCAATGTTTGTTCTCCAATATCTGATTATCTAATATTCTTCATATGTGTACACAGAAGAGATGAAGACATTTAATTCCAACCGAGAAGGTATTCCAGATTAAAGAAGAAAACGAAACTTTTTAGCATTCTGAACTGTGATTGAATTGGAACTCCACATTTTGTTTAAAATTGGTAGTAAATTGACGTGATTGTATCAAATATAAAATTTTTGTTGATCAGTGCAATTCAATAATGTTGATCAACTCTTCGGAACGAGTTACTGGTTGTTTTTCCCAAGTAGTGGTTCATTTAAATACGAGTAATTGTAAAAATTACCTTTCCAAGTAGAGCTGATGATACAACACTACAGTTGATCGATATTCATGCAGAAACTAATGTACTTTAGTCTTTTAAAATTCTTGTAGTCGTCTCGCACACCAGATCAATAAGCAACTAGCAACATCCAATAAGCATACAGGGTGGGTGAAAAGTTTTAAAACGACTCAATATTTCTTTTACGAAGATAATTTGACAATAGGTGACAATTTGGGATCGTACTCAAATTGAAAATTACATTTTGCTGTAACAACAAAATCTGGTCCGCCATCTTGGATCCGCCATATTGAATCTAACGTATTTTTTAATGGGAAGGTGGCAATGTTATACTTGATTTCGATACAGAATTTCAAGAGAAAATGAATAACGAAAACCGCAAGTCGATATGTGATAGTGGAAGTTTGTCCACTAACATTATTCTAAATTTTTCTTAGGTAGTAAATGTTCTTAATTATTTATTACCTACCATTTCAGCTTTTGAAAGAAGTTCGGTATAATATTTCATTTTTGTATGTATATAAATTCACAGTAGGCATACATTTATAATATTCACAGTTTTGGATTTCTATAAAGTATTTGCATGTCCAAGATTCTATAAATTCATTTGAAATATCCAAGCATTGACAAATTTATCTGTAACCAAATCAATACCATACCTCTAATGATTGATGAAACACTAACATATTTTTGAAACATTGGAAGTCGCTTTGCAAATGACCAATTTGATTTATATATTACATTTTTTTATCAATCTAAAATTCAAACTACGAATCTTTTGTGTATAATAACGTAAGAAAATTTATTTATTCAGAAAATAAAACTCAAATAGTCTTGGTGAAAGTGTGGAATTTTTTATTCCAGCTCTCTGCTTGATAGTTGATTTTTGAATTTTTTCAATTTTTTTTAATTACAATGAATCTTATTTTTCAGCGCAGAATTATAATTTAGTTTGTTTCAAATTCCATCTTACGTTGTTGTCTCGTTATGCTATGTTGAACTGATATTGATATAGATAAACTTAGTTGGATGGAGGCCGTTAGGCGATAGAATCACTTCTATCTCTTAAACTCCTTTGAAAAAATAGCACATAATTTCTGAAATCACAGAAGCGTCGATGTGATTCTCCCTTGGAAATTGCAACTCCACTGAAATAATATGTAATATCCTTATCTTGAGTCGCGATCCCTCAAAACTTTGCTTTGCTGGGTAAACGACCAGATATAGATTATGATCATAGGTGTGAAATAGTTTGGTGAATCTATCTGTTTCTTGCTGTCATTTTCAGGCTGTATAGTGTATATCACCTTGCAATGAAATTACTAATAACAATTTTAAATAACTGTATAATAACAGTATACTGTTATTACAGTATACAGATACTGGTATAATAACGGTGTGGACATTGGACATTATTATTAATCAGTAATTTGGCGAACAATTGAAAACAGAGCCCTATGTTCACACTTGTTCGATTTTTGTGTGCTGCACAGCATGAGTCATAGCGAATGCTACATGATGCATGCGGTGCAGCATCCGTTTTTCCGCCCAATTGTAATAGGATGCTTGAAGCACAAGAAGAGAAGTAAGGCAAAACGAAAATCGACCGAGTGTGGACATAGCCATTGTCGGTCACCCACCAGAATACTATTATGAGGGATTACGATTCAACTCAACTTCAGAATATTGACTCATTTATACATGGTTGGTAAAAATTATGGAAACGGCTTGATATTTCTTATACGAAGGTAATTTGACGGTAGGTGACATTGGGGATCGTACTAAAATTGAAAATAGTACTTTCCTTTGACTTAAAAATCTGATCCACCATCTTGAATCTAAATTCATTTTTCAAATGGTAAGGGGTCATGTTATACATGATTTCGATACAGAATTCAAGAGAAAATGAATGGCGAAAACCGCACATCGATATATCAAGCCGTTTTCAAGATATCTCAATTATTAATCAGACATATTTACATTATTGGAGTGGGTGAAAAGTATTAGAACGGCTTGATATCTCATAATACAAAGTTAAATTTGATGAAAGGGTGATTGAGGATCCTATTCAAATCAAAAATACTACCTTTACAGTGACTTTTTCAAATTTAGTAGGCCATCTTGGATTCCGCCATTATTTTTTCAAATTATTAGGTGGTGAATTCAATACGAATTCAATGCGGAATTTTAAATCAAAAGTAATGGCGAAAATCGCACACCGATATGTCAAACCGTTTTGAGATATTAACTGATTTAGAGTAAATATGTCTTTGATTAATAATTGAAATATTTTAAAAACGGTTTGACATATCGATGTGCGGTTATCGCCATTCATTTTTCTTGAAATTCTGTATCAAAATCATGTATAACATGACCTCTTACCATTTGAAAAATAATTTAGATTCAGATGGTGGACCAGATTTTCAAGTAACGGTAAAGTAGTATTTTCAATTTTAGTACGATACAATGTCACCTACCGTCAAATTACATGTATAAAAATATTAAGCCGTTTTCATAATTTTCACCAACCCTGTATAGAGGAGTATTAGAGTTTGTTAGAGACAATCGGGATCACATAATGAGGTGAAATTATCCGTGAAAGTTTTCCACCAGTGAAAATCAAAAAGCATTTGAATGGATTTATATTGAAAGTATGGTTCTAATAAATTTTATATTGATATTTTCTTGAAATATACGTTGTTTTAGCGGAATGAGAATGAGAGTTGTTATTTTTGTTTGACCGAAACTATTGACAAAAAGTGTGTTTATTCAAGGTGGAAGCCAGCGGCACCGGAGCAACCACCGGCGATGAGAGTGCACCGGCTGGCACCACTCGCACTGGAGGTGAAGTCGGCGAGTGCGGGTGCGGGCAGCATTCAGCGTCCGTCCAGTTCAGGCGTCTGTGCTGGGGCGGGGGCGGGGGCGGCTAGCAGTGTTCTCCAGGTGCGCTCCAAGTGCTCGGCTGTCAATGCCATAGCCGGCACCTCTCGGCCCAACACTTTCCGCAAAGTGAAGCTGTCTCGCGACGATGTAGCCGTCAAGAAAGGCACCAAACGCATCAAGATATCCGACGAACAGAAGCCGAAGGATTGGAACAAGGTGCCTCCAACCGAAGACCTCCTCCTGCCCTGGAGGAGCAGTGCTAACCGCCTGGAAAGAAGAATGGCGCCGACTCTGTCCGGAGACACCTTGCTCCCCGATCAAAGACGCAAAAACCCAAATCGAAATAACTTCACATCATAAACACCACACACCCATTTTAATAGATACTAAATTCATAGAGTTTTCGAAATTAAGCGTTGTATCTATTGTGCTAGCAATCTCAAGGTGAAAATATATAATATGTGAGAAAAGTATAACTATATATTGTTTGTTAAAAAATTATTGATTACTTTGTTTTGATTAGCTTGATATGTGATAATGTTAGCTGTGATCAGTATTAGAACAGAGATTGATTACTGTATTTATCGCTTGTTAAACATTTTCAAATTCTAATTATATCTTTATTATTATTATTGATTCGATAGAGTGCTCAAAATCATCACCAACTACCTTGATGGACCAATTTTATATTGTAGTACAAAGTCTACTTTTCAGTTACTATTATGATCTCTTATTGTTCTGTCAGTTGGGGAGCACAACTGGGGCTTTTATCATACTATAGGTTATTTTTAGGGATAATAATATTATTAACGTTAGTGCTTTAAGTAATATTGATGGGGCTGTCTTTCTTTCAATCGTTTTTAGCTTTGTGTTTATGTGATTGTGACATGGTACTTATTGTCATAAAGAATTACAACTTTGAATGTGATTTCTTCTTATACTGAATTTGGATTATTTTAATGGAATTGAAATCTGGATAGTTCAATTTTGGATTGCTTCCAGAATCTTGAGCGAAATATCCTGCTATATATCAGGATTAATTTAACTAGTCAGAAAACAGCTGTTTCGACAGACAGTATCACAATACTTAACCCACAAATGCTGAAAAGGTCTTTTAAAAAGAATTCTTTGAAAGGTCTTCTTTAAAAAGGTCTTTTAAAGACTTTAAAGGTCTTCAAGACTTTTAAGCCTTTGGATTATTGTGTCAAAGCTGCCTAAAATCACTGTTTACTTATTGCCGAAACAGCTGTTTTCTGACTAGTTAAATTAATCCTGCTATAGCTAATATAATTCTTCACTACAGTATATTCTAAGATTCCATTTACAACTTTTCTCGCCAGCAGTCATGATCTTACTAAGATCTTGGCTGCATTCATTCTTTCTCTTGAAAATACTAAGGAATATATTTTTGAGTGTTCTTTGAAAATGTCCAATATTCATCATCAAGTAAAATTTTATACAAGTTTCAATCGGTCTTCACAATTTTATTTCCATTACACAGTATTTCCATCGTATTTCACATCTACCTTATAATCTCTCATTATCAACGCTATGAAAATCCGAATTAATCATGAACTGAGGATTTCTGAATATAAGTTACTGCAATTGTGTGTCATATCTCAATTACTTGATATAGAAAGTCTGATGAGAGTTCATGAGATTGTAATGTGTAAGTAAAGTATGTATATTGTAATAAATAATCAATTCATGGGGTATAATTAAACTTTAAAAGTACTCAGACTATAATTAAATGTATTCTATCGATTATGGATGTCAATTGTGTTCGTCACAATTAAATCGTTGGAAAAATAATAAATGAACTTTGATCTATGATTGTATCATGTGGAAAAACGTACTTAGATTCAGTGATCTCGCTTATCCGTCATAAAAGGGCCGGCAGAGCGCCAGATAATCGAAAATGACGAATAATAGGGAATATTTCAAAAAAGATTAAAAACGTTTCAAAGCTGATTGAAAACGTTGTAATATTTAATCTTGTATGTAAAAACATGAATATATATTTATGATTTGAAATTATATCTATAGAAATATATTTGTGATTTATGATATGAACCTAAATATACACATTTACGTTCTGATTTTGATAAGTCAAAACAAGTTTGTATCAAATTGATGTAAGTCTTAGTGCAATGAAACGTCCTTACGAACCTTCTATCATTGACTATATGTCATGACTGTTCTGTAGTTTTTAATTTTCTTTGGAATTTGAACAATTTCGTCCCTGATTAGTATGCCGGATAATACGGGATGACGGATAAGTGAGACTCTTCTGTACTTGGATGAATGATCTGTAAAAATTGTAAGAGGAATCAAAAGATAAATATAGAAGTTTTTGGTAACATTTAAAGTACCGTAATATTTAACACTTTATATTGTGAAACTTCTCCATAGTAGGTACGAATGAAAAACAATTTTGTCTATTCCAAAAAATTTCCCCCAAGTTTCAGTTTAGGCTCAAACCAACACTAAGCCCCTGCGCCCACTGGGCACGGCTATCTGATTTCAGTCAACAACCCAATGTTGCCAGATGACATTGGCTGTTTTTCGGGTAATCGGGTATTCTAACCTATTAATAAAGTCATCTGGCACCGCTGGGATACTGACTGAATAATCTCTGACATCGAAACTTGAGTTTGTTTTTCAAATATATCAATATGGAATAGTCAAAATTGTTTTCATTTGGCACTTCTATTTTCCAGTCAATATAATTTAAAATGATTCGAAACTATCAGATGTATGTCAGAAAACATTACAGTCATTAGGCCCTATATAACAGGTTTTTGACTCAGTCCTAAAATTAGCCTCGTCGTCCACTGAAACCGGGTGTGTCCGAAAATGTCGGACGTCCGAACTACTGGTCATTTGATTCAATTCTAGCAATTCTAACGTTTTCGGATGTAAACTTCCAGTGGATGACGAGGCTTACATTGATACGACTATTATTATAGGTAGGCAATCATAATAATTATAGGTATCTCCTGTGATTGATGTTGTATGTTTAATGTCATAACATCTCATTTTGCCCTAGACCATTAGCTAAGAGATTGAGTTTTTTTGCTAGGAATGATGCCCACATAAGCTCTAGGCTTGTGCGTGGGTAATGGGCAGGATGATGATGATGAGAGATAAATGGACCTACAGCCTTAGGTGGGTTCCGAACCACGGGGAAGCAAATTTGAAGCTGATAAATTTTTTTCAAAAGTTTCAAATTATTTCCATACTGTTTAATGTAAGTCAATAGATTGATTAAAATTTATTACAGCTATTTCCTAAAACTATGGCTTCGATTTTATTTTCATTATTGTGTATCTTAGTCATTCATAACAGATAATACTAGTGTTGAGCATTCTGATATTTTAAACTGCACTTGAGCGAAACTCAAAAATTCTGTGCCTTGTGCTATTTTTTTAATCTAATTTTGATTCACATTAAGATAATATTTCCCCTTTTTGCTCCAAGCATAGAAGTTGTTTAATGTCGTGTGATTAGAAATTTTTTACTGCTTGAAACAATATTAATGTGTTGATTGATATTATAAATTTAAATTATTGAACTTTCAGACGCTCTGGTGTTACTGTACTTGAGAAGATAAATTTTCTGCAGTCTATCATAACATTTTACTGGGAGCATGAAAACTTGAAAGTGTATATAAAATTGTATATAATCTCATTTCAGTGAATAAAAAATCATTTAACGGAAAGGTTGTGTTATGAATGTCCCACAAGTTACAACAAAAACTCATTGGTTCTAATTTATGAAATTACTGTAGTAATAATTTGATCCTGGATAAAACATGATTAGTTTTCCAAGATAGCAGGATGTTATTTCGCATACTACTGTATCATATCATCATTCAAAAATTTGGCAAAAGTATGGCGGCGGCTGGAAAATATTGATCTCGTCCACATACTGTTATGGAGTGCTTCACATAAATGGCCACAATGTGACTATACACTCTCTGTAATTCAGACTATGTACCCCTTCTTACCAACAAAGCGTTTTAGGAACTCCTCAAAAAAATCAATCAATCTCAGTTACCAGTACTAAGTAAAGAACTTTCAGAAGTTTCCACTCCCCACTGAGCTATTGTTGTAGGACAAATAATGAACGGGTATCATAATATTACGCTATCATAATTTAAACTTACTATTAGTATCGCTACAATATGAAGATTTTAAGGATTGTTTTTATTTTTTGTACTACCCCCTAAAAATTTCTGCGTACCCCAGTTTGGGAACCTCTGATCTAAACCAAGCTTAGTAGCCTACTGTCATCCCTATATTTATTTTACTTTATTAGGTCTGGTGAGGTGATTTGTATCAACACTTATATAATTATCAAGAAACCTCACACATTCATCATGGCAAATTAAATAATTAAAAAAGCGTTTGCTAGGCAGACAAATATAATGACTATGTATGATTTGAGTAAAAAAGGCGACATCACTCGCGTTCAGCCAATTATGTTCAAGTGAAATTTTATTTTTTCAATTTTATTTTTGATGTTGAACACTTTAAATTCTTTCTCCCCAAATGTTGAGACATTATATAGGGTCCAGCTGTGAATCGGGTGATTTTGAACTATAAAAAATAAACGGATGAATATTTCAAAATTGTATTGTTACTATCTTAATCTACATTAAAAAGCATTTAAGAAACAACATTCAAATTGTCTTTCCCGATTGAGACATTCTTGTACAGGCGATTTCTGATACAGGCTATTGTTTCATGGAGGAATTTCTCCACTTCAGGATATCACCCGATTTGGAAACATTTTGAGAACATTCATGCTCACACATGGCTGTATGACATGACTTGTGGAGTTGTCTTGCTGGAATAAGGTTTCATTGTTCATTCCATGTTGACGGAGCTGAGGATTGAAGAACGAATGCAACATTTCTTTTTTTTTTCAGCGCTAACTACTTTTTAATGACTTCATGTTGAATTAACTACTAAAGAAAAATGATGTAATCCCACGTCAATAGATAGAAAATATGTAGTTGAATAGAATAGAATAGAATATTTATTTTATTCAACACAATACAGAAAATTGACAATACAGTATCCGTAAAGTTGAACAACGTCAGTAAATTTCAATTATTACAGTCTATATAATTTAACTCAGTCATAATATTAATATAAGTCAATGAAGAAATGTTACATGCGATCGTCATTGAAAAATTCCTCTAAACTATAAGATTTTTCATTGAGAAACCTATACAAATCTTTAAAAGTTACATCTCTATAGTTTAGACTGTTCGGTAACCTATTCAATAATTTAGCTCCAATGTAGCTTGGTTTTTTCTCAAAGAAACTAATTCTATGTGGCTGAACGGTGAGACCATTATTCTATTTCTTGTAAAATGGCCATGGACATTTGAATTTGTTCGATAGTTACGTATGTTTCCAGTCACCAATAAAATCAATTTAAAGATAGAAAATACATGGGAGCGTCAAAATTTTTAAATTTTTAAAGATCTCTCGACATGGATGGTTTATAACAACTCCTGCAATGTATCTGACAGCTCGCTTTTGTAAAATAATTATTTTTTATGTTTAGTAAAGACATGCCTCCCAAAGCTCTATTCCATATGAGATGTGAGTATAGATAAGGGCAAAATACAAAACTCTTCTTGTTTCAATGTGGACATATTTGCTAATACTCCGTAGGACGAATAGATTACTGCTAAGACGATGGGCCAGTCGTGCAACATGAGCGTTCCATGAGAGGTCTTTGTCAATTATTAGTCCTAGCAGATTTGCTTCATCAACATTATTAACAGCAGAATCATCGATACAAATCATTGGCTCAAAAGTATGTTTTTAAAATCAAACTGGATGCATTTACTTTTTCGGATTTACTGCTAGAAAGGATTTGTTGTAGTATTGAACAACTGAATTTGTAATCAAATTAGCTTCCACTTCTAGATCATTCAGGCTACAATTGCTGAACATTAGTGTTGTGTCGTCTGCATACAATGTGACATCAACACCCATTGGGATCGAGGATTGTAAATCATTAGTATATAAAACAAAAAGTAGTGGTCCCAAAATAGAGCCTTGCGGCACACCTCTTTTAACTTTCAAAAGCTCTGAGTGGGTGTCAGTAATACTGTTATTGGAACGAACAGTGACATATTGAAATCGATTAGTCAAGTAAGACTTGATCAACTTGCAACCAATTCCTCTAATCCCTACATCTGATATTCTATTTAGAAGAGTGTCAACATCCACACTATCGAAAGCTTTCGATAAATCCAAAAGTGTACCGATAACATATCTACCCTTATCAGTCTGATCAATTACACTTTCAATGAAAGATACTGCCGCTGTCATAGTTGATTTACCTCTAACAAAACCATTCTGACAAGAAGATATTAAGTCAAAACGCTCAAGATAATCCATTATTCTGCAGTAAATTAATTTTTCAAATATCTTGGATAGAGCTGTCAGTATGGAAATTGGTCTGTAATTATTTATGTCTGTTCTTACGCCCTTTTTGAACAATGGTTTGACTTTTGCAATTTTGAGTAGGTCAGGAAAAACACCTGTTTCAAGTGTACTATTAATTATAAAAACAAGAGGCTCTACTATTTTGCTACTGCACTCCTTGATTACAATCATAGGAATATTATCAAAACCAACACTGTTTTGGTTTTGAGACTTTTTATTATTTGTAGAAGCTCATCGCAATCAGCAGGAAAAAAGAATAGACTATTATTGCAGTTGGATTTATTTGAAAAATAAGCTTGATTGATTTGCGGTTGTGATCTTGCAGTACTGATTATAGGTGCCATTGATATAAAAAATCTATTAAAAGCACTGGCGATCTCCTTGGTATCTGTAGTAATTTTTTCATTTTGGTCCAATTCTATGGTCGGTTGATTTACTTTATTTTACCTCTGAACTCATTGATGACCTCCCAACGTGTTTTTGATTTGTTTGTAGATGTTACAATTTTATCTCTTAACTACTCATTTTTTGCTTGTACCACTTTAGTGTCATAAAATTGTCTAATTCTTTTATCCTGCTCATTTGAGATCATTGAGAGATTATTCAAATTACCTTTTGCTAGTTCTAAAGATTTCTCATCTGGATAATTTCGTCTGTAATCCATTCACCCTTGTTTTCATTTTTATTTTGAGACCTTCTCAGTTGGCGTTTCATGGGGCAGTTCATACTTAAGTGACTGACAAGTATTCTATGAAAGCACAAGAACTGTTCATTAGCGTCTGAATTATCATAGACAGAAGACCATGTTTCATTGGAAGAGAGACTTTAAGCCTGGTTAAATTGTCCCATGAGCAGTTGTACTTAGGAGGGTTGTATGTCATCTGGGTAGTTTAAATCTATTAGAATCATGTGCGCATTGTGTAAGAAAAACTTGTGCAGTATGATCTGATAACAGTGTGTGAACAATCTGTACAGTATAATATCCTACTTCTATGTTAGTAACAAAATTGTCAATGGCAGTCTTACTTACTCTAGAAATTTAAGTAGGTTCTTTAATGGTGCAGTGCAGATCAAATAAATTCAGAATATTAATCAAATTTCTATGTTCAGCGGAACTATTTAGAACATTTATATTATAGTCACCCGCAACAATGATCTTATCAGAAACCTGGTTGTATATACGATCAGAAATAACATTTCAAGCTTTTCAAAACACACTAGTATCCCCGCTTGGAGACCTATATAGACCTATAATAGAATAGGAGTTTTCACCAATCTTAAAACTAAAACCACATATATCTCAATATCTTTTATGCTACACAAATCAGAAATATTATAACTGTATATATTTGTTCTGAATGGTATTCAAAAATTCAAGACTAGCATATATAGATACACCTCCTTTTCGCATATCAACTCTGTTGTAACTACATATTAAAGACATATTATTAATGGACAGGAAATTAATTTCACATTCTTTTCAACCCATGCTCAGTCAATATCAAAATATGTGGTTGTTCATTCTCCACTAGAATGTCCAAAAGGGACACCTTACTAATTATTCCATCAATATTTTGATGTATTATTTTCATATTATATGAGTCGTTTGAATATCTTTCATTACCAAAAATGTAATTTGACTCCTTTCTAAACAAAAGATTTTCTTTACACCCCAGTGCAGGTAATTAGTTTTCCTCCTTCTTAACAAACCAAAACCCTATCACACATCTTAGTTATACTATTTGAGCTGAACCTATTCAAGTGTACACCGTCTTTGCCTAAACATTCTTTGATGTTGATGAAACTGTTGGGATTTAAAATAATACTCCTTGGTTGACACACTCACTTCTGATAGAGTCATTAATCCTACCTATGTATGAGTCACTTACCGAGCGTCTTAGTATATATTATGCCGCTAATTATTATTTTTGATGCACTGAAACATTGTTTTGCAGTTCTTATCATGTTTCTCATCTCATTCAGTAATGATTCTTCAGTTTCTCTTCGAATTGAGTTGGTACCTACATGAATAATTATTACACTATTATAGTTCCGTTCCGACGATTGTCTATATTTATTTTGTATTACTCTTCTTAACTGATCAGTACGTATTTCCGGTCTAACATCGACGACACAATCCTGAGGAGCTCACATTTTTACCATTGAATCACCCAATATAAGATTCTTATTTCCGGAATTTTGAGTTTTTTCTCCTGGTATGTTTTGTAGTATTTGAAGCATTGTACATTCACATTAACTTCACTGTTTGCTCCGTCATTAAAAAAAAAATAAATAAAATACGAGCCCATAATTATTCCCCAGGTCGTATAAAACTGCGACTATTGAAATAATTATATTAAATAGTTTCCAATCCTCCTGCTCCTCCTCATCCTCCTTTATCTACTTTTCTCAATATTATTCTTGTTCTTCTTCTTCTTGTTGTAATATTCTTTTCTCTTCACTTTCTTCTCTTTCTGTTCCTTTTCCTCCTTCTTCACCTCCTCCTCCTTCTTTCAATTTTTCTCATTCTTCTTCTCGATCTTTTCTTCTCCTTTTCTTCTTTTCTCCATCTTCTCCTTTTCTTATCCTCCTCATTTTCTTCTCCTTTTTCTTCTACTTCTTTCTTCTACATATAGCAGGATCCTTTTAACTTGTCAGAAAACATATGTTTTACTCGGCCATTAGTACAATACTTAACCTACAAATGCTGAATCTCGTAGATTATTGAAAATGTATTTTTAAAAGTTATTCTCTGAAAGGTCTTCTTTAAAAGGGTATTTTAAAGACTTAAAGGTCTTTAAGACTTTCAAGCCTTTTGATTATTGTGACGAAGTCACTGTTAAATTATTATTACCGAACAGCTGATTTCTGACAAGTTGAAAGGATCGTGCTATAGTGTCTGGTGGCGCCCGTGGTTGTCAAATCACTCATCAGCTGTGTTCTGTCATCGTCAGCTGCGATATCGAGGGATGACGACATTTCTGATCCAACAACAGCTGTTTTGTAATTAAGCCGAAATTATTCTTATTAATATTGTCATCAATAAATTAATCAACTACATATAACTATTGAAAAGGTTTTATCTGATTTTTTTTTTATTCTGAAGGCCAAGTCATTCAAATAACAAAGAGCATTTAAACCGGCTCCCGTACTCCGGGTTCTCCCGTTCTCTGACACTCTCACAGACATCCGATAAAAAACTAGTATCGGCGTACGCCGTCGTGCAGTGAAAAGACTCATTTCACAAGTTCATTCACATCATTAGTTTACTTGATTACATTACTTCTCTTGACTACCTGCGGAAATAACGTTAGTGAATAGTGATAAATGTTGTATCATTCTCTAAAAGAATTCTGAACTAATCCAGGGTTTTGAAAAAAATCATCAATAATGTATTATTCACATGTCATGAGTTTGATATTTTTAACTGTAGCTTATTGAGCTCATTAGTACTAGCAGATAACGATGAATATAAGTCTAAATTATATACAAATGAGAATTTTGAGACTGAAGTGGTAGAAAAATAATCATTTTGTTATATTCTTCGCACCGTGGTAAGTTGTAGCGTATACCGTATAACCTTATTGTAAGTTCACGTACATAGTACCCTACTCATAACACATACTATTTATTATGAATTGTTCGATATGTAAAGGAATCTACAATACAAATCGTCACAAAAAATTCCAGCCAGATTTACGACGAGAAATAGACTACATTTTTATTTGTAAAAAGAAGCTATTCTATGACAGACCTACCTACATTGAAACAAGCTAAGTACTGTAATGACGTGCTGTGTTGCTTTCAAGTACATTTGGCAGTTTTGCAGTAGAATTTGAGTGTGTGATTTAGGTAGCAATTTAGAACAGTAATAAAGTTACTCTCAGTGATATTACGGTCTGAGCTTGCTTCATAAAAATGACTGTAAATCAGGAAAAACGGACATACGCTGGACTTGATTAGTACGGCGTCTATGCAATAGACTGATAAGTCTAGTGTAAGTTCGCCTTTTAATGTTTCACAGGACTTCTAAATCTTTTATGAAACGGACCATTGGTCAAAGATTATTATATTTACGGTAATTATTATTTATAACTATTATTTTATGATATTAGTTATTGGCTTTGGCTCTGCTCAACAAAAATCTCCTTTCAAATCATGCTGGGCAAATAAAATTTCAAAGTGTTGGAAAATTTACCCAAGTCTCCTACACTGTTCACAACAAGCCTATTAAACGATAATTTTCCAGAATAGTTGCAATAGCATAATTCTTAATAATTTTTCAGTAAACGGATTGAAAACTACTCATTTCAATGAAAGAATTCATCATGTGAGCAGGTTCAGTTACGGTACCGAGTTGGTGTTGACAAAACCTACCTTGTACCTTTTTGTTCTTTGGCCATTTGTGATTTGTATTCGACGTTCGGTTATCTAGAACCGGTGCGTTTGATAGAGGGGTTCCTATCCAATGTGGATGAATAATAAGTGATCAAGTACATGGACCAAAATTTGCTTTGAAATACTTAGAATCGTTTCAATGTACATAGCTGAATTACACTCAACCTGTTGAAATGAGAGCTTGTGCTGGAAAATGATTAGACCTTCGACGGGGAGACCCGGTTATCTGACCAAAACAAGATGGGACTTTGGAACATTAATTGACATGCTATTGAAAAGGAGTTGAAATTACATTTCTGCTCTATCCTCCTCTGCACTGGTGTCACTCGAGTTTCAACTGCAGGACTCATTCTCAATCAATCGCATGTTGAATTGACATTGATATTGATCACCACCGTTTGCATTCAGATCACCGTAGAAGACTCGTGCCTGCTCGCGAGTGAGTCGCATCAGTAGCAACACTGGTGTCTGTGGGTCCCTGGGAATGAGAACCTTTCCTTGACAGGGTCCGATAAGCTTCTACAATCAGTATCAATCATTGAAATTGTTTTCTATTCAGTCTTTTTTATTAATAATTTATTCGGATTCGATGCATTTTACTTTCGATATAATATTACTAAAACAGCAACTTCTTATCTCAGATTTCTCTAGATAAATAGCCTGCCCTGAATAATTCTATTTTATAATGTTGAAATAATCCGTATATAGGTGATATGATAATCACCAGTAGGCTATATTATAATGGTGTTGCAAGTGTAGGATATAGACAGATTGGAAAAATATTTCGCAATTCAACGGATGGATTCTTGATTAAATTTCTTACAATTTATCGGCTCTGAAGTCTAAATGAAGACTTATTGACTCTGTTTCAAAGTACGTACTTTAAGTAAGGTACTTTCCATAATACTCGTAATACTGTAGTAAAACTAAAAATACTTAAAGTTTGCTAACTTAGACTAGCCGGTTTCTGAATCTACTATACATTCACTGCTATTTGAATTACACTCAACCTGTTGAACCTGTTTCCTCAATATTTTCTATAGGCCTATTGATTTTTCAAAATAAATTCCACTTTTTGCGCATGTATCATCAAGGTATTTGTAATGTGTAAAAAGAGGTATTGTCAATTCAATGGTAACAATATAGACATTTAGACAAACTCACAAGTGTTTTACATTGATCACCATTCACAGCGCTCAATAATTTATCATTCCACCAGTGAGAGTTCTGTCATTTCAGTGTCAGGCTTTTAAGCAAATATTGCTTCAAGCGTGTCGCACATCTGTTGAGGCTTATCTGTCATATTTTGTCAAGCAATAATTACATTGTTTCAGTAGACATTTTGTACCTCTATCTTATGCATGAAAACTTTGGTTCATGCTTCAATAGAATCAGAGTGCGTAGAACAACACTCAATTCATGCTTCTGTTCATAACGCTCTATTATTTCAATACTTTACACAATCGTCATGAGAATTTCTTTACTCAATACTGATGAATTCAAATGTGGCTTATAAAAAATAGATCGGTGGATCTAGCTGTTTTCTAAAACTTTCTTGATTAGTAGGATGTAGCAAAAATATCATGTTGAGTTCACGCATTGCTATATTTTGGGTTACCATACGATAGCCAAAATCGTGTTCCACCGTTTTGGTGTTCAGAACCTTTTCGACCTGTTCCAAGAAAAGTTGAAAGGTATCATGAAATTATCCAGTGCCTATCAAATTACAATAATTTATTAAACCAAAATCCAAATAGGGTTATATTCATATTTATATTTATTACTTGTCGCCTACTTAGTTCTGTAACTCACAATTATTTTACTCTCAATTGTTTTATACAAAGAGGATTGTATTAGGTTAGGCGTACACCGGTTAGTCAAGACACGACAAGACGAGATTAGTCACAGTAATTTACATAGTTGCTTATGAAGCAACACACACTGATTAGTCATTGCATCTGTGTGTGCTGCTTCATAAGCAACTATGTGAATTATTGTGACTAAACGTGACTAAACTCGTCTTGTTTTGTCTTGACTAACCGGTGTACGCCTAGCCTAAGGTTGTTATAATAACACTTTAACAAGTTTTGTTACAGTTATAGAGAGGTCGAGGAAGATTCAAAAAGAAAATATAAATTATTCATTTCATCAGTTATATCCATTTATTAATGAAAAATGTCGATTTCAATGTTAAATTTGCTGAGAAATCCAAAGAAACCACTTGAAATTTGAAGCTAACCACTAGAAGCTAGTAACTGTCGTTGAACAGTATTGGGATATTAGTCAAAATATGCTGGGAGGAAGGTGAAATTTAAAACATGCAATTCATTTAATATTTTTTTGGAATCTTATAAACGTAAATGATCGGCTCAAGAGCTGAAAACTTATTCCTTCAGTGAATAGTGGAACACTAAAAGAAACAATAAGAAAACTTTCACAAACAATCGTACAATTAGCAATATGTGTTCAACTCTCCTTCAAGACATTTCCTATCAATAATATTAATGAAATTTATATTCCTCAATTTAGCGATATTCATATCAATTTCTTAATTTTACTTGAATTTTGCGGGTGTACATTCTGCAAACGCTTGCATCCGACTTGGGAGGAGTTGGCTGAAATGCTGAACGAAGACGAAAACAGTCAAGTGACTATCGCTAGGGTTGACGCTGCACCGTGAGCCGAGAACTGTGTTCCGAGCAGCAGTGTAACTGGATATCCAATGTAAGATTTCCACTCATTTAATCTACTTCTGGTTGTACAGTAGCGTACCTCACATCCAAAGAATATTTTTTAGAAATAATAATAATTAGTAGTTATAAATATACAGCTAAATAGATGGAGTAAATAGTATGTTGCCGTATAGCTTTTTGAATTATTCAATTTCAATATATTTATTCCATTAGTGAACATTGAAAGAATACAATCGACTTTGTGACGAGCTAGTCACATGTGAAATGATCCTCAAAAGTTTCTCATTGTCTGTTCGTCTTATTTGCCAGTGCACTGATCGTTACTGTGGTTCCATGATTGAAAGCTATCTAATTTTAAATAAATAATGAATATCTTGTTCTTTAGTTCCGCTGCTACACCACTGTGTAGTATTTCATTCATGTAGTTACATCAATTATTGATTTCACATAGTTTTCTTATAAATTCAGACCTGTTTTTGAAAAAAAACATTTCTTTTTCCGGAAAAAAATGCTATAATGTTCTGAAACTACTAAAATATTGAACGTGCTAAAGATTTTTTAAAATAAAACATTTTTATTATTCCTTATGATAAACAAAGATGAATTCATTTCAAAAGAAAAAGGAATCCCCTACGAATCTGTGAATAGGTGATACTGATGGAATCAAGAATGATATTTTCATATGCCATGACATAGCAGTGAGCTTTGAATATTTATACTGTTGGTTCAAATTAATCATCTTACATAATTATATTAGCTTACATGATTCATGTAGAGATAAAATGTATACTTTGTAAAGTACATAAAATGTTAATCAGATAAAATATAATAACGGGTTATTAGTTATTAGAATCACATAGATTCTAAATTGGTGAAATAATCATAAAAAGTAAATTCCGTAAGATCAGCCACAGAAAGTTAGTTCACTAAATATAAAAATTAATTAAAATAAATAAAAAATAGTATCCCAATTTATATACGTTTTTGGGGATGTGATTATTCATCAAAAGATGAGCTTCACACAGTATTAGACAGTTAAATTTTCATAGACTGCACAGTGTTCTCTTGAATAAAACTTTAAGCTACTTGATTACTCTGAAATAATAGTATGTAATGAAGAATTGAACGTTATTCAGTACGACCATTCTTATCTCCAAATTTATGATTTATTGCGTTTTCAGCTTGCTATTCTACCTTAAAGGAAAGACAGTTGGAGTCAAATTCCGTGGAACTCGTGATCTCCGTCTCTTACTACGTTCATAAATATTCAGCTCGGAAGCGATAAAGAGGTCTGTCATTCTCATCTTATTACTGTATTCTAAAGTAATGACCTAGAAGGTGAAGATTGTGTAGTGAACCTGGGAACGGGTACTTCACTTTTCGTAACATTCGCGGGATGTCCTGATTCTCAGTGAACATTCAGTTGTGTTAACTTTTGGTTTACCGGTGGTTTGAATACACCGAAAACACTGTTACAAAACCTGGGAACGGGTACTTCACTGTTATGACCCTTCGCTGGATTTCTACCTTCTCCGTGAACATTCCGTGTTTTTCAATTTGGGTTGCCCTGTCGCTACGGCGCTCAACAATCCCGCGAAGTTCGGTTTTGGCTGTAGCTCGCCGGCTGACAACCGGCTTCTGTGTAGCATTCAGTGGGTCGTCGACAAAAATGGTTTTCTGTCTCTTACGTCAGCAAACTTTGACGTCTGTGCTGATTATCAGTTTCAGGAGTCAGTTATGTTTTAATTTTTTCTCACACACTTTCTCATGCTCCTTGGAAATGTAATTACATTCATGTATTACATTTATGTATTTATTAGATTAATCTACATTTTCAACCAGGACTTCAATTTCTTAAAATGAACTTGATTCGATTTCAATCCATGATATTCTGAGTTTTTCAACCGGATTGATTCATTGGTTACTCATGATTCATTGATTTACATTTTTCCTTACACACACTCTTAATAATAATGCTACTTTGAAATTTAATCGACATTTCTATGAAGAATTTCAATTTTAGAAATTAGCTTGATTTGATTCATCTATGGTATTGTGAGTTCTCAACAGGGTTGAGTAAACTCATTAGCACAATGAGCAATCATAAGAAATACGACATTTAAAAATTTCACCACTTGCTCTTGCTACTTGTCACAACTACAATGCAAATGTTAAGTATCCTATTTTTAGGCTTTTGAGAGTATTTTCAAATTTTAATAAATAAACTTTAGTTGAATGTTTCTACATGGCTCTCACGGTTCTGGCTAAATTTTATATTATATCCCTGTTATGATTGTAATATTGGTAGAAAATTTCTTCGCTTAATAATTTATTATTGCTATGAAAGAGGTGTTTGAGGCACACCCACGCGGAGATTTTCATTAGAATAATCTATCCAGATCTAGAACACACTTTGTAGTGATTCAACTATAGTTCTTCACCTTTATTAGCATTATCAACGCAAGTGATCAGTACGTACTTTCTTCTATATAATGAAATTGAAAATAGAATAACTTCATTCTTTATTATCTTATTATCCATGTAACTATGTTCCATATATATCCATGTTCTATATTATCTTTGCATGTAAACTTTGACATAGAACCCGAAAAATTATAAGTGATTGATTAGTAGTCCAGTCAATGAGTTCCAAAAACCCCCCGATAGGGGAAAAAATTCATAACAAGCTGATTTTTTCACCATCGACTACTATCATATAGACAAGTGTCCTGGCAAAAGTCCTGACCCCTACCCCTCTTGCTTCCCCCCCAGCACCCCTTCAAAGTTTCAGTTTGCAAGGGTTTCGTATATCGTAAGTATCTCGACTAACAATGGAGATATCAATTCAAATTTTTTTTCATTGTTTAGAAAATTAATTTTTCTATAATTTGTTCCACTACCATTCTACTCTAACTCTACTAGTTCCGGAGTTATTTGTGAAAGAATGAAGAAGAGTTGAGATTTTTTGCTTAAAAATTGTTTACTTCTGCAAATAAAAGTTTACATAATTGTTTTACAGAAAAATGTTACATACAAAAAATGTAGAGCATTTCATTATCTTTAATTTGAATAATCACAATCTATAGTTTACTTCACATGAACGTGAGAAAACGTCCATTAAAGTTCAATACGCATGATCATGCTAGTGCACGACGGCTATGAAAGATGGCTTCATGAAAATAGTCCATTCATTAAAGTTTGACACAGGAAATTTTTCCTTACAATTGTGTATATCTTGGAAGTCCTTGATGATAGAGAATTGTAGTTGGTTTCAAATTGTAGATCGCGATTTCTACTTTCATTTTCAATCAAATTTTTTTAAATATTCATTTTACAAGATAGAAGAAGAATTCAACTATGTATTATCGTGCATTTCTAAAATAAACACAACTTTTCAATTGAAACACTTTTTATCTGAAAAATAATAGAGTTCAGCAACGAGACGATAGGCAAGACATAACACGAATTATTGCCTTCTTTCCTTTGGCGGATCCAAGGGGGGTCATTGCCCCCCCACCCCTCTTGAGACCCAAGAGGAAAACAATAAAACGGTATAAATCTAATAGAAACTAGGACGAAATTATATAAATAACAAGATTTGGCTTTTTTGTGTTATGTGTGGAAAGCCATTTATGTTACTTGTGCAGAGGGCATTCTTTAATATCTTGTTCTAGATACTGTTTTTAAGAACACGGGATATTCAACCCGCTGGAAGGTGGGTGCTCCATCTGGAGTAGACTGAAGACGGTGTTGAATATTTCGACCGAATATTATTCTGACTGCACCCACTAGAATGGTTGTGCTTTATATTTTATTTAATTATTACCTTATTCATATTGATATTTTTTGTAACTAAAAAATGTGTTTAATAATTTTTTTAGTAAATTGGATGAGAACTCATTTAAATTTTGATACGTAAGAATTTTAAAACTTAATTCATTAAGAAAGAATACAACGATGTTATGGAATGCAAATTACCATTACATATTTGTACAACATACATATTAATATAACAGAGCTATCCATGAAAACATTATGAGGGACACTAAACTACGTCGAAATACACCATTTCCTGTTGAAAAATCTAAAAGTTTTGCGGGGGTTTAAATACATCTTTTTAAATACATAGTTGAATTCTTCTTCTATCTTGTAAAATGAATATTTAAAAAATTTGATTGGAAATGAAAGTAGAAATCGCGATCTACAATTTGAAACCAACCACGATTCTCTATCATCAAGGACTTCCAAGTTATACACAATTGTAAGGAAAAATTTCCTGTGTCAAACTTTAATGAATGGACTATTTTCATGAAGCCATCTTTCATAGCCGTCGTACACTGGCGTGATCATGCGTATTGAACTTTAATGGACGTTTTCTCACGTTCATGTGAAGTAAACTATAGATTGTGATTATTCAAATTAAAGATAATGAAATGCTCTACATTTTTTGTATGTAACATTTTTCTGTAAAACAATCATGTAAACTTTTATTTGCAGAAGTAAACAATTTTTAAGCAAAAAATCTCAACTCTTCTTCATTCTTTCACAAATAACTCCGGAACTAGTAGAGTTAGAGTAGAATGGTAATGGAACAAATTATAGAAAAATTAATTTTCTAAACAATCAAAAAAAATTTGAATCGATATCTCCATTGAAAGTCGAGATACTTACGATATACGAAACCCTTGCCAACTGAAACTTTGAAGGGGTGCTGGGGGGGAAGCAAGAGGGGTAGGGGTCAGGACTTTTGCCAGGACACTTGTCTATATGATAGTAGTCGATGGTGAAAAAATCAGCTTGTTATGAATTTTTTCCCCTAAAAACCACTCATTGACTGGACTATAGGTTTATTCGATAGATAGGAATTTTCGTCCAAGTTAAATGAGGTTACTTATAGAAAATTTGGGATACATTTTTGATTGATTGGAGAGTCTCTATATGTTTTTATCATCCTGGATCATACTGTAATTATTTAAAGATATAATGTTCTGCATTAAATTACTTAAGAATATGGTGCATTCTGCTGTGTTTTCATGTCGAATGTCGAGACATGATTCTGATCAATTTTAGTTTTGAAAACTATAGAATTCGAGAGTATATCGTCCTACAGAGGTCAAGAACATGAAAAATTCGAGATTGCGTTTGTCTTGTAGAGGTTCTGAGCTAGGAACCTAGGAATATTCTATTTATATATAGAGGTTAATCAGTCCTAGCCCAAATCACAGAAAATTTGTATTCTGGAGGTTTTATACTTTGTATCTAGGTGATTTTAGCAGTGTACCTGTGCACCTGTGTCATTTACGAAATTTGCATGGGTCGACTGTATTGTGAGCGTAACGGTACTTATCTGGCACTTATAGCCCTATCCTTTCTCATGTTAAATCTCCATTCTTATTCTGAATGATGGCAACAAAATTCGGTTATGGGCACTTCCGTTATCCATGTCCTCTATATGTACTCAGTGAATAAGATACATATTGCACAAGGTCTGCTCTCCGCAGAATTGCTTTTATGTGAAAGAAGTTATCTTGAGGTTGTTATGTTATAAGTTATAATGTTCATGTATAATTATGTTATAATGAGGTTGTTATGTTCAAGCTAATGTAATGAGGTTGTTATGGTATTTAGGCTTCCCAATAATTGAGTCAGCGCAAAACGGTCATTTATCTTCCTCATAGGTATATTGTTATAATGACAAACCGGTGGATTGTAA
The DNA here is from genome assembly GCA_017141395.1 of Laodelphax striatellus. Taxonomy (NCBI): domain Eukaryota; kingdom Metazoa; phylum Arthropoda; class Insecta; order Hemiptera; family Delphacidae; genus Laodelphax; species Laodelphax striatellus. The sequence goes on from CM029532.1 coordinate 31,408,855, forward strand.
CGATGGAAAAATACGCAGACATGGTTTACTGTTTTGCCATGGAAGGACGTCTCACCAGGAATTTTTCAATACAATGAAATCTGCACATGTGCAGATTGCTCGCCTTGCTCTCTTACGGTTGAGTGATTATGGGAAGGTGTACTGGTATATCCTTCTCCAAGAATGGACATTTATATGTTCAAACTTCGCCGTTTCATGTACATACAGAGCAATCATATAATTGTTAGAAGGCTATATCAAATCTTATATACTTGTAAACAAATAATTTGCTTAAGTCTTTCATGATTTGTACAATAATTATTAGATACTATTTAATTAATTGTTTAATTCGATATTGTATAACTAATTCGACAAATGTAGAATTTTTCTATTAATAGTACATTATTATATTAACAACTTATCGACATCATGATATCCTTACAGAGCGTGCCATCCAAATTGGCTTCTCACTGGAGCATGCGCGTTGATCGCTTTCTCCCACTACAGTGCCTGCTGACTCGCGATACAGTAAATTTCAAAAGTTCATTCAGCTGGCAAACTCAGCTTTATAAAAAAATTCATATTCGCTTCGGTTACCTAGCAGTACTATGATGTTATTTGCTTCACTGACTGTACTAGCCTTAGCGGCTGGTGGGGAAGCGTGGTGGGAGAGATTATTCATCTCTCTCGCACAGCCTCCCCTAGACGCCAATTTGGATGGCACGCTCTGTACCATTACACATGTCTAAACATTAACAATCAATACTACCGTATAATAATTATTCTATTCACTCCCATTTCTAAATAACATCTGATCTTCCATCATAATCAATTAAGAAATTATTATTTTTCAGCTATTCCTCCGATTTACATTAAGTTTTTTTTATTTAATATATTTGTTTTTATTGTTTTATTAGTACTTATTTTGTCTTTTAAGGTTCCATAATTTTTTAGTTCAGACAAGATAAATTTTTTTATCTAAAAAAAAATTGTAAATTCTATATTTTATTCTACCAAGGTCAAGTGTTGATGAAAAGTTTCTCTGTAAATCTCTTTTTCAAGAATGGACATACATAATATGTCCAAACTTCGCCTTTTCATGTAGATAACTCACAATTAGTATAACATCAGTATCTTTTTCCTTTACATCTTCACATTGCATAATTTATAAACTTATGTACATTCGACGAATAATTAGTTGTATAAATCTACTATTATAATCTAGAATTTAAGGTGTCATATTTGTTATCTACATGAATAAAGTAATAAATCTGAATCTCTCTCTATTCGCGGGATAGGTTGGAGGGTTGGAATTTCAATGTATTTTGGGATTCTACCTGATATGGACGAGAGTCATTTCCTCTTCTAGGATTCATTAAATGTAGTCTGCAGATGTCAGGTAGCAAAATTCTTTTTGAACGAATGAGCTATTAATATACACCTCTACAATACACCTGTCACCAGAAACTATTATAGTCGGCGATAACATTTTTCAGAGTTCTTGCTAATGTCAATTTCTGAGAAGAATGTAATTGTAGAATAACCTGAAGAATAACAAAGTGGCTAAACTGAGGATACAGATGTTCAGCTATTCATTTTATAGCATTATATATAGCATTATATATTATTATTATTATTTATGTTATGTACGAATCTTTCTGTTAATTTTTTTTCAAAGTTTGAAGAAATTTGAACACATCTTTGATGTTTTGAAAACAGTGGGGAATTTGAAAGATTCACGGCTGACCTACAAATATATTTTTCAAATATATTCTATGCTAATTTTGCGTATTTGAATTTTGAACAAAGCGTATCACAAACTAATATCTATGAATTGATAATTGATAACTGAGATGAATCAATACTTATTTACGCTACCTGTCAATGACAACTGAGTTATGGTACATTTAACTTGTTTTCCATATAGCTTGCTCTAAGCAGCTATGAAAAATATGAATGATTTATTGAAAAATATTTTTGAAACCACTGACTTTGAAATTGAAAATTTCACTGAACATAAAACTAAAATATTTAGGGATTACAACAATTATTTCAACAGTTTGAAGTTTGAATTTGAATATAACGAGAGTTTGTTCATCAAGTTGTACTTTTTTCAAGCCATTTTGTAGCTAATAGGACGGACAAAATTACATGGAATAAATAAAGTATTACAATTGCAGATCCGTCACCTCAGCCTGTACTTTACAATGCTTATGAGACGCAGTTGATTAACTTAATAATTGTTTCATGAACTTCATTTCTGGCCCACTTTTTTCACCCACTTCATAATTTGCCGGCTTCTTCGTCGGTCAACTTCGACAAGGTCTGGTCGGCTATGAGTGGGTGGTTAGCGGGGGAACTCCACCGAAAACACGTTGTAGCCAGTGACCATTCCAGAAAAATCTAGCGAAAGTCCGACTTGGCTGCGCTCGCTTCTACACCCAATGTTCAATCCACCGAAGACCCCCAACCCGCCGTGACCATTCAAGAAAAATCCAGCGAAAGTCCGACTTGGCTGTTTTCGCTTGTCCACCCAATGTTCAAAACACCGAAGACCCCCAACCCGTGAACCTAATGTATACATGTTGTTGACCGCAATGTTGTTGAATCATAATTGCTCTACTTTACGTTAAGATGCGTAACCATATCAACACTGGTTTTTTCTTGTATTTACGAACTCACATGTAGCTTTCAAGTTTGTTCAATTTCTTGTTGAAAATAACTACATTCTAAAAATACAAAAAATTATATTCCTGTATTCCCAAAGAAGGAATTAATTAGGATCTTTATATACAGGGTGTCCCAAAAAATAGTGATGCCAGTACTACCACGGTATTCTACAAGTCGAAACAAACAGAAAATGTCGTTGGCAAAATGCTGATTTCTCCTTAGTTTACCTGTAATCCGCCATTTTGTGTTTTTAATATTTTTCATCATATCTCGTTGAAAAAACAAGATTTTCTTATGAAATTTGGTAGGGCTATAATTAAAGGTGTGGTTCACAAACTACATATATCAATAAATTTCAATATCTGTTTTTTCCAAAATGGCGACCGACTAAACTTTTCAATTCGATTTTACTGGAGAAATGTTGCTTTTTACAATAAAACTTTCAAATACAAAAATGTAGAGAATTTTATTCTGAATAAAATGGTATATAATTGTAAAGAATCGAATGATAAATAACCGAGATATGGCTATTTGAAGATTACAACTTCTGTGTTTCTTCATTTCTTCAGCAATGAGACATGAGAATAAATTTATGAATGCAAAACATATGTTTGCCTATCTTGAGCGTTCTCAAATTTACTACTGTATCATATTTTCGTATTCATGAAATTCATCAATTGGTTGTTCCATACAATAATAAATTGGGAACGTTCGAGTGACAAAGATAGGCAAACATATGTTTTGCATTCATAAATTTATTCTCATGTCTCACTGCTGAAGAAATGAAGAAGCACAGAAGTTGTAATCTTCAAATACCCATATCTCGGTTATTTATCATCCGATTCTTCACAATTATATACCATTTTATTCAGAATAAAATTCTCTACATTTTTGTATTTGAAAGTTTTATCGTAAAAAGCAACATTTCTCCAGTAAAATCGAATTGAAAAGTTTAGTCGGTCGCCATTTTGGAAAAAACAGATATTGAAATTTATTGATATATGTATTTTGTGAACCACACCTTTAATTATAGCCCTTCCAAATGTCATAAGAAAATCTTGTTTTTTCAACGAGATATGATGAAAAATATTAAAAACACAAATGGCGGATTACAGGTAAACTAAGGAGAAATCAGCATTTTGCCAACGACATTTTCTGTTTGTTTTGACTTGTAGAATACCGTGGTAGTACTGGCATCACTATTTTTTGGGACACCCTGTATACAGTAATTATTTATTCCAGTTCATCATCATCATCATCATCATCATCATCATCATCATTATCATCGACTTATACTCCGTTCATTAGCTATATTGTTCTCGCCCTTTTATTTCATCGTGTCGCTAGATATACAATCTCTACATCTTACTACATATATACAGAATACAATACCTCCAGATGAATACATTGAGTCTCATCAGCATGAGTTGAACGCACTTCATAATTTCCTTAATATTGGCTTTCTTTCATTTTTAGTTCAAGTTCTGACCTGATTAGAATGAATAATAAATAGATAAAGTTTTTATTCTCAGTCAATACAATCATAGACTATTTTATATCAGCAGTATAAATTTTAGACCGAAAAGTTATACTAATATGCAAAGCTCAAACAGCTTATCGAAATATGGGAGCACAGTATTATATATAGGTTTATAAAATAAATACCAACATCAATTTTACTTTCAATACCTCTTTAAACTCTTTGACAACCTCTAAACAATTGAATGAAGTACTCTGATATCTATATTCCTAAAAACATTAAAATTGAATTTAACTTTATAAAAAAAATATATATATATTTCAGTTATCATCGCCTTGCTGAGAGAGTACGAGCTGAGTGTGTACTAGTGCATAATGTTGTGGGAACTCATTAATAATCACCTTTTGTTTAGGTTCATTGTCATGGCTTGTGATCCTCACTAACTTGTTATTGAACATATATGTGTTGCATTCCTTGAAAAACGATTTGTGAGAATAACTCGAAATTAATTCCTGGATTATTTCATTTTATAGACTTGATCGGTTGTCTAATAACTTATCACAATCGAGTTTTTCATACACCTGTATCATTTAATCTTATTTCAAATTGAATGAATCCAGAAAATATTTAAAATAAATAGATCCAATGTTTCTCGTTCTTTTTTTAATTTCCTAACCAAAAAAATTCAAATACTGTAATGAAGTTCATGGATCCACAGTTTCTTTTATCAAAATAGAATAAAACAATTGTAAGTTTTTTTTTGTGAAAATAGGTTTAAAATTTTAAATAGAAAGACCATAAGTACCTCAACAATTGCAATATGATTGAATCCTGTCTATTTTGCTGCTAGTCTGTGGATTGATTGAAACTGGTTTGATATTGGATCTATTCCAAAAGCATTAAACATAAATTCGTACGTACAATGGAATAAATTGGGAATAATAATATTGGCCACATATAATGTACACGAAAGATGCATAAAGATTGAAATTTATCATTCTAATTTTTGGCAATGACAACAGAAGATAACTCAAGGCATATTGTGTTCAATGACACAATTTTAGCTATTTAGTGTTTTCATAAAAATCGATGAATTCTATACAAGCTTCAGGATTTCCCTTTTCTTAGCTTCAGTCCTTTATGAGGTAATTGGGGAACAACTCTTCAACTATTGTGAGCAGTTTTTTAAAATGATTAAAATTCTATTTTATTTTAATGAATATTACTAGTTTCTAAAATATTGTATGCTGTCAACAGGTTAGCGAAGAAGATGTGGGAGACACTCTGCAACAGCCTGAAGCCATATCAGGATTGGTCGAATTGACTGAAGACACTTTCTATAAGCATGTCAATGAAGGACATCATTTTGTCAAGTTCTACGCTCCGTGGTGCGGACATTGTCAGGTATTTATTTATTTATTTATTCACAAATTTCACAATTGTCACGTTACATCAAGTTTTGAGTTTCACTCAAATGATTGGTGACATGTCAATATTTACACTAATGTTATATCTAAATTATCAAATATGTCACACATTAGACATTCATGCATACAATTATTGCATAATGAAAAATTACATTTATTACATAATTAAAAATTTATCACATTCAGAATAAAAATCTTTAAAATTCGGCTAAGGTATATATGTTTTTCTCAATCAGCATTTTCTTTATCTTTTGTTTAAACGATTGAATTGATTCTATATTTCTTATGGCTGCTGGGAGTTTGTTAAAATACCTCATCGCGGAATAAAATGGAGTTTTTTTCAAATGCAACACAGCGGTGGATTGGAAAGGCAATCAAGTTTCTATTACGGGTATTATATTCGTGGTTATCTGTACAAAGTTGGAACTTGTCAGTATTCATTTTAACAAAAGTCAATAACTGATAAATATAGATAGATGGGAGTGTTAGTAGTTCAATTTCTTTAAAATGTGCTCTGCATGAATCTCTAGCTCTTAATCCGCAAATAATTCTCAATATCTTCTTTTGAAGAATGAATACTTCATGACTCTCGGTAGAGTTTCCCCAGAAAAATGTACCGTAACTGTACAATTTGTATAATAACTGTATAATTTGAGTTGCTGGAATAATTTCCAACTTATATGATAATGATTATTTGAAAATATGTTTAGAAAATGAAACATTTATTGAAAAAAGGAATGATTGAAGATAAAAGGAAATAGAAAATCACAAATGTCTTCACTAGATTAAGACTTGTTCATTTATTTTATCATGAATTAATTCGTTGTCGGTTCTGCAACTACGCTTTCGTTGGGCAAGGATTACATTATCGAACATTTGACGTATCCTATCTTATAAAACAGAACAGTTGGCTTTGAGCTCCTCATACTCTAGGCATACACCATTTATTACCTAGCAAGCCATGCTGTGCATAAAATGGGTAATTTGAATCGTAGGACCTTGGTGTCGTGTCAGAACCAACTTCGGTTGCCAATCAATTTTTGGTTGTACTTGATGTGTTGGTTGTACCTGATTAGTTCGGCCTGTTCAGGTGGACCTGATAGTGTGTGGCGGGATAACTAGCGTGTCAGATGACTTGAACATAGTAATTCCCGCCACACACTATCAGGTCCACCTGAACAGACCAAACTGATCAAGCGTACCTGTCAGGTGAACCTGATAGTGAATTGCTGGCTTTACACGAAACCATGGCCCTGTGATTTAAAATAAGTGTTCGATATAGTGGAATTGACAATATCAACAAGTTTTCTCAATTATGGAGAAGTTCCATAACATCAACATGAATGAATAATTAATTTTTATTAGTAAAATAAATCATGACATAATGTGGTTGCTTACAAGCTACAAAATCTATGACTAACAAAAACAAGAACATCCTGAGGCTATAGAGCCTGTGAGGGATGGTAGACACCTGAAAAAATCTATAAAAAATTTGTTCTTCACATTTTATCATTATTTGTTGTACTCGAAATTTGAAGAACTTTATTAAATTCCTCCTATACTGTATAAGCTGTAAGTCATTAAAATTTTTGTACTATCAAAGTGTTCTGTGATTTATAGAGATTGGCACCAACGTGGGATTTACTAGCGAAAGAGTTTGAAAAAGAGTCGTCGATGACCGTGGCCAAGGTGGATTGCACTCAACATCGACCAGTCTGCCAGAGCTTCAGTGTCAAGTCCTACCCCACACTTTTGTGGATTCATAATGGCAAAATGGTGAGTTTTGTACCTGCATTAGCTAAAATTATCATGCACTGAATTTTATTTCATGTCTTATCAGAAGTGTTTTCCAAAAGAGGAAGACATGTATTCAACGCAATATTATCACTTATTTATTAGTGATTTAATGATTCAGACTTTATTGGTGGGTGTACTCTAATAAAATGGGGATGTGTGATAGAAATGTTCACGGGTTTTCTTAAAATACATCCAAAATAAACTTTTTCGACGTTTTTGCGTCAACAAGAACATTGTACACAGAAGTGGAAAAACTTGAATAAACAGGCGATCATTCACAATGCTGCTGATTTCTATTGGATTAAATAACAGTGGTTGGAGCCAGTTACCCAGTTGCCAGTTGTATTAAAGCGAGTGAAACCAGCCTGACACGTATCAGCTCAAGTCAAAAATTAATGCTTATTCCCTACTCATAATTATCTATGTAATAGAATCATATATCTTTGGTTCCATTGATTCAATCATAAAATAGTACTGTATATAGTTGAGTATGAAATGAAAACCACTAAGCGATGAAGAAATAATTGAAAAACAGCTATTACTCTAAGAATAAATTTATCAACACATCAACTTCATAATTCCATCCTATTATTAGGGTAATGCCATCTCGGACTCTTGCGATGTTGAATCAAAATTTTCGACCTTATGGATCATCACAAAAAATCGTGAAAATCGGCGAAATTTTTCACTTTTTCTATTTTTGTGAATCTGATCTAATAGTACCCAATTATTAAGTTGATGAACGACTGACGAACCGAGCACTAGGGTATCAATCAGGAACGTATGTATCAATCATCAATCAAACAGTAAGCAATCCAGGACAAACTTGTCTAGGTTTCTTCTAATTATATTATTATGGACAAATTTTAATGAAAAACCTTCTACTTTCCCTGATTGTGTGTAGGTGGACGCTTACAAAGGTCCCCGTGGTCTCGATGATTTGAAGGACTATGTAACGAGTAAAATCAATTACAATTGGAAACAGGACGAAGAGAAAAATGATTCTCTTCCTGAAACTGACACCGAAGACACTGGCTCTGATAAACTGTCTGTGCTGGAAGTCACCGGAGAAACATTCGACTCTAGTATAGAACGTGGCTTCACCCTGGTTAAATTTTATGCACCATGGTAAGTTTGAATTATATTTTTTTATTCTCTACCAATTCTGTGTGGTCTTGAAAAACGAACAGCATAAAATTATACGTTTCTCGAACAGTATTTCGATGAGATCGCGGTGTCATAGGTGATTGAAAAATTTATTGTGAGGAGGAAGGACTTGGAGTAAGCCGACTGACAATAATTTGATGACAAACACCGAATGGCACATTTGACGGCAAATCACAGTCATAATCATCTCATATTTTTAAAATAGGTCGTTAGCTAGGAATTTAAGTCACAGCGGGATGTGGAGATAGCTTGCTTGAATGCTTTTTCTCGAAACTTTAAACTTGGAAAAACAAGCTTTTTCTCATTCATTATTGCTACGTGGAAAGAGAAAATAGATATAATAAGCATGTAATTTTTTGCCTTCAGTACCTGCCCATTATTCACTATATCGTCCTTCTATCGGTTAGAGGTTGACCTCAATATTATGCCACTATGAAATATTTAAATTTCATCTAGAACATTTGGCTTAGCACGGCTTGGTTCAGGTTAAAGCCAGCCACGATTGTTGTCTTCTAAGTTGGCCACCATCTAAATTATTGGTGCTGCCTCCTCATGTAATGTAACTACTTATTGTATTGAAACAAATAATAGCATGGAATTTGCTATAATGCTGTTAGTACACGTGATAGAGATCCATGATTACTGCTTTCAAACACGTTAATAAAACTGTAATTGGAATGGAGCTTGCAATATAATTTAGTAGAATTTTGAATGAGAGTTTAATCCGGATGAAATACTCGAATGCTCCAACATTCAGTGACTGGTCCTAAAAACGAGAATCAATGTAGTCTTTCACAATAATTGTATTCTCCACTCCAGACAAGAAACATTGATGATTTTTCTCAATAACTGGAAATCAATGATATAAATCAAACTTTTCAAACTGTATTACATGTGAATGAGAAACTGTGAGAGAACTACCTCACAAACCTTGTTAACATTATTATTTTTCATATAATTTCTATAGGTGTGGACATTGTAAGCAGTTGGCTCCAACATGGGAAGAACTGGCGAAAAAATCATTCCCAACAAATGATGTTACTATTGCTAAAGTGGACTGCACATTGGAAGTCAACAAAGAACTCTGCAATGTACAAGAGGTAAATAGGCCTAACTTATAAGAATATTCATTACTCCTCTACATTTTCATTTTCATTCCATAATATAGATAAAAATACACTGCATTGAAAAGGTTCGAAAATGAAAAATCCATTAATAGGCCTATTGTTATTATGTTCGTAGTACCATACTTTTCAACCCATGTATTCATGAACAATATCTTTCATAAATTTTCAATTCAGATTTTTTAAAAGCTAGCAAAGGTTGCAACTCACAAGAACTAGTTGTTCAATACAAAGTTTTCAAGTTCTGTTACAATTCTACAAGAACAAACTTAGAGTATTAATCTAGCACAATCAAACTTATAGAGTAGTTTAATTGATCAGAAAATCATATAATTTTATGTTCTGAAAAGTACCTTCCATACTCAGTTCTAGGTAGTCTGATTTCATTCTATTCTTCTTTGTTACAGGTGGACGGCTTCCCAACAATATTTCTGTACCGAAACGGAAAGAAAATCTCCGAGTACAATGGCTCTCGCACTTTGGACGATCTGGTCGAGTTTATCAACAGTAATTTCCACGACGAATTGTGATCAGGGATACTATTTATGACTGTTTACTTCCTCATATTTAAAATTTAGAAATTTGCGCTTTTTATATTAATTTGTTGTTGTGGAGGTGTTTGGGATGTTTTGAAGTATTTATTAGTAACTGAATGAATTTAACTGAGAAAGCACAAATTCAATTTAGGAATTCCTTATTCTCATAGATTAAGAAGGCCATTTCGTTTCTATTTTAGTTGACTGTGAAAGCCTGTGTTTTGTTTTTGTGCAATTGATGTGATAGTTTCAAGAAACTAGTTTAAATTAATGTAAAATTCATTCCCAACTTGAATACATGTTAATAATATTCTCATGGTCTTAATTGGTGTGAAGACCTTGAGGCCCAAGTCACAAAGAATGGACGTCGGGCGGGGACGTGGCGTGTATTTATGTCCCTTCTCCGCCTCCTTTATGTAAACAAATATGCATTAGACTTTGTTTATTTAGAAGAGATGGAGAAGGGACAAATGTGTCTGCGCCATGTCTCCGCCCAACGTCTGTTCTGTATGAATTGAACCTAATAGGTGTCCAATTTCTCATATGTGGTCCGTATCTTACACGTATTGTATCGTTCAGACGCTTTAAGATGAGAATACCAATGATCTCTGACTGCATGTACCAGTTTACTCAATTGAAAACAGTTGGTTGTTTGACGTCATAGGGAGTCGGTGTGATAACGCAGTTATCTTGAAATGTCTCTTTCGCAGTATAATTAAATATTCATTTTATTAGACTGTGTTAACACTATTCTCATGATTCGGTGATTCGGCCCAACTACCTCGATGTAGTTTATTATGCTTGATTGAAGCTGTTTTTGCAGTTGATGAGCTCAATGTGGCACTGGCATGTCAAATATTTAATGAAAAAATGATGAGAATCATTTTTGAATAGTACGATAACCTTTAGTAACAATCAGTGTTAGGCTGCCTAAAAAACAGTCGTTAAGTCACGTCAGAGACCCTGAACTGATCAGGAGTGACCTGAAAACTCTGACACCAGACCTGAGCCAGCCAGGTTACACAGAATTATTATTACAGAGCGTGCCATCCAAATTGGCGTCTCACTGGAGCATGCGCGTTGATCGCTTTCTCCCACTACAGTGACTGCTGACTCGCGGTACAGTAAATTTCAAAAGTTCATTCAGCTGGAAAACTCAGCTTTATAAAAAAATTCATATTCGCTTCGGTTACCTAGCAGTACTATGATGTTATTTGCTTCACTGACTGTACTAGCCTTAGTGGCTGGAGGGGAAGCGTGGTGGGAGAGATTATCCATCTCTCTCGCACACCCTCCCCTAGACGCCAATTTGGATGGCACGCTCTGTATATTGCTAGGTAAAAAAGTAGACAATAAATTTTCTGTAAGCTTCATGCACGCCAAAGTGAGGCTTGATCAATGCGCGGTTTCTCTCAGATATTCAGTTGAAATTTTACTGCTCCAGTAAACAGATTCAATGGTGCAGTAACTCCGCTGTCATTGTAAAATTCAACCCCAAATTAGATTTATGGAAAACCCAAGGATGATGATAATAATAGTAACTGTTTTCAAGTATAAACAACAGTTTAGTCATTGGTTAATGTTCTCAATTTCTTCTAAAAACATCACATAAACGTTTTCCTTAAATGACTCAAATATATATAGGTAAAAATATAGGTATTGTCAAACTTTAGAACTTTACAGATGTATAGACTAAATTTCATATCCATTTTTGTTGTTATTAGAAGAGATTTAAAAGATTGTTTTTGAATCGCAATCTTGTCTAGACTGAGCCATTGTTGAATACAGATTCAATCTTGCTAGTTGACAACTATCCCTATAACTAAAAACCAAAGGCCAGGCAGTGTACTTAATTAGAGAATCTGTTGGTCAAAAGCAACATATGAAGCCCACTTCAAATTATAATTGATTTCAATCACAAGTCCATCTTGAAAATTTGAAGATTTCACATTTCTATCATGTTCCTTTCATTTGCTGTGACTGGTCAAGTTCACCCAAGACACGAATACCAAATTATTTTGGTTTGCTAGAATTCAGCTACTTACGTTTAGCTTTGGTATGATTTCTTATGAGGGTGATGCCCACATGAGCTATAGGTTTGTGCGTGGGTTATGCCGAAATTTTCTGTTTCAGTATGTCTGTTATGAAATAATTTATCATCATTGTAGAATTTTCTCATATTGGAAAATGAATACATTTCAAAAGATTCTAGAACGCAGATTAATTATGTGTTCCTAGCATCCCATCAATTAAATAAGAGATGAATTCATATTAATGAAATTATTGTTAGTTGTATTTGTAGAAACACATTGCAGGCTTTTGTGAATGGAAACTTTGGAGAGTTTGAATTGAAAATCACGAGCAATTTCTTTTATTATTATTCAGTTTCAATTAAATATCACTCACGTTCTCAAAGCGATCATTAGAAAAATCGTTAATCTATATGCAAATTAGCTATTATATAGTTAGATATAGTTATAAGAGTGTGTGAACATGTGTATTTAAGATAATCTAGATACAGAAATAGCTGACTTGTTGATAATTACGAAATTTCAGTGCCATAATGTAAAGGCTATAGCAGGATCCAATTAACTTGTCAGAAGTCAGCTGTTCCAGTAATAATTAAACAGTGATTTCGACACAATAATCACAAGGCTTGAAAGTCTTAAAGACCTTTAAAGTCTTTAAAAGACCTTTTTAAAGAAGACCTTTCAAAGAATAACTTTTTAAAAGACCTTTTCAATAAACTGCGAGATTCAGCATTTGTAGGTTAAGTATTGTGATATTGCTCTTTGAAACAGCTGACTTCTGACAAGTTGAATTGGATTCTGCTATATGTAATTCTACATTAATCATTGAAATAATTTTCTTACTTGATAATCATTGACATTACGATGATTAATAGGTATATTGATAATATTATTCCGTGTATTTGTTGAATAATAATAGAAAAATTGTTACTTACAGCACTGGAAAATTTCCTTTAATCAAATTACGATGTTTTGTTATTTTTATGATGTCAATGTTTTTGTTACTGTCTTAATCGTGTTGTGATTTGTAAAATAAAAAAATGTTCTTTTCAAAACTACGCAGTTTCATCTTTATATTGAAATTATTTTTTTCTAATAAGTTTGAAATATAGTAAGAGAATTTATTATTATTATGATTGATTTGATAGGTCTGATATTGAGTAGTTTTAATACATGCGTGAATCCTTTTCACAGCAGTCCTCTTGATTGACAGGAAATTACAATCCTACTTTGAATAATATTAGAAACTTGAAATTTTTACTGATCCGAATTGAATGATACCTGAAATGTGATAAACATGATCTCATTTGTAAAATGAAAAAATTACATTAAATTAATTTGGCGTACCTTGATCAAGCTCACATTTCTATCGAATCAGACTTTAATTTCTAGAAAACGTACATTCCATACGAGTTTGAAACCTTTCCAGTAGCTAATTTGTCCTTGAACTGAGAAAAATAGTAATAATTAACATTACACTCGAGGAAAAGCTTAAAATTATAGATTCATTCATCAAAACTGATGACTTTTTCAATTTCTGATGTTTTAACTCCTTGAGCCCAGTAGAAAATTTATTAGTTTTAAACTTAACTTCTGCAGTTTGAATTAATTATTAATTTAGTCGAATCCATTTAATGAAATAGGCAGGCTATAAATTCAAAGAATGATGAACAGTAAGGACAACACTGTTGAATACAGTTTATTCTGTTATTTGGAGGAAAATTGTGTGGAAGAAGGAAGTGAATTTCATTAGTCACATTCTGCGGCCGCACTGATCTGAACTTGAAAAGAGCTTTGATAATACTGAAACTTATTTCTCGATGAGAAAACACCCGAACGCCACGCCAAGAATTCTTACCCGGTTATTAATATCGAGATTAAGATTCGAGAAACATTTTCTTGGATGGCTGAAAGTGCTCATAACTTTTTTAATATAACTTTCTCTCTACCAGGCAACATCCCATTGATCATTATTATTGCATTCCATGCAATAAAGTCGTTTGAGTGATCCACGTGGTGGCTATCCAAAGATCTCAGCAACTCTCCGATTAATATCTTCTCATAAGTAGGTACTTTTTACATTAGGGTGTTAATATAATAGTTTTTTGTGAGTGTGATGCAAACATTAGCTCTAGGCTTGTGCGTGGGTAATGGGACGATGATGATTGGAAATGATAACAACTCTTTAGGCTTCTGGGACCTACGGCTTAACGTGTCCCTTCAAATGACGAAACTTGGAGTGCAATGTAATTTATGACTGAATGCATAGATAATTATTAGTTTCTCAACAATGACAAAAAAAAATCAATATGCTCATAATAAATTAATTTCAAAACAATTATGGGCTATCAATGTATTTGATCAAAAAAATTTGTTCCTATAAGTTCAATCATTATTGCTTGAGTTTCATTTTCTGAAAATATGAGTTTCTAGCCACTCATACTACTAGCTACTCTGGGTTTGTGACAGCTTGGCGCTGTCATTTTTCATATATAGCCTAGATTGAAAGGATTTTTTACAATTTTAATTTGTCACCACTTAATTTAGATGTACTTAAAGAATGCTAAAAAGAGTAATGGAAAATGAGAGAAATTAGTTGAAAAAATATTAAAATGTCTAACTGTTAGGCTAGGCGTACACCGGTTAGTCAAGACAAGACAAGACGAGATTAGTCACAGTACTTCACATAGTTGTTTATGAAGCAACACTCACCGATTAGTCATTGCATCAGTGTGTGCTGCTTCATAAGCAACTATGTGAATTACTGTAACTAAACGTGACTAATCTCGTCTTGTCATGACTTGACTAACCGGTTTACGCCTAGCCTAATAGTAATATTAATTTGTTATTTCTTAGATGAAACTAATATATGAGAAGTAAATGTATATTATATTCAAACAGTTGAATCAGTAATGGATGGATGATGATGAGATGATAAAAATATTCTGAAGTTTCATTTGAAATCCAATTCCGAACCACAGAGACTCTAGGTTATTTATATTATTGGGTTATGCGCATCAGATGGGGCCACGTATAACAATAGGTGGACAGGTAGAAGTTGTGCTACACCCTCTGCGACCGTCTATTGTTGTAGAATTTCAACCTTTTGGTCGCCTATTGTTATTGAATTGAAATTTTTCCACAAGGAAGAAACTATTGGTGGACCACTCTGATGGTTTAAGGGCACTTTTACAGCTTAGCAAATAGATATCGCAAATTTAGTTACACTGAGACTACTCAGTTTGTATTAACAACTCAAATTATAAATTATTACTAGTAATAGTAATCAGGCAAACATTTTCCACTAAATACTATCAATCACCTATCCATAATATAATAAATATTCAAAACAACTAGAAGTAGGCCTACAAATACATACTCACTTGAAATTATACTCTCACTGCTATTCCATTTCAAAGTAGGTTGCTTCTCTGGCCGCTCCAAGTAATATGGAAAATTATTTATTTTAAATACAGTAGTAGACTATTTATGTAACAATTTCCTCATTTTACTTATCCTCTACTTTTCTTACTTTCATACTTAGGCCTACTTTAACTTTTCTCATTTTCCTTATTTTTGGAACATCCGGGTCCACCAACAAATTGCCCTCAGTATCAGAGAAGGTACCACTAATGAGTGTAGTCGAGCGGAATCCAATAACAATGGAGTAGATTAGAGAAGAGTAATTTTAGGGACCTTTTCGGACCTTTATGGAAAAATACCCAGAGGACAGGTAGCGTGGCCCCATCTGATGCGCATAACCCATATTATTTATGTTATTTTATATAAAAAATATTAAAATAAATGAATAGGTTTGAAAATAGATTGAGTAGAAAAATACGCCTATCCACAATCATCAAAATATCCAGAAAATATCTATATATTTGGTTCTCAAAACAGATAAGGCGGGAGAAGAAAGAGTCTACTAGTATTTGCTGAGTTTAGGATAGAGGATTACTGTTGGTGAACAACTGAATATCAAACAGTCAAACAACAAACTGCGAAACTGGGCTCTCTGCTGGCAGCGAAAGGCGCTCTTCACTGCGCTGTTGCTGGTTGGCTGCTGCATGGTGCAGCGCGGGGGTGGGGAGTGATAGGGATAGGGCTCACGTCGCCCCTGGCGTTAATAAAATTATTACTTTCACTTGGCTCGCATCAGCTCTCCGCATCAAAAAGCTCTTCACGTCTTCAACCGAAAACCAAGGCACGAGGCTCATCGTCTTCCACACTGATTAGTTCCACATCGTTCAATAGAGAATCAAAATTAATAATACTCTCATCTACATTGAAATGAATTTCTTGTATGTTTAGACCCGTAGGTGGTCTTCAAAACATGAGTTATCTTCATGTTCACTAATGTAATAAATTATATTTTCATTTGCAAGGAAAGTTTTCTTGTTAAGTAAATGTGCATGCCATTCACTACTATTACAGTACAGAGACTGTATAATAAATTATTATAAAATATACAGACTCTGTAGGCTACTTTACAGTTCACAGTACTAAGTCAAAATCAGTGTGAACGACTTTATTCTCTGAAACAGAGAGCTTACTTGCAGCGATTCAATAAATTATTCGAAAAGCATTAAGACGAGATAAATAGGTTTAGGCTTGTGCGTGAGTAATGAATGATAAGGGTGATGATGATTGACGACTACTTTTCAGGCAGTCGGGAGTGGCCGTTTTTGTTGTCAAAATCCGTTTCGTCAAATGGGGTTGTTTTCGGAACTTTTGGATTATCAGACCGACGCTTGTCGCCCTCGGACCACTCCAACATTTACACTATTTGATAATTATATACCAGTAATACAGTAACTCTTTTACAGTATTTCTGAGGTATTAATTGATTTATACAGTTACTCATTGAAATTTATGTATTGATATCTTGCTAATCCATGATTGGAAGGCTTGAAAAAAGAAAGGGAAGTTATTCTTCCCCTAAATGTTATGATTGCTTATAAGAATTATCTTTATTTCCTATAACCAAAATCCTAAACCAGTTTGTATCTATTATTTTAATGCATCCAAAATCAAGAAACATCTAACATGATAATGAAACGTTATTTATAATTATAATAATATCACAATCATTATTAGATTATATTATTATGAGATATAGACTATTTTTTACAATTTTCTGGTTATTATTAGGCTGTCCATGTGATAAAAATTCTCAATTTTCGAATTCTCAGTAAAAAAGCTGGAAAATTGAAATCTTAAATACATGTTGAATCAGAAAGTGGACTGCTGGGTTCCTGGGGGGACTGGCCAACCTGTATAAATCCACTAACCTTGCTGCTTAGCTTACCCCTCAGCACCACTTTAAATTCGCACATGGCAACTTGATCATAAAGTACTTGGATATGGACATGGTATCTCTTTTAAAGCAACTGACGTTGAAAGAAATATTGATGCGGGAAACTCTCCGTTATAATCAATACAGTATTCATAGTGTGACCAATTCCTAAGCGGCTTATGCACTACACGTGCTTTGTACGCCATGCCATTTTTTATATAATATTATTATACAACCCAATATGAAAAATGCTCAGCGTGCAAAGCACGTGTAGTGTATGAGTCGCTTTAGGATGATGAACTCTCAGGTGTTATTCCAACACAGCTCCTTAAATGTGAACATCCAAGGAGAATGTGAATCCTCAAAATACTTAATTAGAGTAGGAATTAGATTAGCATGAATGCAGGAAAATTTCGACTTTTCTGGTGACTATCATTGAAGTACACTGAAGATAGGATATTGCCTAGTTTTGAGCATCTGAGAAAGATAAAAAGTATTAAAAAGCGAAATTTGCAGGAGACTTATATCAATGACATTTGGCATTATTAATTCAATCATGTTTCACTGGAATTCTGGAACGTTTCAGAAGAAAAGTGAAATGTGGAAGGACTTGAAGACTGATACAGTCATTGAAAGTTGAAACGCGTTTAGACTTCCAGCCGTTGGAGGAAATTACATTGAGTTTCGAAACCAAGCCTGCCATAAAATTCTCGTTACTAGTTTATCGATCACCTTCTGAGAGAACTTGGTACGGTACTTTTCATTTCAGTTTTCCACACCATCCTTCACCACGTTTTTGGCTGTCAGGCATACTCCTCATCCTACCACAACTCATGATGTGCTTTTTGTCGTTCTACTAAGCTCTCTTTATCAAATACTCCAACCTTCCTGCCCCATTTTTCCATTACCAGCTTTGTTGGCAAAGAACCCTTTTCACAAAAGCCTTCTCGTCTCTTCTACCCAAGCTTCTCTCTTATTCACTTACTTAATTCTTCCTCTTCCATTTCTCTTACTAACTCTCCTCTCTTCTGCCATTCCCTCTAACACTGTCATCTTATACAGTATTTTTCATGTCATCTTTCTCCTTTCATCTACACCTTTCCTTCACTCATAGGCGCATATTCCCCAACTTTATAACCACTTTCTTCTATATTACCGGTACTGTTTCAGGGAAAATAACCAAGCTTAGAGTCTCTTGAAGGTAACTCAAAGTAGATCATGCCACAGTTTCTATTATTTAAAGTGATTTTCACTTGTGCATTGTGTAATCGATTAAATAGCAATGATTTTCCGTATGAACATTCTAGGCTTTGCTTTTTTCGACCGTCAATGCTCAATATTACAACATTATATTACACAGGCTAGGCGTACACCGGTTAGTCAAGACAAGAAACTATGTGAAGTACTGTGACTAAACGTGACTAATCTCGTCTTGTCTTGTCTTGACTAACCGGTGTACGCCTAGCCTTATAATGAAGCATATTAGAATAGATCATGTAGTATGTATATTGCACATTTTGAAAAACAAAATGGTGTATGAAGAATGTGTTGATCCACCATTTATTTTTTGTCTTCTTGATACAAAATGACTTTGTACAATGATAGACATTTCAAAAGTGAATGCTCAATAGAGAAAGGAAATTGAATTGATAACGAGTTCATCCCGTGCGCCGCTCACTTGAATTTTCTAAAATTCTTAGTTTTAAATAGTTGCTATTTTGACTATCTGCAGCTGACAGCAGCTCAGTGTCATACCAATGAAATCGTACTTTGTACAGATGAAGATTTATAATCACTGTACTACTTTTAAATCCCAAGTTCTATCACAAATTAACTCAGCATTTAATAACTTGGTAATTTTTAATGCCAACAGATAGCACCAGAGGTACCTATTTTTGGATTTCATTATTTTTCTCCCATTTAAAATGATTATTCAAAAAGACAAATAGAGCCTGCAGAAATTCGATGTCTTCTCTTTTTTGGCGCAAACCGCAACAAAATCGGTCCACTCAAACTTCACCACGAACTTTCCAAAGTCTACTCTACATGGTCTACAGAACTCTCTTAATATAGATAGTGATAATATAGTTTCAAAAAAGCAGTGAATAATATGAATAAACAATAAGCAGATGAAATACAGTATATCTTGTTTCTATGATGATAAAGAATGTGGGCCATATTCTTCAACTAGCAATATTCAATCTACTTATATTAATTCAATACAAAATTGTACTTATTGTCTCGCTTATAGGCTATTCTATCATGCCTCAGATATAATTGTGAATTATATTTAATACAGTACTCAGACTCTAATGAGCCTTAAAGGTAAATAATAAAATTTGAGAGTTTCCGCTGTGAGAAAGAATCTCTCTCTCACTATCTCTCTATCACAATAGGGAGATATAACAAAAGCAGGCTAATTGATCAGTTTATCACATCACGGAAATTCAATAAAATTGAAGTCACTTGAATTGACTCGAGAAGTCAAGTGCTGCAATATAGTAGGGTTTACAGTGCTGTGTCTTGTGACTCCAGACCAGAACATACCAAATCAGACCAGAAATTTCGCTTCAAATGTACGAGCAGCCTGTAGTTCAGCCTGTAGTGGCATGGTTGTCAGTGTTCTATGGGTCATCATGGTAGCTTGTTGACGTAAATGACTGAATGTTACTGCAACGCTACCATGTTAGCGACCGTTCAAATAAAGCTGATACATCCATTAACTCTGGTAATCATGCCCGCTCACGATGAATTATCCTCAGATTTTCACAGCAGGAAAACATGTTTTCACATGGCTTTCTTACACTGCTTAAGATTTGATAAAAAAAATTAAATGCCTGGATTAGATTTTCTCGAAAGCTTTTAAGAAACTTCTTCACTCTATTGCAATGTAAATGCCGTGGATGCTCATTAACAAGAATCCCACATCACTACAGATCTGTGGCTTGTTTGCCTCAACTTCGCCCACAGCACTTTTGTAATGTAAAAAGTGAAAAATAAAGTCATTTATCTATATATCTTATTCCTAGAAAAACATTCTTCCACGGCTCTTAATCAGCCATCAGGGATTTAGCCTTGTCGTCCACTAAAACAGTTTTTGTTTGAAAACGTCCAATCATCCGAAATAAAATTGAATCAAATGGCCAGCTGTTTGGGCGACGGACGTTTACGGACAAAAACGTTTCCAGTGGACAATACGAGTGGCTTAGAGTGAATATTTTTCTTTCAACTAGAAAAAACACGGACAATTCCCCAAAAACGAGTTTAGTTCAAAATTCATATTAAAAAATCATCAGTGTCTTAATGATGGTTGTTGCTCTCAATAACTATCGGCCGATAGTACCGATACAGAATAGTAAACGATACAGTGACGTTGGGTAGTAGACGGAAGTGTGTGGGAAAGAGAGGAATAGCGGTGTGAGAGTCAGCAATGAAGAACCTCCCCGCTCACCTCATACATCGCCTCTATTCTCGTGGTTGGTGAACAGTGCTAGAATCACTAATCCGTACTGGAATGTTTTTTTAATTCAAAATAATATTTATTAAAGTATGTGAACGAAAAAGTTTGTCTTGAACTAGAAATCGACAGCATAGATATGGGTTGAAAAAATTTATTTCTAAAATTTGCTGTTCAAGAAATATTTAATTCGTTAGAGAATCAATTAGACATGTACATTAGACGACATCAAAATTGAATTGGAAAGTCACGAATTACTACAAAACGTAGTATATCTGTTCAATGTTAAAAATTATATAGTTGATCAAGTCTAATGCTTGGAATCCTTAACAAAACTATTCGAACTATATATTCTTGTCGTGACTGGAAAGTACTAAAACGAGTTACTACTAAACTTAGTATCTGTTTAATATTAAAAATATAGTTGAAAAATCTAATGCTCGGAATCCATAATAAAACTATTCGAACGAGAGATTGTGGGTGGAATTAATCATTATTAAAAATTAATAATGTCGTAACTCATGTAGCCTGGTAATTATTTAGATAATTTCGATCAGCCACGAATAATACTCAAACAGCATGGATATTTTTCGGTTCTTCAAGTTAAATAAATCGTGACACTGGTAATAATGTAATAATCATAGTAGTACTGTTTGTAGTCAATTGAAGATTTCAACATGGATAACGTTTGGCTTGCTTTTTCCTCCAAACCGTTCGACATCGATTTCATGAATGGAATCATGCACATAATTAACATGTACGTTACCCAACTTCCCCCAGTTTTCGAGTAATAATATTGATCAAAGATATTTTGATTAATGTAGGGGAATATTTTCCGGTTGCTGGGTGCAATATTTGCATGGCTGGTTTCAAATATTGGCTTATGCGCGCGTTTCACGGCGCATAGTAGTAATTTCACGTGGGCTGAATTGGGACCCGGGTGGTCGGGAGCGGGGTATCGGTGGGGTTTGGGTGGTTGCGGGGGTTTCATTCATGACTCGACGCAGTTTTCCCAACAACTGCACGCGGCCAACATCCACGCTCTCGGCCCGGGCTGGGCTGCCTGCTCCCGACTGCCTCCCACATGTGCTTCATCATCTTGCCAAGGTTAGTCACAGCATCTTACTTTTTTGTGAAATTATCTAATCCGAGTGGAGAATTATTGGAAAATTCCCTAACGAAATCACCTATCAACTAGTGAAATTCATTCATATTCCGGGAATTAAAAGCTAACTGAAAATTTATGAATGAACTGATAGTTTACTATCAAACACCATCAATTACATTCATTCTTCTTATCTGAGTGAAAGATTTCCTATCAAATAGATATCGAGTAGTAAAACGAACGTTTTGATAATTGAAATCTCACTGGGAATTTATGAATTGAGAGTTTGTAATATACACCCTCAGTTATATTTTTCATTCTGCTTATCGAGTAAACGATTTCCTATGAAATAGTTATCCAGAAGTGAAATGGAGTTAAATTATCCAATAGTAGAATCCTCAATCGAATTAACTGATCAGTTATCCACTAATAGAATTTATAGAATGGGAATATCCCTTAAAAAAATTATGAATAAGTTGAGAGATTGCTAACAAAAACCGTCAGTTATTTTAATTCTTCTTATCAAAGAAAAAGATTCACTATCAACTTAATAGAGTTATTGAGTAGTAAAATGTACATGTTGAGAATTTAAATCTCGCTGGGAATAGGCTATATGAATGGATCAAGAGTTTACTAGAAACTTATTTTCTGCATGACCACTTCCTATTAACATGTGCTGCATCATCTTGCCAAGGTTAGTAACTTTACCATCTTCCTTTTATATGAAATTATCGAATCCAAGTGGAAAATTATCAAGAAATTCCCTATCAAAATCACCTGTCAGTTATCCACTAGGCTAGTGAAATTTTTAGAACGGAAACCTCACTGAGAATTTATGAATGAATTGATGGTTTATATAGATTACGGTATATTTTTATATAGACACCATTATTTATCTCCACTCTTCTTATCCGATTGAAAGATTCCCTAAAAAATAGTTTTCCATTTGTGAAATGTAGTAAAATTTCCTATCGAAATCACCGAACAATTATCCACTAATGGTATTTACAGTTTGGGAATGGAAATCTCACTGAAAATTTATGAATGAATAGTGAGTTCACTGATAAACACTATCAGTTATTTTAATTCTTCTTATCGGAATAAAAGATGCCCTATCAAATATATTAGTGAAATGTACATGTTAAGAACTGAAATCTCACTTGAAATTTATGAATGAAACAATAGTTTACTAGAAACTCCGTCAGTCACTTTTGACACATCCACTTCCACAACGACACGTGCTTTCTCATCTTGTCAGGATTAGTCATTTTTTTCATATGAATTCTTTTCATCCAAATGGAAAATTATCCGAAAATTCCCTATCAAATAATTACCCAGTAGTGGAACGTACAGTACATGTTTGGAATTGAAATAAAACTGATATATAAATGAAATAAGCGTTCAGTAAGGTAATGAAGACTATCAGTTATGTTCATTCTTCTTATTTACGTGAGAAACTATTGAAGGTACTCTCTTAAATAGGTGAAAAGTCTGAGTCTGGTAGGCCCTAACTGACATCTAACAGAAAATTTGTGAACGGGACAAGAGAATGGTATTAAACAATGGAGCTAAAACATCATCAATCATGTATATTATTTTCATCCAAGAGTAAAATTATCGAAATAATCTACATCAAATACTTATAATATAGTGGTTATATGTAGGTATGTAAATGTTTGAGATTGAGATCCTACAGAACATTTTGTAGGCTATACAGAGTGGTCCAAAAGAATGTATCCACTGTTTAAAAGTCCATAACTTGTAAACTAATAATTGATGGAGTTGTCTCATCTTTGATGAAAATTTAGCTTAAAGTCCAACTTAATCATATCAATTTAGGTTTTCGAAATGACACATCCACACACAAACGATGCCACCGAACTACAGTACGAACTACGATGGATATGCCGTAGAGGTGCTCTGGAGTATCCACCACCTTCCCCAGACTCAAATCCTTTGGACTTTTAGCTGTAGGGAACACTGAAGGACGTCGTTTATCGGTCCCGGCTGCCTAAAAACAGTCGTTAAGTCACGTCAGAGACCCTGAACTGATCAGGAGTGACCTGAAAACTCTGACACCAGACCTGAGCCAGCCAGGTTACACGGAATTATTATTATTATTAGCCTATTATTATTATCATCGACAAAAGCCAAGCTGCCAAGCACATTGGATGAAATTCGAGAATTCATCGTACATTCATGTGCAAATATCCAACTGAAACCGTTGCAGACAGTAGGTAGTTTGTACTGCTGTTCAGCGTCATCGTTTGTGTGTGGATGTGAATGGTGGCCATTTCGAACACCTAAAGTGACATGTTTTAGTTGGACATTAAGCTACACATACACCAAAGATGAAACAACTCCATCAATTAGTTTGCAAGTTATGGACTTTTAAAGAGTGGATACATTTTTTTGGACCACTCTGTATATGAAACTAGAGATCCGTTCATGGTAGACTGATCTCATATGGTATTACTTTTCAGTGTTGGGAATTGATTAAATTTCTGGTTTTGTAGATTGCTTTTATTTTGAAGTGAGATTGAAACTGTATTCATATTCATTAATTGAAAATTAAAGATGCAATGAGAGAATGAATAGTTGTAACTTGTGAGTGTGAGTTGAGTTATTAATGAAGTTTCGTAAGAAACGTTATTAGAAGGTTTTGTAGTACACCCTATTGTGCTCTATGAGTGAGTACTGAATGTAAGCTCAAAGACTAAAGACCAGTTGCATGAATATCCATTTGAATTTAACCGCCTTAAAATGATCTATCAGAACCAACGCAACGAGAACCAATGAGCGACTCAATTGGATTTTCGTGCAACTGGCCGTAAGAATGTGCTGCTAATCTATTATACAGTATTATTAAAAAAAACTTTTGATGCATTCCTTTCTACTGTGCTTCCACCACTGCGAGATTTGATGTGAACTCTAGAGGTAACTCACATTGATACAAGTATGTTGCAATGATACTGTATTCCCAAACGATACAGTACTGAGCAAGCAAGCGGTGCTTTGTGCTGCACGGGGTAAACTCGTTAATAGTAAGTTGAATAGACATTTCAAAAATAGAGAAATTAAAATGAGAAATGCAGCAAAGGAGAATGTGTGGTAGTGTAGTGTGAAAATTACATTATTCAGATGCTGAGTGATTGATCATTCCAAGGTTTGATTTTTGTTAATTGAATCGACTCAGGCGTATGAGGTTATAAGCTATGAAAACTAAGTGGAAAATATCTGCTTATGTTTGATAAATACGATATTGGATTGGATATGAGAACATGTTCGTATCAAGACACTTGATCTTCCAATATAATATTTTCGTTTGAGATTAAGCAATTCAATAAGATAACATTCTACAAGTGAAAAACAAAAACTCATTAGAAGAACAGAATAGAGAGTCATTATTGAATTGAACCCTCGTGAACTTCACCTGAAGACACCAATACTACAACATCGTTATTGAGCTCCATCAAATGACGTGATTCTACGGTAATTGGATTCGTTCGCCTTTCGTGCAATTGGTCTTTAATGTAAGAGAGGAACCAGCATAATTCTGCTCAGATTTATACAGGCATAAAATTAATATTTATCAAGAATAAAAAATTAAAGAAAATCAATTGCATAAAAACTACTAGCTCAAAAATCAATAATGTTGGAAGGTTTGTGGCAGGACGTTTTGAATGACCGACTTTGATAATCTAATAATTTATTATATATTTTTGAATAATAATTCATTTATTGATCTAGAAGAGAAGAAAATATCATAATAAAATCTATTTAACTTGAAATAAGTTATTATCGGAGGATATCTTACTCTTGGCTCATTCCTTTGGTTTTCAAGAATCTGATTTGAGGGGAAATGGAAATGAATAAGAGAGTAGTGTGATGGCTAGAACTTGAAAAGAGAACATTTATCGAGGAAAGGAGGTAAGAGATAAAGAAAAAAACATTCTCACTAATTAGAGCAACAAATAAGTTGACAAGGAATTTTATAATGTAAATAAAGCGAATAAATTCTCTTATGCAGTGAAGCTTTAGGATTGGGATAATCACAATATTGAATTTTAATCATTCAGCTATTTCTACTTTGAGAAAATTCATTTGTTGATTGAAAAAGTCTTATCTTTAAAATTAGGAGTCTTAATGCAATCGATATCTTAATGGAATCGATCCCACTGCAATGTGTGTGTCATTAGTATCATTTCAAAGTCTGTTGCTGAGGTATTGATGATTTAGTAATTGCAAAAACGACAAAGTCAATGGACGAGTGGTATTTTCTGTCGAAGTGAAGAGGCAAAAAGCAGATAAACTCACAGCTGAAGAGGTCTTTTAATGTTTTTGAAGCACTTTTGCAGAGTTGTTTTTGGTTTCTGAGTGACTTGTACTCTTGAGCTTTGAGCTTCGATAAAGTCGTATAGACTTTAATCTCCTTATTCAACATCCAGTGACCTATTCTCCTTGTTGTGGAAGCCTTATTCTATCAAAAGCGCTTCTATTAATTAACGCACAAAGTTGAATTTTCGTGCTCTTAGGAAGTTTGACCTTGTAATAGATTGTGGAAATCGCTTTAAATAACTTCTTACCTGTTTCAGGAATATTAATAATAGACATTATGAATAGAGAGATGTTTCGTAGATACGTGTGATCTTGATTATTAAAAATGATCAAATGATCTTTTGAGAATAAAAAACTGAAATTTTGGACTCGAATCGTTTGAAATATTTTATAGAACAAAGACAACAGATCATAATTACAAAACGTTTTGAGTAATTCAAGTTCCATAAAAATTTCATTTTTGATATTTTTACAAATAGTAGAGTTCATAGTAGAGTTTCAGGTCAAAAGCCTACTCATTCAACAAATTTAAAAGCCTCCTTAAACAAATGAGAAAACAGTATCCAATAGGAGAATAATGTGATTGAAATTGAAATTCAATCCAGTCTACTCGAAGAATGTTTACTCTATACTCTTGGAGAGTGAAATTCAAATGAATTAAGGAGTGGTTCACCTTCTGATCTCAAGTTTTCAAGCTGAATTGAGAATATTTTTCTCAAATACCATTCAATACTGTGGATAATTAGAGAAAAATATTTGCATTTTGATCTTGTGTTAAGAAAACCATGTGTAATTAGAGAAACAAACAATTGGATGGCATTATTCTGTGGCGGTTGCTGAATTTAATTGGATTTTTGTGAAACTGGTTGATTGTCTTCTTTATAACAAAACTGACAGCACTGTCATTTGATCTTCATTATCCAAGATACTGTACCAACAACAGGAAGCTACATCAGAAAACGCTTCATCCTCTTTCACTGCTTTTATTTTTGAGCGTTATCAAAGGAACAACGTGTTTATATCATCATAATATCTAGGATAGGTTAAAATCGTATTATCAATCAATCAGTACTTTCTACTACACCGGATAAAAGAGAAAATGAGGAAGAGGAAAGTACGTTTGTGTTCAAGAAAGAGAACGAGAGAAAATGCTCGAGAGAGAGAGAAAGAGTAAGATAGAGAGTGAGAAAGTGGAGTACATGCAAGTAGTATAGATTTGCTTGTAAAATTAAAAATCTATTGGATCATTGGAGTTTCTGTTGGAGTAATAATTGATGATGTTATTGATTAGTTCACTTGCCATTGAATTGATAGTTAACAAACTAAAGAGAGGGGTTGTTCTACTCATCAAATTGAATATAGTCAAGTTTTATAGTTTAAATACTGTAGTCAACAAAAGCTGTAAATGACTTTCTCGATTGAAAGATCTGTTTTGATCTTATTCAACAGTAGCCTATATTAATGAATATTCTGAAAACGATGACGGATCAATAAAATAATTAGAAAGTTTGAAGGATTGAAATTGATTTCAAATTTTAATTTAATAAAATTAATTCCATTTGATAAAATAGAAAATAATTTTTAACCTGTCCAAAATTTAGATTTTTGAAAGCCTCTGTTGAAATGCAGGATTAGATCTTGTTTGACACTTGTATTAGTTGTTTCTCTGATCTCTGATGCAACAAGATTAATTGAAATGCAAGATGCAGGAATTGAATTTAATCGTCGGTGGTAGAGTTCAAGGAAATGTTCGAATCTTAATTTTGATGGGGAAGAGAATTTTTAATTTCACTCTCTATATTTTCTCAACAGGATAATACTCAAAAGATTTTAAAGCTCCAACATTTTAATACTCATTCTATTGAGCTAACAATATAATTTCTCTCAACGTGAAGGTATTCATACAATTCTTCTATTATCAACCATCGTATTACTGAATCTCGTTCTATAATATAGTTTTATCATTAGAATAAGAGATAACTTCGTGCTATACAGTACTTACACTATTTTGAGTCGCGGACGCGTTTCGAACAATGATGTTCATCCTCGGCGCTTTGGGCTACGACTCTAGAGTGTTGTAGCTCAATGATGTCTAGCTCGACATCATTGTTCGAAACGCGTCCGCTACTCAAAATAGTGTAAGTACTGTATAGCACGAAGGTATCTCTTATTCTAATTATCTCTGCAGTACACGAAGTATGGATATACACAACAACCATAGTTTTATCAATTCCATTCAATGAAAACAGATTTTTGTAACTACTGAGGCCTAAGGTTGTTCATTGAATGCTAATTATTGATTATAAATGCGTCTGGGGCTGTTTGCAGATTCATGGGGATAAGGTATTTAGCCGAAAATTTTAACTATTATTCTACCTCACCTCAGAAAATTAATAAGAGATTCTTCATAGGCTTCTAGATCTTTTCAAAAGAGAAAAATCTATAATATTATTGAATTATGGAATTAATTTTCTCACTTAGTTCCAATAAAGTTATAATTAGCTTAAAAATTCTTCAACCTGTAGCTATCTTTTTCTGAATCTTCTTCTTAGCATGAACTGAAGACCTACTAATATCTTGGCGCGAAAATCATTTCAATGGAACATGCTCTTAAAAACAATTTTCTTCTTGGCATGAACCAAAGATCTATTGATATATTATTGGCATCATCTCGATAAAACAATTTCTGAAAAAGCACTGGGCTTCGAGTATCCTCTCTCTACGAGAGTGAATTGATCATAAGCCACTGAAATGATTTTGCTGTAGATGTAGAACTGAGTGTCAACTGACTCAATTGTTCCGCTCTATGACACAGGATGTCGTTTTGCACGAGTGGTATGCGAGCGTCGAGTGTTTGAATAAAAGGTGTCATGAACCGGATCAGTTAGCGTGTCAGACACAGGATAGGATCGAGCCGATTGTTTTTGGGAAGGAAACGGATACAGTGTGCAGTAGTAGTGGTGGTGGTGGGACCCGGCTGGCAAAGATGCTGCTCCTGTCCCGGTTATGTGTCCTTATGGCCGGGTCTCACAGAGCAGATGAAGGCAGGCCGCCGCATGCAAATCGCAGTCTCCCGTTCCCCATTTCCGGTTACAGGGCGCGAGAAGAACGGAGTCATTTCCCCCGTATTGATCGCACCCCTCCCCGTCTCCCTTCCCATAACTGGTGTCCCCCGTTTGAGGGCTCCCGGGTACCGAATCATTTCCCCCCACTCTCCCCTACACGCCGATTTGTTGCGATTCCTTGCAACCGACTACATCTCGGCTGGTCTCGGCTATCACCGAGTGTGGCACGAACTGGCCAAGTGCAAGGTCTCCCCCCATCTCGATGATCATTCCTACAGGGCTGTTGAACTGACTTTGCTAAATTGAATTAGATCGATGCTCACATGTCGTCTCTACAATAATGCTCGATCACGGGAAAATCTCCATCATACACACAATAGATAGGAAGTTGTGCAACAGATAGAAGAAGATGGTAGAAGATAGAAGAAGAAGAAAAAGATAGAAGAAGATTAAAATATAAGGTAGAGATAAGATCACAGAATAAGAAGAAGAAGAAGAAGAAGAAGAAGAAGAAGAAGAAGAAGAAGAAGAAGAAGAAGAAAAATAAGAAGGAAAGAAGAAGAAAAGAAGAAGAAGAAGAAGAAGAAGAAGAAGAAGAAGAAGAAGAAGAAGAAAAGAAGAAGAAGAAGAAGAAGAAGAAGAAAAAAATAAGAAAAAAAGAAAAAGAAGAAGAAGATGGAAGAAGATAGAAGAAGATGAAAGTAGTTCTGCAAACGTTCTTAACGTACTTTCACTACTAATTTCATAAAACTTCGTTTCCTATCATTTTGGAAGTTACCACTCCATCATCTGTGTGCTAAGTTTGCATAATGTGTGATCGAACAGGAAAATAGCAAACCTTTTTAATATAGATCGATTTTGACTCTGATTCAAATCCAAGGGTCACTCACTATGATATCCATAATCAATTTGTTGCATGGATTTTATATCCTCAATTTGTTTATTAGATTGTGTGAGAATAGCACTATGAGTCAGAGGAGAAAAACATGTTCCAAGCAAATAAAATCTGCCGCATTCAATAGAATTGTTCGGAGTAGGTTGCTGAGGACACTAACTTTAATTGGTAGTTTTTAGGAAAGGTACGAACTACTTGAAAGTGATAATATCGGGTTTGTATGGGTTAAATGTTTTTTTTTTCAGTCACCTATCAAACCAAGGAAGAAAACATGAGAATTTGTTTCTCTGTTTCAAACTGAGACTTTGTTATTACTAGGTAGTCTCTATTTTGCCTCTTCTATGTTTACTCGTATATCCTCTTTCATTTCCCAGCAGATTAATCACCTAGTAATCACTGTTTAAAAAAATGCAATTAATATGTGCCCAAGTACAGCTGCTGATTAATTGCTATTTAAACCAGATTCGTGGTCTGAAAAGTTCAAAAAGAGTGAATGGGCCCACTTGTTGGAGAATTAAAAAGAGAGATTTGAGAGATGAAGACGGGAGAGCTCGATGCACATGATTGATGATGAAAAGGCACAGGGTTAAATGTGAGGGGAAGAGGTGTTGATCATGTTCGACTGTTGAAATCAGTGTTCATGGATAATAACCTTTTTATTCTCATTCTTCTGGGAAAGAACGGAGGATATAAACATAGAACAGGTAAAATATTAAACCTGCAATTTGGTTCACGAAGCTAGTCCACCTACTACCTCGAGAGCTCACGCAATCCCTAGATTTACAGCTTACAATCTCCTGTTCTAACTCACCTTATTTCCTCTTTTATTTCCGATACTTCCGGGAAATAATGACGTTTTCTCCCATCGATGACTCAAGTAGGTACGAATAACCACTATCCTCTGCTTGAGATGAGCTCTCAATTGCGTGAAATCAATCAAGAACATAAATATTATGATACTAAAGTCTGCAACACCAAAAACATTGAAAGCTGTATGTCCACGATCAAATTTCCATCCAATAATACACTTTCAAGTCCATCGAATCTGATAGAAGACGATCGTCTTGTATTCTAATTGAATCGCCTTCTTTCAATTTTGATGGACTTGAAAGTATTTTATTGGATGGCGATTTGATCGTGGACACTATGTGATCGTGGAGCAAGTGCTTTAATTTGGTTGTTAAATAGTACTTCAGAGGGTGAATCATTAGAATACGAATCACTAGAAAATCAGATTATTTATAAAATGAATACCAATCTCTTACATCTACAAGTAGGGGATTTCTCTTTTTCTATCTATCGTTCCTTCATGATGGATAAATTTCAAATTTTTCCACGTCAATATTATTAATAAGCCAGGAGTTCGCAAATGGTTTATTATAACTGCATTCTGATTTATTCGATATATTATTTAATTTAATTTCATATAATCACTTCGAATTTTATTATTCACTACAGAGTTGTTAATTAAATTACTGTATATATGTTATCAACAAGAGCTGAATTCCTTGAGTTGATTTTCAAATGGCGAATCCATATTTTCCCAATATTGCAGTGGGCTTATTTTTCACGGTATTTTACAAATTTGGTCATTGAATCTTTTAATGGCTCTTCAACAAACCTCAATTTTTCTGAGGTACTTTTGATATTAGGACTTGATTTCATCTTTGTTTCCTGTAATCCGTTGGTAGAGTTGATGATATTTAATTATTTAGCTTTTCCTTTTTCCTGTTGAGAGAGGAAGCAGCGCTTGAGTCTACTTCAACGTGTAATCTTTTGAGCAGCAAGAGTCGGGAACTAAAACATTTTCTCTGAATGTGCTCATACAAGTGTAAATTTTCTGCATTCTCAAAAGCGCGAGGTGTTTCACTGGAAATATTTCATCATTTCTTGAGAGATACGGCATTCAACTGATTGAAATTGAAAAACGCCCAGCTAATCTCATGAGAACATGATGACTTTTGATACAACAAGAATGACTTCAAAAAAATTCTTGATGAACTGGAATATAGAAATTTCAGGATCAGACTAATTCGTCGATTCCGCACTTCATAACAGACATTATTCCATTGTTCACCAGAATACACTTCCCTTTGTTCTTTCTGAGGGGCTTTCAGGAGAAATATGAATAAAAACCTCATTATTCTCAACGATGGAAGGTATGTAAAGAGGAAAGTAAAGAGGGAGCACAGAGCAGGGAACTTTCCTACTTTTATAACTCAATTCTTTCAACTCTTAAACTTTTCCATTATAAGGTTTATAAGACTCGTGTGCTAGATGTTGATGCCTTGTTTTCCAAGAACTTTATGATAATAATCATCACGATAATAATTCTTTTATCTATGATAATGATCTCATACACACTCATCAAATGAAATATAATGAAAGAACTTGATTCCAAGCGCTAGGAGAATTTGAGAATGGTAATACAAAAAATTAAAATGAGATCACTCCATACATACTTAATTCTTCCATCACTATCACTTAATTTTTAGCCATTATTCGTAGTCGGGATATTTATTGAGTGTTTAAAAATCACAAGCAATTCACGTTTTAAAAATATTCAAACAGTGATTGCCGAGAAAAAATCCCTACTTTACATTTTCTCTCAATAACTCGTTGTTGGAGAAACAATTTTTCACTCAGAAGTTGGAGATATTTTTTATTGAATTTGCATTCAAAAACTTCAGCAAAGCATTTGCTCAGAAAACTCGAGTTCATGAACACATCAAAGAACATAGCGCAGAAGGTTCACTAATATTAAAAGAATGTTTCTCATTTTGATTAGTTTTTTGTTAAAAAATATTCAAGGTTACCGTGTATCCTCATTACATAATTTCCCCATCACAGCTTCTAATCAATGAAAAACAAAGAGAGAGTGACAAGAAAACTATTATTAAACAAAATTTCATACCTTTTTTACTTTATTCTCTGAAATCTCCTTATTAAAACTTTCCAATATTAAATTTTACAGAAATCCTCTCATCAGATCTTAGTTCATCAAAAATAATCTTACTGCTATTTAAAAATAGAATCAGAGATACATACAATTTGGTTGAGAGTGAGAGGCATCCAAGAACTTTCCAATTTACATAATTTTGCAGTAGGATAATAATTTCGGGTAGGCCACAGCTAGGTATGCAACAAATCACTTCACGAAAGGAATGCCTCAATAGAATCTAACGTCTTCTTGAGACCATTGAAACTGTAGTGAATAAACATTAATCCTGACTATAGTCTGGCTTGATTCAAAATGAAAGTTTGTCTAGCTCTGTTGAAAATCGTATTCATGTGGAGATGCTGCTGCTTGATAATTGCACCTGCAAAACCTAGATAAGTAACTTGGGTGCTTGATACCAAGTGCAGTATGTGCTTGAGACCCATTTCTTGTATACAAAGGTATTCTAACCAGATTAGAAAGCTACGCCATCTTAGGCGTCATCGTTAAGCAGATCAAACCATTACAGGCAAGCATTCCAGAATTTCATGTCCAATGAAACAGCGATTACAATAAACAGTGAGATGAAATTGAGAAGCTTGTGAACACCAGTATTGCAATAGACCCAATTTCAAAACGTTGTATTTTTTTTCTTTTTTTTTCTGAGGATGATGCCCACATGAGCTCTAGGCTTGTGCGTGGGTAATGAGTGGGGTGATGATGAGATATGACAACTACTTTTTAGGCAGTCGGGACCGACGGCTTAACGTCTCCTCCGAAAGACGGGAGTGGCCGTATTTGTCAAAAATCCTCCCGTCAACCAGGCTCGAACCCTGGCCCAATGGATTTTATCTGACTGCTGATAACTTAATCAGTTTGACGCCTTAGCCGCCTCGGCTACGAACCACTCATAAGGCCCACAGATACGAACCACAGATAAGGTATAATTTTTTATTTTTTATTTATTAAAGTAAAATGCAAAATGAACAATCGCCATACCAATTGAAAGAGGAAGTTTCAAAGTTTTTTTTTATACCTTACAAGTATTCAATGTGGCCTCCGGCTACTGCACGGCAAACATCTGCGCGGTAGCCAAACTCGTCCCACCGCGAGAAAGCGTATCTGGTGTTATTGAATGCACGGCAGCAGTGATGCGGTTCCGCAGATCATCCAGCAGCGGACGGCCGCATTGAAAACTTGTAAGGTATTAAACTAGTAGTTCTGTGAACAGTAGACCTCGCGAAAAAGCCATGCTAGCTGAAATCTGTCAATGCGTTCAGCCGTAAATTAGCTGTTTTCTTGTTCACATGTACAGAATTGGTCCTGTCAACTGTGTCGAGAGAGATGTTGTCAGGCGCCCCCCAAAATACATTATGTACATCTAATTTCATTTTTTCTTTTTTTTTTAATTTTTATATTCTATATTTTTTAATTTTCATTTAATTTTTTATTTTTTAATTATTTATTTCTTAAACATACGTGACGCCCCACAAGCCGCCGCTTTCGCGGCGCCCCTCTGACTACAGCGAAAAAATCTTATTCTGACCCAGCTGATGATCATTCCATAATATGACAATGTTCATATTCAATTCGAAATAAAACCTATCACGTGTTCCATATCTATTGTATTTATTCTCTTTTCCTTCTATTTTGTCCTTAAAATGCAAAATTCAAAAAAACCTTACACATACATCGTCGCGCAGTTTCAATAACATTCCTGCCAAATGTTATTGAAATCTGTCAATGCGCTTAGCCGTAAATGCATTACAAACACACAAATCCACTGACGAAAGCCAATCGACTTGAAACAAGACTTCACTTCGTTCAGACTTCACTTCGTTCAGACTTCGCTTCGCTCAGTCTTCTCTTCGCTCAGTCTCCTCTTCGCTCGGTCAATAAAACTTTGAAACTTCCCCTTTCCATTGATATGAAGATTGTTCATTCTTCATTTTTACTCAATTCAAAACAAATCAAATCAAAAAGTTTAGTTCACATTTCAAGAACAACTTAGGGTCTTGCTTTAATAAATACAACGTTTTGAAAATGGGTCCATCATTTGAGTGTACGGCAGTAGTGGTACGGTTCCGCAGATCATAAATCATCCGGAGGCCACATTGAACACTTGTAAGATATTTTAAAAAAAATTAAATTTTCTCTTTCCATTGGTATAAAGATTTTTCATTTTGCATTGTTATACTTAAATAAATACAACGTTTTGAAAATGGATCCATCATTTATAATGACCCTGTATGGGCCCTTGACCGGCAATCAAGTGGTGCTGGGCTCGATTCCCGCCCGGGCAATAAGTTTTTTGTATAGCAGCGTTCATCGAATTTCCATCAAGCTATTATCCTGTTGTCAATATTCCCAGTAGCGGAGGTCTTCAGATTATAATATAGCATTATTGATTAGGAATTTCGTTCAATTAATTATTTGCTGGTTTCAAAGAAAATTCTGTTTGTTGGATTCAAAGAAAATGCTGTTTGCTGGAATCACAGCACATTATGCCTCATCGTGAACCCCTTTTTGATTTGTTTAGATATACCTTTTCCTCTTTAAGAACGATTTCCAGGAATCACTAAGAACCCTTCCCCAGTAATCCCACGGACACACGTTCATTCAATTATTGTTAAGCTCATTTCAGAGTATAGGCTGTAGCGTACTCAATTCATTCTCTACTGAGAATAAAAGAAATGTGGGCTATTGTTACCGTCCTGAAAATTATCTGGAAAACCTCGAAAACACAATTTTCCCTTGTTTGGGAACATGGAGTAGCATGTTGGTTACTTTCCAGAATACAGTATCCACTAATTTAAGCATTGCTTTTTGAAGCACTTGACTAATCTGTTTTAAATCTTGAGATATCGTAGAGTATGTTATCTTGACTAAATATGGCTGTCATCAAAATATTATTTGATCTTGTTGCCAATGATATTAAATCGCATATAATAGAATACTGAACCATCTGCATGAATACAGTATTGATCTATTCCAGAGAATTATACCACTCCAATATAAAAAACCATCATTGCACTTGAATAACTCGGTTTCATTCAAGCTTATTAATAGCAAATTTAGTAACATGAATCTTCACTCCCGATTTGACAAATAATATGAATGAATTTGTAAAATTTTTCGAATTCATCACATCAAATTTTACTCATTGATCATTGAATACAAAAGCAAAGAAAAGAAAATATACAAAACAAGAAAAACATTGCAAAATTCTTACATCATTATCACTTATTACTCGCTATAAATAAAAACAAGATCAACGAATACAATACTGCTTGCTGAAAGTATAAGTACCTTTGTTCGCAAGCAGGAGTATATTATAATTTTATTACACAAGTTATGATAATTGAAATAATAGGTAAAATGTTAGATACTCTATTTTAAAATCAATTATAAATATTTGTGTAACACCTCATTCACACAAAACATTCTCATTCACACACAAATGATAAGGTGTGGTGCAACAGACACAGTCTTGTTCATTCAGTATTAACCATAACTGGCTCACTTATAACTGGAAAAATTTTGTAGCAACCAGTGAGGATAAAACATCTTTTATCAAATAACATAGCATTCCACTGTTTAAAAAAAATTGACTCTCTCCCCATGCATTGTGTTTGCAGTGTTTTACCTCTATAACAAGTAGGTGATTAAAAAAAATCTGATATCCTCTCCAAAAATTTACAAAAAAGAATTCATCACCCGTCCCCTACCCCGACCCTATTGAAAACTCTGGTGTGGAAACTAAAATTTGTGTACCAAAAAAGTCCAACAAAATTTCATGAGCTTTCAGTGAGAGAATGTTTTGATATAAATAAGAAACCCGTCTCCCTTTGCAATAAACATATATGTACATACAATATAATAATTATGTGTGAAAAATTTGGAAGAAATTTTGGGGGAGGGCGAGGGCGCTCAATAATTTAGAAAATTCATAAACACTTGTTAGAGATATTATATTCCAATCTCAAGAGTGTTCGATCTTCCGTTCGTTAGTTATCGTGCGGACGGACGGACAGACGGACACCAGTACGATTGCATTAAGAACCCTATCGGGTCCTTAATAATAATTGATGATGAATAAATATTACATTCATAACATTATTATATTTAACATTGGAATTAATAACATAGATGAATAGATTGATAAAAACGCTCCAGGTCTTGAACAAACAGAGAGGTATTTTTGAAGCACTTCACAAAGTTCGTGGTGCCGGACAAGTTGCTCTTGAACACTCTCTTTTGGGAGCACTCTCAATTCCAGCGAAAGCTTATTATATTGTTTTTCTCATCCATAGAGATATTGATTTGTGAATGAATATAGAAATCTTCCTTATAGAATATCTATAGAATAGCAAAATCTTCCTATTCTGGAGCTTGTATACTATACTGTATAAATATTTATTTATTGAATCAATAAAACAAAATACAGATAGAAAAGAGAAACAGGCCGTCGCCAAAAATATCTTCAATTCCTGAATTTAGTTACATGTTACATGAATGGTCCAAATCCAAAAATAAATAGAACGACTTGAATCGTTACTAATATTAGAGTTGAATCTGTATTAAATCAAAGTTCTATTATTACAGCTCCGTTACCGTGATAACACAGTAAGTAGACGAGTGAGTGTTGAGTGTAATCCATCTGCTCTCAAGATATCGATCACTCAGGTCTCAGGTTCATTGTTACTATTTATTATTACTGGTAGTTTATTATTCATTAATTACTGGCATAAATATTAGTTAGTTTTTACAGTAGGCTACTTGGCATTGGCACATTTATATGACTCCAGTTTATAGCTACGGCTACGGCTACGTAGTATTTGGCATCAGTCATACTGAATGCTATACAATGGAACTGTTCTATTTCGTATTTCAATAACTCAGTATTTTGATTCTTGCCTCTAGCTAAGAATAAAATTCCAATAAGCAGCATTAGAATGCAATTTAAAAATCCAACTCGACTTTTGTTTGTTTTTCCGTTTGATGGTGAACCTTAGAGAGAACAGAACTGGCTTACTGGCAAAGTGGTAAAGATTAAATGAATTTGTCGGATGTTCGGTTGGTCTGTCATCAGCACTCGTGGAAGCACAGGCAATCGAATCGAAGGGGTGAGCGGGGGGGAGGGGGTCGGGTTAGGACTTTTGTTCTATATCGTGCAGTAAATCAACCTCAGCCTGGGTGCGACTATCTGTTGAAAACACGATAAAGTTCCATCGTTATTCTGACCTTTGATATGAGCAGCAGACTTCTGCTGATTCCATTCGAACCCTATTCCATTTAGAGAAGCACAAACAATGCCGCTTCGATCTAAGAAGAGCATACACGAACAATCGCATACCATACAATACACATCGGCATGTCCCACCGACCAAAGGAGAGCCACTTTCTGCGAAAATTGTCATCAAGCAACCAGCCACGCATTCACACACCACATGAGAAATGGCTATTGAAATGATTAACGGGAGTTAACACTCAATATCGTTCTGCTGTTTGGTTGACCATAGGCGGGTTGTCATCATCATTACAACAATTTTAAAAATCTGAATCTCTCTACAACATTTCCTCACAACTTTCCTAGTGCCAATATTGATATTTTGCACTGAAAGAAGTTCTGCCTCGTATTGGACACTGCACGAGACCATAATGTAACAAAATTCAGTATTCGAAGTTTCAACCTAGAGGCTTATGTCCACGGTCAAATTACATCCAATTATATTGCTTCAAATTTGATACGTATTACGGTGCAAATGTGATACAAAAGCTTTCAATGAGATACATAACATGATTCAGGTATGATTCATGTATAAATAATAAATATAATGGGAATTGGCAAAATTTGATCAAGTCCAATAAGAATTGTAAAATTAAGAATGTGACCAATTATTTATTTAGTATGGATGATGATCAAGTATGTGATGTTTCCTTAAAATACAGGGTTACAGACGGGAGACAGACAGTTTTCAATTGAATAATACTCAGCCAACTTCAAAATTAATGCATGTTTATTTACTGTATCTGCCATTTCAATTGAAAAAAGCTATTTGTGAACAATAATGTCATCAAGGTGATGTCCATAATTTTGAATTCAGGACTGAGGACTCAAGTCTATTCTCAAAATCCTCCATCACACGGACTATAATCTCTGCAGGGATGGCAGAAGTCTCTTGAATGATTGAATTCTTCAACTAGTCCAAATTCCTTAACTCGGCTCCAGAGCATCCACACCTTATCCACTAGCGTCGCGTCCTTTACACTCAGAAAAAGTAACTTTCTGGTGTGCTCTGGGCTCTGATGGCATTATTGCAACTTATTTTTTTTTTTTGAAGAGAACAGGGCCACAGTTACTGTTAATTTGGTTTGTTACATTCGAATCCCTTGAAGACGGTTAGAAGACGACAAATCCCTTTAAAATGTGTTGGGTTTCAGCAGAATGGGGCGTCTCACACCGCAAACAATTCAATGACAGTTAGACGCATGTTTCCTGAGCGGATTATCTCACGTTTTGGCAATGTTCCTTGGCCTCCTCAGGTCTCCTGACTTGTCAATTCGTGACTTCTTTCTGTGGGGGAACCTTAAGGTCTATAACCACAAACTACAAAGTTTGGACGAGTTGAAGAATGCAATCATTCAAGAAATTGCTGCCATCCCTGCAGAGATTTCAGACCCTGCAGAGATATGTCAATAGTTACTGATACGGGTTCATCATGATGACGGGTTCGCTCAGCATTTCTGTAGGTGCGGTTACAAGAGCGAACACAAGCGAACGAGCAGTAACGAAAAAAAAATTCGCTTTGGTGTGACCAGCAACACGAGCGGCAGCGAACAACATTCGGCCGTGTTCCCAAGTGTTCGGTAGCGGCATGTTCGCGTTCGCGCTTGCTCCATCCATTATCGGTTTTGTAGCGAACGATCAAAGGAAATTCGCATTCGCTCTAGTTCGATGCTCTCTTCAGTGTGACCACATCTCAACATTATCAGCTCTGATCTTCACATGTGTCAACTGTTATCAATGGAGTTGTTTGTTTAGTTGTGCTACAATATTATTCCCTATAATTGTTTAAGTATGGAGTGGACTGATGAAAAAGAGTTGGAGCTGATTGAAGAATACATATCAGGTAATTGTTATGGGACCCTGGTGGTGCTGATTATAAACTGTTACTGATTATAAACTGGACTTCTTGTGGTGGCCGGAGCACAAGCAAACGAAGCGACAAACAAGCCGATTCATGTGTGTTAACTCTGGTGTGACTACCCCCATTCGCAGGTGTTCGCGAATGCTGCCGAACCACAGCGAACACCAGTGAACGTTCGGTTCGCTCCTGTTCACTCTGGTGTAACCGTACCTTATGTGGAATATAGGTGATCTCTACTTCATTTCTTCTGTAAATCCATAAACGTAACTGGGTTTTCCGGGAACTAGAGCTGCAAGTTCAGCGCATTATGTCATGGCTTCGAGCTCGTATGATATAATGCCATCGTACCTAATATATGCCATCGACATTCGGTTCTTAACCCTTTTATTGGATAGTGTACATGTGCATTGAATTATTACATTGTGCATTGTTACATTGAAAAGAATGATCATGACAATGAGAACTGATACTTGCCAATGGATGGATTCAATGCAATTCAAAGAGAGAAATTTATCAAAATATTCCATGTAATAATAGGCCAACTCTGACTGTACCACTGCATCCCACTCAAATTTGCATTATACAATTCAATTAGATTAATGATCGTTTGCAAAAACAATAACATAGTTATCTATGTTTGCATTATTAATAATTTTTAATTATTCATAAGTATTCATAGTTTAGAATACAGTGCAGTCTAAACTCTAAGTTATGAACTTTAAGCGTCTATGCTTTGGCCTTGAGTTGAAATCTTGGAATATCGCTTTGAAGTTAAAATAATACATTTTATCACGTGTTTGACATAATGTAAAATGCATCAGTTGAAGTGGAGAAGAATCCAAAGTTTCTATTGGAGTTGAAAATTCCAGTTCTTTTTAAATATAATAAGACGTTTTGTTCAAAGGAATCTGTGTTTTTTAGACGTGGTGACGAGATACGCTCTCCTAATACTAGGAACAAACACATGTTGAGAGATGAGATCCATCGTTCCACGTTCTACAAGCGAGATGCCAGGAGTTCAGGTATCCAACTGTATAACTCTCTACCTGTCTCCATTGAATAAATAATATGAATAAAGGCGAATTTAGAAATACTGTAGATTGAAAATTGATTTTTCTGAAAATGCATTTTATACAAGGGAAGAGAACATGGCTCACTATTCCACATAAATGTACAGATGTTTTTTTCTTTATTCATCATCTTGTCTAATGTCTTGTTTGTTTAATACCTCATTTCTTGACCTATTAGAATTTTGACAATTCCAGATACCCCTGATTAGGAGGGCAGTGGATGCTATTTAATCTATCTATCGATAAAAGAGAACCGCGTCAAGCAATGGAAAGAAAAATATTATCAACCTTCAATTATGAAACATTATCAAGTTTGAAGAACCAAGGAAAGCTTTTAAATTTTCAGTCTTTTGAAAAAACCATGTAGCAGATTGCATTTGTTGTTAGGGAGTGAGGCTAACAAAAAGTGGCAGTGTTAGTGTAGCGTATCGTGAAATTTGCACGCATTTGCGCGAGCCATGTGCGCGCATGTGTGTGTGTGTGTGTGTGTGAGGTCCTAGGTCGGTGGCGGTGTGTGCGCATGCGCGAGTCCATCGACTGCTCCCTCCCCGCCCCCTCGCCCACCAAGGTGGTGTACGCGCGCTACCTTTTACGCTACGGTCGGTCTTGCATCGTTAGTTGCGTTCGCATCGCACGCCGGCAGAGCTGACCTGCTTCTGGCCACACGTTCCGGCTCACTCGAGCTCTCAGGTGAGAGAGAGCACCACTGCACTTGCCATCCTCTGTTCTGACAACCTGTTCAGGCATGCTAAACATGGCATGCTCGACCTTCATGCTGCAAATCACACAATGCATGTCTCATCCTCCCTCATCACAATGAGTGTACTTCCATTATCTGTTTGTCATCCATGCTACCAACATTTTATACTCATTTTGAAAGCTGCAGTCCGTTTCCTAAAGTACAATTGATTCTTGACAACCGGATTGACAATGAATTACATCTTTCACAGTGTTCAAATTGTCAAAAAAGTCAATGTTGTACTGTATAACCTTGACATTTGTAAATGGCATTGACGTATTCACATAATACTTGATGTTAACAGCGTTATGAATTCGGTTGACATTATAGATGATTCATTTTGTTTTGGTTATTGGATCGACGTTTCATTAATTATTTCATTACAAATTTTCACAATATTAAAAATGTATAAAAATTCATCAAGTATACAATGTTGACAAGACTGCGTCATAGTGCCTGATTTCTTATAATCAATTTGTACATTCTAAAACATTCTGATTAGGTGATTCATTGTAAATCCAGGTGTCCAGCTAAATGAATAAGCTATAGTCTTAACGGTGATGATGCCAAGACGTGAATATTCAAATATGATATTTGGTTATCCAAAGACGTGAATAAAATTTCCAAATGTCAAGGTTATACAGTATTGTATCAAATTTGGTGCCGATATTGTTGTATCAAATTTAATTTTCAATATTATAAGTGAATATGTATACAATTGCCTTATCAAAAAGAAAAACTATGACAAAATAGCTTCTATCATAATATTAAATTTTGAACTAACAGCATTATCAAAAGTATTACTTCTATCATTGTCAGGTTAAAGCATAGTAATTAACTAATTATCATTGATAACCAGTATTAGTATTCAAATTTCTTCGAATAATATTATGAATTACCAGCAATGTGATGTTAGGTTTTACTTCCGAGGAAAATATTAGCTTATGAATTATAGAATGAATAGAGATGATAGAATGATACTGTAATTTATAGAATTGATAATTGTCGAAGAATTTTCTCCAACCTATAAAATGATTCCCCGTGATTATTTAAACGAATCTTACACTTTCAATGATTCGTATACATTTCTCCGAAGCCGATTCTCCGAAATAATATTTTTCCGAATGACTAGTTCTCCAAAAATCTTTACTCAGTATCCGTTTTTCCTAATGAATTTTATCTGAATCCAATTCTCCGAGTGTTTAAATATCAGAAAATTTTCTAAAATGGTGTGAGTATCAATAATATCAGCGAAGGGTGGCATAATCGATTCCCATGTCTGAAAACAGCATCCTGATCTGTATTCAGCCATCAGAGAAATACAAAAGGAGCAAGCGGACACCGACATTGTTGTAGCAGAATTCAGCCTCGGCAAAAAAGTGCGCGCAGCACAAAAAAAAATGGGTTGATTTCCAAATGAGACTGCAGAAAGTTATAGGAGACGACAAGGATTATAAAAAGCGTGACGAAACAATGGAATTTCTCCGTGAATTATCTCATGTCTGATGTCTTAGAAAAGTATAATAAATTGACTGTTGAAGTGAATATCTAGTCAACAAAAAATTATGAGTAGGCCAATTACAAACTCGGCCAAGTCCAAAAATTTCAAAAATGAGATTAATATTGATTCTCATAGTATTTTGAACGCTAAGTTCGAATATGGCATCTGTTTGTTATAAAATCGGCCAGATCAATGCTTAATGCGAAAATGCTAGTTCCTTAAAAACCCTGGCCAGCTCCACAACCATCTAGTTACAAACACAGCCAAGTATAGCAGGTCT
Source organism: Laodelphax striatellus (assembly GCA_017141395.1). NCBI lineage: Eukaryota > Metazoa > Arthropoda > Insecta > Hemiptera > Delphacidae > Laodelphax > Laodelphax striatellus. The sequence goes on from CM029532.1 coordinate 31,452,900, forward strand.
CTTTTAACTTGTCAGAAAACATATGATCGACGAGCATATGATCTCAATACTTAACCTACAAATGCTGAATCTCGCAGATTATTGAAAAGGTATTTTAAAAAGTTATTCTTTGAAAGGTCTTCTTTAAAAAGGTCTTTTAAAGACTTTAAAGGTCTTTAAGACTTTTAAGCCTTTTGATTATTGTGTCAAAATCAATGTTTAATTATTATCAAAACAGCTGATTTCTGACAAGTTAATTGCATCCTGCTGTACAGCAGAGCCATTCACAGCTGATTATTCAAGTCGCATGACCTTGAAGAGCAACAAGAAAATGGCCAGTTTTCTAACCAATGTTTGGACCTGGCCGTTTCTGTAACAAATACTGCTGTATGATAGCAATTCCTTGAGGGTGGTTCTATTGATAAAACAGTTTCAAAAACATTACTAAATAATGTTTAACAACATTATTATTAAATGTATAATGTATATTATACATCAACAAATCTTTTCGGGGCGTTTTCCTTTCGGACATCAACAAATCTTCACGGCGCGTTTTTTTCGGCTGCAATGCATTAGAAAAAACGGATACAGAGAAACGATTTCCTGAGAATTAGTCTGTCATTCCTAGAAATATGATTTCGGAGAATCGAATTCGGAGAAATGGACGGATACCCTTTCAATACTTAATATTATGATTTTTATGAGGAAAGAAACTCGATTTCAGAGTATCAAATATACGTTGCCTTCAGATTTCAAATTGATGATTCCAGGATACCCTGACTTGTTATCATTCCCTTCCCCTGCCACTCCGTCTTCCTCTACAGGTCAAGAACGAGTCTTTTTCAAGGCCAAGTACTTCTCCTTGTAGGTACTATTTAATCCTTCATGCTCTACTCATTAATTCTTCTTTTATTTTCTTCTACATAAAAATCTTCTTAGATTAAAATGATGTCTTTTCAATTTTTTAGAGAGTAAAATAATGAGGTTCATTGAAATATATTATATTCTTCTCAAAATATTGCAGCCGCTTGTGTCATATATTATGTCTGTCTGTGCAGAGACTCATGCTTTACGCTAATTCTTATTTTTACCTAAAAATGTATAATAAACTTCATTGTTGAACCCTTCTCCAACCTCACTACTCACTACCCATTATCCAACCTCATAGTATTAACGTTTAATATTCACAACGTAAACATTAGTTATATAGTTATTTATTTATATTTAACCAGTAGATGATTAACCAATCTGGTTAGTTTTACAATACCTGCAAGTAAGCGTTGGAAAACATGAGGAAATTGAAACAATTGCTTAACCAAGTGATAAAATTAGACCGAATTAGTCTGAGTCTCTACCATCGGCCTTGTAGTATGACAAAAATGCAGTTGCAAGAGATATACTCATAAACATGTTGATTATACAATTCTTCAGAATATTTTTCAGCTAGCCAGTTGAAAGAAGGGTTGCTAGTTTTCCTATACCTATACCTAGGAGGCTTGACTTACAGATCAGACTGGCTCAAGAAGCTCGAGAAGCATCTTGGCCTACATGACAATTGGGTGGAGAAATTGCAGAAACTTTTGTTTGGACAATTCCATTTTCAAGTATGCCCGAAGGGAAGAAGGATTCTTCGACATTGAAAAATTGAGCACAGAAAGAACTCAATAAATAATACATTTTTCTCCATTTTTCTGAACTCATTTTAAATTTCGAGAAAAATTAATTATATTAATTACTGTACCTTATTATATATTATAATATTACTGAACCTTAGTTGATTGAGTTTTTCAATGAATTTTTTTTATCTAGGTGACCTAGAAACATGAACATCACAAAACTTGAGATTTTTCATTTGCGGCTAAACGTCCCTCACCTTCGATACCATGACAAGGAAATTAAAAGCCCGTTGTAGAGCTTGTGATAAGTTGTTTAAAATTTTTGATTAACACGACGTTTTCTCTCTCATCGCCAATAAAATGAATTTCATCAATGGTATCGCCAACAGATATATTTCTCGTTCAAATCTACATAATTATCTTAATCGCAGCGGAGAATTTCCTGTTAATAGAATCAACAAATGGATCTTAAAGGAATTTCCAACTTTACTTTAAAAAAAAAAAGGCTAGTCTAATCAGTGAGATTAGATAAGAGACGGCGCCTACCCCTCCTATTGTAACGGTGATCGGCTCCTCTAAATACAATTTATGATCTTCAAAATCGCTTACCGGTGGTTCGGAACCCACCTGAAGGCTGTAGGTCCATTCATCTCCCATCATCTTTCCCATTACGCACGTAGAAGCCTAGAGCTTATGTGGGTATCATCCACAATAACCACTTTTGGATTATTGGGGAGATGACTATTACTGCCTAAATTTCCTTTTTCCATTATTTCGATTTATGAGTTTCTCACATGGAAACCTCTGGAATTCAAAAGAGAGAGCGCGAGACCGAGAGCGAGCGAGATAGAGAGAGAGAGAGAAATAAGGTATAACTTCCACATACCTAGAGCAGGACTGCAATCTGTGTAATATTCTCTTTGAATTAAGGATTTTAAAAAATCCTTCCTTATCAAATGGTAAAACAGTGTTGCATGATTGCGAATCCCAGTTTCTAGGCCTAACATTCAAGGCTCTAGCATGAGTGAGTAACCAATGAGTTAGTAACTAATGATGAGGTAATGAGGGAGTAACCAATGAGTTAGTGCATCAAATCGAACTATTTCATAGACATAAACGACCAATAATTCACGTAATGTATCCAATACAAAGTGATTCCAAGTCATGATTGAAACGCATATCATACACAGTATAATTAATTAGACATACTTCGATTACAGATAGATTTCTATTCTAATTATGGCTCCAATTCTCAAACTTATTCCATGAATTTACTAACCCGGTTACAGTTTGAGAACTGAGACTGCCGTAGTAATCAGTTCATGTGTATCATGATGTTAGTATGGTGGCGTTTAGTAACCTGAATCCTGGTCGGTGATGCTCCAGTCGTGCATACAGTGCAGATAAGTGGAACAAAGTGGGAGATATGGTATAGTGGTGCGGCGCTGATACTGTGATGCCGATTAGCCAGCATTGAAGTTGCCCGCTCTAATGCTGGTTATAAGCAATAATCGATGAAAGCTTCGTTAAGCATTACAGAGACGATTGTCACCAGACATCATTGTTAAACCTCAACAGTTGAGTGCCAATCTGATGAAAACTGAACGCAACAAATGTTTTCATATTCCGGATTTCTAAACGGATTTCCGAAGTTAACGAAGGAAAAATTGTTAAAGTTTACAGGAACTTAATGTTTACAGAAAAAACGAATAACCAGAACAAGAATAATTAAAATGAAAACATAAGGATTTTGTCAATTCTACTATTTATTTGTGGTACAAGGATCATGGTTTCGTGGCCACACAGGTCTCATCATCATCATCGTCCTTATACCACGTAGTAGAATTAACAAAATCCTTGTGTTTTCATTTTAATTATTATTTAACAGTTCTACAATCTCAATAGCGACTCTAGAATTCACCTAAACAAGAGCTTTCTTGCATAATAACAGCTTCTAATTACTACATATGGCAATTTCAATAGCTGAATCTAGGATGTATATAAGATATTGCTATGGATTTGATAATGAATTAAAGGATTACATGACATTAAATAATTGGAACCAATTTTACAGAAGCCAATTATATCTAACCGCCCTAAGATGACGTGATTTGTCAGTTCCAATCAAACGAAACTCTGTGTTGAATACATGAAATATCTGTTACTTTTATCTTATTCCAATAATATCCTAATCAGGTTTGTCAAATGATGTAATTCCACGGTAACATTGAATCTGCTTTCGCGCAATCGACCTCAAATTTAATATGGTTTATGATTGGAAATGGGTGTGGCTTAGAGAGTTATGCTGACCTTGAAAATTATCACCAAGGTCCCAAACTATGAATGGGGTATGGTATATTCATCACACAAAGCTGCAATGCTACCAACATCCCTCATAAAAATGGGCCAACTCTCTAGTTATATAAATGTGACTACGAATATGAAACTCACAAAACATGATTGTAAAGAATGTTACTCACTTTAGAAAGAAATTATAGAAAGAAATAGATAACTAGTGATAGCTTAACCTAGAAAAGCCAATTAAGAATTACAGTATCACGGTTATGGTAAGCTATGCAGCGTTGCACGCACTGATTTTGCACTAGAATTTTCAGAGTCTTGCATGCGTAGTAACATGCTTTCCTTTATGCCACTGAAAAATTAAATCCGTTCTTCACGCGCTGACTATACATTTACTCTCTCTCATGAAACTGATCGTCATCGTATGAATGAAAATTAAATGAGAATCCAAGTTTTACTATAAGAGACAATTTCGCATTAAAGAGCATGTCGCTAAAATAGGATTTGTTTGTAGAGAAGGAATCTTGTATATTAGTTAATTGTAATACACTTTATTTTCAGAGTTATTTCTACTTCCCATAACACTATCGGTCAAACATAAATGCAGTGAATGATGTCAATCACGAAAGTGTGTGTTTCTTTCCACTTCTCAAAAGACTATCAATTCAATCACAGTATAATCAGAACTGTCCATTTTTATTCCAGCTTGTTGGTACTTTATCGAATTAAATTCCGCCAAACCTTTTTTATAAGCTGGAGATCTCACAGGAGACTTCAACTCTCTAATTACTACTCTCAGTGACGAAAACGTTCTCCAAAGTTATCTGCCAGTCTCCTTTCACTACTCTCTCACTTCAACTCTACTGGCATCTCTCTCGCACCAAAGCCGTTCGTCTCTCATTCGCGCCACTTGTCGCAACAACCCTGCTCCATCTTCTGAGTGATTGAGTTACAGTTCACTACCCTTTTTATGGTAGCCTGCTTCATCAAACGATCTCTTTTTGCTTTTCCTACCACTCCGTAAGCCTGTAAGCCTTTGTGCATTCTTGTCAATAGCTCAAATTCCTCTCAAATGATAACTTTGCATTTCTCCACCCTTTCAATCGTTCATGATGCTGAATGCATATATCATGAGTACACGAAGAATTAAAACTAAGTTGGTTTGCATTCTCATATCTGAATGTGCTTACAAATAACAACGAAAAAGATACTCTTAATATTATAATGTCTCTATAAAGCAAATTAAAAAAAAAAAAACACACATCGCTTGATTGCTAGCACTTGTTTGATATGACTAAGAAGTGAAACGAATGTGGAGGACAACGGCCATTTCAACGAAATATTTTTAGAAACTTCCTTGTTATATTTCTGAAACAATTATTCTAGGCTCTTATTAGCAGTATCTAATTACCAGTTCTGGGTGAGAAACCTTACAGACACTAAATAGAGTACTGAAGCACTAGCACTCTGAGCAAGCAACCCGCTTCACACTAGGCCTACTAACGTAACATAGGCTACAAGAGGTAATCATTAAATTTCTGTTCGGCGGGTTGCGTAGTGCGCCGTTTATCATACGAATAGAATATTTTTATTTCACTTGCTTAAAAATACAATAATACAATGAAAAAATTATACAGAGCGATTGAGAACAAATAGAAGAGATAGACAATAATTACATTGTGCAATATATTTTAGAATGAATTAAGTTTGTGACCACAGAAACTTCGTAAGATTTTCCTGAAGAAAAACAATGCAGAATGAAAATACATGAGTATGTACATGGGTAAACGAGTAGTGAACAAAGATAAACTAATGTTTATGTGATAATGTTCAATGATGAATTAATGTTGTCGGTTAGTTTTAGTGTTGTCATTATATTATATGATAATGTTTAATGATAATAATTACTGCTGTCTGTTACAGCAGAAGCGTAATAACACAGATAGTAACATATTCTGCAAGTAGGCTATAAGCTACTAGTACTAGTAGGCTACAACACACTTACTGTGATAGTTAAAATGATAGTGGAAATGATAGCTTACTAATGTCAGTAAGTTGTAGATGTATTTTAATTCTGTTTTTTATCATCCTCACCATGTACCATCTTTATAACCATTTTACCATTATTATTCTCCATTATTTGTTTCTGTAATTTTGTATTTTGTTTCATTACGCCCATTTCTTTATCAATTTAACATTCACCATAAATCATAAATCATTCATCATTCATCATAAATGATTGGCTTTCATGGATCTTAGATCATTTGATCCTATTTCCGCGATCTTTATTAAATAGATGTGATCGCACACATACATGAGTTCTCATTGAAAATTATTTCTGGGAGTATATTGTATAATAGATCATTTTATTAGTTACCTTCTACCTTTTCAATGCGGCCCTGACCTCAGAATACTACCTGGAGAGTTATGTTCAAGGTCGACTGGGGAGAATAGCGAAAAAGTGACTTCTGTTGAACAGTTGATTGGGGACTTTCACCTGAACTCACAATGACAATTAGTTAAAACAATGCGGCTTTGTGTCCAACTCTTGCTATCTGAATTGTAGCTCCGTATCAAATTTTAGTACTCTGGGGATCCCCAGAGCTGTGTTATTGATCTCGAGATAGTGAACTTTCCAAATCCCTCTGAGCATAGCAGCTCTATTCAGCGGATTGATTTTGAATAGGTTCAAAAGTTGATGCTGCGCTTCTATTCCCCACCCCTCCCAACCCTCTAGCTCTTTCAACCACTAGTCAACAGACTGTCATTGGTGAAAGAGATTCAGTGTAGTCCCCACATCTTGTGCAAGTGAAATGTAGCTGAATCAAATATAGTACTGGAGGCAGGTTTGATAAGTGATCATAATCCAACTGTATGATTATTGGATTCTGAATGCAATTTGAAATGTATTTTATTGAATTAGTGATATTTTTTGAGGGTTATGCCCACATGAGCTCTAGGCTTGTGCGTGGGTAATGAGAGAGGTGATGATGAGAGATGACGACTGTTTTTAGGCAGTCGGGACCGACGGCTTTTCGTCTCCTCCGAAAGACGGGAGTGGCCGTTTCTGCCAAAATCCGTTCCGGCAACTGTATTCGATCTTGGAACCTTTGTATTATCAGACAGGCGTTTATCGCCCTCGGCTACGGACCACTCTAAATGATTGATTGGTACGTCGTTATTATTAAGTCCTCATGAAATGAAAATGAGAAGTTAACCTCGAGATTGGTTTTATTATGTATTCTAACACCCACATTGACTTCATTGATTTGCAGATTGACTTCTAGATTGATTGAGAATTGATTAATATACTGATTTAATGTCCAGTAATACACTTTTGTAATAATTCATACCCTCATAAAGATTATAACAAGAATTATACATGAGTTATGGTTAGAGAGTGTTTTATCCGCGATTTGATTGAATTTGAACTATGATCATTACCCTAAAATTGAATTTAAAGTATCAAAAATAGTGTAATCGAAGGAACTCCAATTATCTTTAGTACAGTGTCAAACATCTTGTAACTTGTAACTTCGTGTACATTGAATGTAACTTCGTGTACATTCTTGTAACTTGAACATGTATTCTCTCCTTTTTTAGTAAAAGCATTGTTCTGAGGATAAATTGAATTGAAATTATTATCATTTGTCACAACTTTGTTGTGGAAAGTAAATTTGTATGAATGGAAGAATGGAAGAAGAATGTTGTGAATCATATTCCACCGTGCATGGGAATTCAATATCATTTTCATGCACGGGAATGAATGAGTTTCAGCAGGAATAATATGTATCAAAGTCAACAACTATGTATAGATCTTTTCTGGGATGCAAAAATGTGTAGAATGTGAGGAGATAATTTATTTTGGTGTGATGAAAACAAAGTAGTTTTGATTGACAAACAGGAAAAGTTTAAAAAATGCAATAACTGCACTTGATGACAGTCGGTGGCCCATTACAACACACGCAACGTGAAATACCCTTTCTCTCCCTTGAATGGAAGTAACCTGTTGCTAAGTGTACTGTAATTAAAAGTTTCATGCAAATTCCAAGCACGAAGCAGGACTTTCAATGTATGCTATGCACGTCCTGCTTACAGCGCGTCCAAACCCACTGATTCTCTTTTAACAAGGGCTTTTCTGCTAGAGTAACTTCATCATAGTTTGGATTGAAATTAAGAATCAATTCAATGTCAGCTTTCTTTATGCTTACTACTAAAGGGAGAAGAAGTTGGGATGATCAAGATAATCAATATGCTCCAGATAACTCAATTGTTCTTAATGATTTCTTAACCTCACCAGACACTGTGTCAGAGGTTCAATTGTTCTTCTTTGATGTAATAAATAATAAATAAATAAATACTTTATTTCACTTCATGGTACAATACAAAAACATACAACATACAACATGTGAATGCGACATGCAACTTCATACAATAAAGCAAGAAATGCATGACGTTTCAATGACCAGTTCAATGATATCTCAAACTTACTTGAATTACTGTTTAATTAGTAAACGTTAGCTTTATTCTTTGATGTTTTTACATTAGTATTATGTTGAATTTTGATAAAAGAGTGATTTTCAAACTAATATGGAGAGAGTTGATGATGAAGCAGACACGTTAACATTTTCTGGCAAATTTATCCAATCACAACAGTTCTGAGCCCTGGTGACTCGACATCACGATCATCATTGACGATGATTTCTCTGGATAAGCCATAATTTGTACGATTATTTAATGCAAGGATTGAAGGTTCCGGGGAAATCAGGAAATCCTGTTTTTAACTCCTCTGAAGTGATTTATTCATACACTCTCCTGCAACACTGAGAATAGTGGCGAAGCGTGGTATACTTATTTGGTCATCGCCGGGTATATTTCCTATAGGCCAAATGAGTATACGAGATAAGTATACCACGCTTCGCCACGGACTGAGAAATTGATATTTGAAGGGCGATGTCATGAGGAAAAGTGAAACTGTCAATTATCCTACAAACTGTACAAGAACTCTACTTCAATAGCAATGTGTGAGAGCAAGCAAACTCGATTGTGAGGTTAGAAAGTGATTCGACAACGAGCTGAGAAGCATAAAATAGTAATAAAAGTTGGCAGTGTTATTGTGCGTGCTGTTTCCCCGGGAACGGGGCTTATCATAGCTGCCATCTTCGGTCGCTCGTTTTTGGCTCCTTAACGGTTTATGCGTGTATCTCTGCTCAATTAAATCTCAAATTCTTCTGAATCAATCAATATTATTCACACCAATTTCATTTAGACCCCCGTTATAACGTCTCATATCAGTTCAACAACTCAATTGGTTTCTAAACTTATAAACCATCTTGTGCGACCAATAGTTGCAAAGATTCTTCTAGTGCCTGTTTCATGAAGTTTAAAAAATTGATATCTAAATTTTAGTAATATTAATAATCTATTATCTATTAATATTTCAGTAATATATACTGTATTAATCTATTAAATATACCTGATATTTTGATATTAATAATGAATCAATATTATGATTCTTATGTCTCCTATATTTTAATGTTCCTTCTATGTCACACTGTCAATGAAAAACACGAATATTTTGATGAATTTGACATGATATATTTGATGAAGGAGGAGGGGAAACTGGTAAGAATGAGGTGTGTGTTATTGTTGCAGATGTGAGGGGGCAGCCATGATGTCAGGCAGCCATGCCAGGAATCCGATACGACGGCACAGCAGTGTCACACAATCAAACACCGATTACAGCTACACTGCTGACTGGATTCACGCTTCCAATGAAAGGTACGTCGCCTACTCAAGCACATGCCTTTCTTCATCATCAGCCTCATTCTCGCCATCCCAACATTCTCAAAACTTCTCCAATTTTCCCAAATGCCCTGCGGCTAAAAGTCACTCGACGAGCTATGTTATTAAATTGCTAACCCGAAATATAGGCTACCTTTCCGTCTTTCCGACAATATTCAAAAATCAATGTTTGATACAGCTAATAGGTTATTAAATTAATACTCCAGCACACTCCTTTATTTGTGATAAAGACACGATAAATTTTTTCATCTAATCCCATGCAGTAAAATAACCTTGAGCTAAACGCTAATCATATTATACAGTGGCGAACAAATTAATCCGAACAAGATGAATTTTGACAGAAAACTTTATTTGTTCATGTTTAGTATACAATGAAACAACTTACACGCTATTAGTAGTTTATATGACCTCCCTTATTTTTGATTAGCTCATTAACCCTCTTTGGCATTGATTCCACCAGTGTAGAAGAATGGTTTTTAATGTCTTCATCATGAAAACAGACCTGAATTACCGATTTGATTAGTTCATCTTTTCTGCAACAATCCATTTTCCCAAGTTTTTTCTTCAATATTGCCCAAAAATTTTCTATTGGGTTTAGATCGGGAGAGTTTCCTGGCCACGACAAAACCTCAATATGTTGATTTTTGAAGAATGCTTTCATTTTTTTAGAGGCGTGACATGGCGCAAGATCCTGTTGAATTTTGTAATTCAGGTCTGGTTTCATGATGAAGACATTAAAAATCATTGTTCTACACTGGTGGAATCAATGCCAAAGAGGGTTAATGAGCTAATCAAAAATAAGGGAGGTCATATAAACTACTAATAGCGTGTAAGTTGTTTCATTGTATACTATACATGAACAAATAAAGTTTTCTGTCAGAATTCAACTTGTTCGGATTAATTTGTTCGCCACTGTAGATACCCACAACTTGCAATCCATGTATTAGTTTGCCGTGTTATTAGAGACAGTGTTCTAATGTTTAAATGAATGGATTCATTGCTACAGAGTGTGATTATCATATTAAGTGCAAATTGATTCTTGTGAAAAACAGTTCAATATAGCCTATAGAGAGAAAATTAAGAGGAAAAAATAACCAGCAGCTGGGCTGTACATTGTACAACATTATGATAAATTAAAGCAATTAGAGCAAGTGTCATTCTTTCAAAAAATAATCCAGGTTTGACTCATGAGCGACAAAAGTGTCTAGTGTATGTGTGTACCTTACCTCATCAGATGTTAGTTCAAGTTTATTTCATTGGATGAAATTTGATGGAAAATTCGACCTTCTACACATTAGCCTCTTAAGTTGAATACGAAAATGTACCTCCATCATATTGAATCGAATTCCTCAAAACATTGTTTTATCTGTGATAATTGACAACACAACTTTAACAACCTATCACCCTTTTACTCACTAGTAATTTTTCTTAAGTACTCTTACTCTATCATTCAACAATGCACATCAACTTACTTACTTCAAGTTCAATATTTTATTATAATCACTGTTCGTGTTCATCCTTCAGCTGTTCAGGATTATTGCTTACGTTGTGATATTTTTCAATAATTTATTTAGAAAGTACTAGCCTTAGACCGCAGCGCAAAACGCCATCTGATTTTCTTTAAAAAAAGGCTCTCTACCTTGTTCAATGGTAGCCACATTTCTGGTAGTATTTGTACACTGGAAGGCCTCTTCGCATCGTACGATGAGAAAACATAGAATAAGGAAAAAACTCATCTAAATTTAATGATGTAGACTGAATATAAATCTGGAGCAACAAAAGGAAAATACTTTTACTCTGGTGTTGGACTTCATCAAGTTCAACACCAGGACGAAACTGCAATGTAAGTTATATTTTTGTTCTCTACTTAAAAGTTTATTAAATCAGTGCAATTTTATCAGTAGAAAAAAGAATGGTTACACAACACAATTACCAAGCCGGAAGAAAAACACTTTTTCCTCGTCATAATTACGTTAGATTTTCCTGGAAGTCGTCTCGGATTCGATTTTATATTATTTTAATGAGATATTGAAATATCTCATAATAACTTCGATTAAATATTGCTTATTGCCCTTCTCTCGTCAAGGATGGAGAAAACGAATTCTCTGAAATTCTTCTTTCTCATCTAGACGTTTTTTCTAACTTGAACATCGACGAAAGTTTTTTGGTGACAAATAAATTAACCTATTAACAGAAGCTCTGCCAATTGTTCGCTGTTTGAAGCAGCGCTATCATCCCTATCAACCACTTGCTTGGGGTTAATATGCATAATTTTAAGGGGCATATACACTGGTAAGGTGATTAACCGTGTTACGCACAATAGTCTTCTGAATCATCAACTTAGTAAGATGATTGTCATAAGATGATTTGAATCTCGGTCAACATTTTGTTCTTCCAACATTTGATTCATTTGATCATTGACTCACAGCAGAAAATAAACTGGAAGTTCAATTATCACAGATTTCACAAGAGTGAACACAATACAGTGTGATACTTTATAACTAATTGTTGAAGAGTACAAGAATTCATGAAGTTGAAAGAGCCAGCCGGTCTCTGGTCTCGGATTGGATTTGGACCAATGTGTGAATGATGGAATGTTGCGTTTTTTCAGCGCAAGACAAAGCCGAGCATCGAGCCTGGCACTGCCGGGCCTCTCCTGCGAGGAGGAGCGCTCCCTGCTGGACATCCTCATGCGCGATCCTCATCCCACATCTCAACCAGCTACAAGACAATCGACAAAAGTACCACCCCCTCCTCCCATCCGAACCAAGTTCATGCACCTGCACATTCAAGAACAGCAACAACAACAACAACACAATCAGATATCGTGTCCACCTCTGCCGGCTGGATACCAACAAACAATAGATAAGGTAAGACTGATAACTTGAAAAGTCATATGAATTTATGCAAAGCAGAGTGTCTCTCTCAATCCACCTCTCTTAAGCTGAGGCCGCACTGCTGGGTTGTCATCTGGATGATGAATGGTTCATCTATAGCTTATACAACATCCATAATAATACAATAGAACATACAATAGATCACGGTCTTCTTGATAAACTTTGTCAACCATCTACCATCCACCATCCACCATCTACCCACTTGCAGTGCGGCCCGCGGTTAAAGCTGAGGCTGCACACCTGGATGGTAGATGATAGATTCATTGAACATACAACATCCACAATAAAAAAAAAAAAAAAAATAATATATCCATATAATATGGAGCATGAATGGATGAAGCGTGTTTCCATCCATCCACCCTCCAAGTAGTTCTGGCGCCATATTTGTAAATTCCGATGCTATGAGATCCGTATTTTAAAATTTCAAAGTTATGAGCACGTTTGTTGAAGTTTTGTTTTTGTAGTGTGAATTGCTAATTTTGCTTATATAAGTTTGGTATATTGATTGTAATAATCGAGAATCAATAATTGAAAAGGTATTCCTTAACAGTTCTGCACAGGGAACGATTGCCTTGAAGTATCCTCTGAGAGTTACAGAATACTTTTTACGAATATCAAATACGTAGGTCTTTTCAAAATGACAGGAATTTAATTGAATCCACTGTTGTTCTTACAGCGTTCATGATAATGAAATATTCGTTTTTCATTCTTTAAGTTGGCAAGTAGCTCGAATCCCTTGTTAGGTATCTGATAAATATCCAAATTGCATTCTATCATTCCACGATATCGGAAATATAAATCATGAAGCTCTGACCCCAATATTGATCAAGAATTGACTTGTTCACGATTATATACTTTGATAGACGCTGAATTTTGAGCTCCATTGGTGAATGAGACAAAAAAGGGTTTCATCGATCAAAATAAGGACTTAGAATAGAAGTCAATATTTATCCACATTGGAAACGTCGATTTTGAAAGATAGTCGAAAAATATTAAACGAATTCTGCAACAAGAGACTTTTTGAATTATCATTGATGAATAAAATGATGTATGATCATCGAATTATAGAATTTAAGTTAAGGATTCATAAGAAATTGAAATAACTCAAAAATTTATAATTCTACGAGTTTGTAATTCACATTTCTCAAAATCTCCTGTAATTTATTTTTAGAAAGGAAGCAAACACGACTCTCTAAATCAAGATTGTACGAAATGAATGTAGAGAACTAGGTGTGAAGCAGAGCCCTGTCAAGTGCATGCAAGGCAAGACATCGTTTTGAAGGCTTGTCATGAACTTGAACGTGAATGAGCTCGCTAGAGGGATCTGATACAGTCGTGTAGTAGCTGGTGGTGAGTGTCATGTCGTCTCAGATCCAAGTTCGAGTTGGCTCAAGAGATACTCTCAATCCAATTAGGCTGTCGTTAACTACTATCAACGACCAAAACAAGCCGGCTTTCCCCCTTCTTCACTAGGACTGCCTAACAATGACAAAATTTCTCTGTGAAGAGATAAAGACAAGAAAGAGAATGAAGAGACAAGGAAAGGGAGGGACAAGAAAATGGAAAAACAGGAAGATGAAGAGACAAGAAAATGGAAAGACAAGAAAATGAAGAGATAAGTGAGGCAAGAGAATGGAGACACAAGGAAAGGGAGAGACAAGAAAAGGTAGAGACAAGGAATGGAGAGAAAAGAAAAGGTAGAGATAAGGAATAGAGAGACAAGGAAAGAGAGAGACAAGAGAATGGATGAACAAGAGAATGGAAGGCAAGAAAATGGTAAGACAAGAAAATGAAGAGACAAAAAAACGAGAGACATAATCATGAGAAAACTAGAAAATAGAGAGAGAACCGTTAGACATAAAATGTATTATTAAATATTTCTTACCGATTGACTAGATCTTATTAGTGTATTTACTCGACTTTCAGGGTGGTACTTCTACCAAGAGCATTTCGAGGTTTTTTCTGCGGAACGTGACACCGACATAGTTATTCAATATTTCTTATTTCTACTTCAATAAAGTTCAATTTTCTACTAAAAACTGTTTAATTTTTTATCAATTTCTTCTATGTTTTCAAGATAAGCTTAATGGCTTTTAGTTGAGGCAGTTCTTTGAATTGAGGCACTTCTTTTAATTAAGTCAGTTCGCTAAGAATTGAGTAAGGATATGTTTCATATTTGAGAAAAAGATTGATTAGGCTACCTGGAAATCGAGGTGGAAAAAATGAGTGGAAAAATGGAATCGTAGTCTTTTCCTTTCCAAGTAATTGTGGAATCCTTTGTAGGTTTTTACTGTAAAGTATCTTTTAGCTGTAAACTATCGATCGATGATTAACACATAATAATCATGAAAAATTCAATGGCAGCAACACAATAGCTTACTAAGAATACTGTTTTCCTGATGAATAAGGGGAATGCTCATGAATGAAATCCATAATTTTCTCATTTTTCCTGCTCTCTTTTTCCTGTCAAGTACCCTCTCACCTCATAGTCGACTGAGGGAAAGCACTTATTCATTATTTCTCAACTCAACTCATAATATCCTCCTACTACTCTGACCTCACATGATACAACTGAAACGAATGGATGCTACTTTAATGTACTTAATGTATCATATTCCATTTTCTAACATAATGTTGTAATTATATTATTTTATCTCAAAATGAATACAAAATCAGTTTTTTAAATTTCAGTATTATAATATTACAAGCTGTCCCGGCGAACTTCGTATCGGCCTCTTCCCCCCCCAAATGTCCCCCCTCTTCTCCCCACAAATGTCCCCCCCTAAAAATGTCATCCCCCAAATGCCCCCCTTCCTTCCCCCCACAAATACCTTCATACCCCCTTCATGTCCCCCCCCTCTTCTCCCCAAATGACCCCCATCATATCCCCCCCCCCCCCCCACGAAAAAAATGTCACGAAGTAAAAATATCTATATCCACTCGCTTTATTGATGGAAATTAAAAGAAATCTGCAATATACTAATTTTTAAAGCGAGTGGATGAATATTAATCAATGCCCCGCTGTTACTAATTTCAAAATCGTACGTAGTAATTTATTCATCTCTGTTACAGTTTTATTAATTCGAGTTGATGACACTTGAAAATTATGCTTGATGAGGGGAGTGAATTTTAATTGAATCGCTCATATCAAAGCGGCTCCTATTGATCCAATAATGAAGCCCTGAATATGCTATGAGGGAATTTGATAGCACACAAAATTAAAGCATCGCTGGCGTCACTGTGTTTTCCTCGAACAGCTTTCCAGATTTATCGAATGCGCCAGAGTGTGAGATGAATTTGAAAGGTGTGAAGTGATCGATTGGAGATTACATACTTGGAGAGAGAATAATGTGATTTTTTTATTGCTAAATTATTTCCTGATCAATAATTGGATGACAGGAATGGATTAAAAATAAGAATAGGAAGCAGAAGTTTGATGAATTTGACTGAATTCTTTCCAATGGTAATAAATAATTCATCATCAAGTAGGCTATAAAAGATCATATGAGCTATCAAAAATATCACAGAATGTTGAGTTTTTTGAGAAGACTACTTTAATATTTCAGTATTTTGCTTTTCTTGAAACATATTTTCAGATTTGCACTTGGTATTGGAACACTTGGTGATATTAAATCATGATTAGGCGATTAGGCCTAATATATCATCATTCTTGTGTTTAGTTCACAAAAGAACCATTATTTATGAAGCGTACATTACGTATATTTTGCGTATTACATTTATGGACTTTTATAATAATTAATTGAACGAAATTCCCAATTAATGCCATATAATATTCTGAAGACTTCTGCTACTGCAAATATTGACAACAGATTAATAGCTAGTAAGGAAATTCGATGAACGCTACTGCACAAAAAACTTTCTCCCCGGGCGGGAAACGAACCCAGCACCTCTGGTATTCATGACCAGCGCCTTATCCACTCGACCACCGGAGATCTTCTGTACAGCAGCGTTCATTTTTGACTTAGCCAATTTAGCCAGATAATATAAAGATGGAAGGTAATGAGACATTGCAACTATACAGTTGCTGTTAAATCATAATAATTAATTGAACGAAATTCCCAATTAATGCCATATAATATTCTGAAGACTTCTGCTACTGCAAATATTGACAACAGATTAATTTTTCAAGTCAATAGCTAGTAAGGAAATTCGATGAACGCTACTGCACCAAAAAACTTTCTCCCCGGGCGGGAATACCTTCCATCTTTATGGACTTTATTACACACGACTCCCCGAACATTGAATTATTAGTTTTTCACTCCTGAGTTGATCAATTTCAGCTCTATGAAACTGTTTTATTCCATGGGATATTTTTTTGGGATAGGCCTACTCTCAAGAAAAAATCCGTAAGGAAATATGAAATTATAATTTCGTTGAAGGAGAGACAAAAAATTACATAGTTTATTTTTTCAAAATATAATGAGACATCATGGTGTATCAATTGAATCTTTTTGAGTCTGAAATAAAATGAAATTATTATTTCTGAATGTCTGAGTCTGGAATAAAATATTTATTGATCAAGTTTGTGAATTCATGCTTTCTTCGGTAGTGTTTACAAGCAAGATATCTTTTAACTTTCAATAACCTTCTCCAGCAATAAACTTTATAAAATAATTATGATCAATCTCTTCCATTCCATGTAGTACGTCACAAACAAAATTATTATCGTTAGCATTTCATTGAATCTCATTTCCATATAGTTCAATAATGTTTTAAGATTACAGTATGCTTGGTTCAACCAAAACATCGAATAATTACTTTCATTTACTATTATCATATTGTAGAGGTGAACTCGATATTTTTTGTGAGGGTGAGGGTGAAGCCCACATGGGCTCTATGCTTGTGTGTGGGTGGGTTGATGATGATAGATGACGAGTACTTTTATGCAGTATATATTGTAATGTACATTAATAAAGTTCAGAATAAAATCTAATATAATCTACTCAGTTCTTAGTAACTGTTCAATAAGCATTCCATCTCCATTGAGATTAGATACGGTAGACTTCTTTTGCCTTCAGGTTTAACTCCTTTGAAAAGAGATGAATTTTAAAAATCAATACTCTCACGTTTCTTTCCATCACAACCCCTCACCTATTAAATACTCTATTCATATCTTAGTTGTTGCTCAATCATTCTATTGACTTCCAATGCGAGGATCGACCATTATCAAAGAGGTCTTCTTCTTCTTCTTCTTCTTCTTTCTTCTTTGTCTTCTTCTTCTTCTTCTTCTTCTTCTTTCTTCTTCTTCTTCTTCTTCTTCTTCTTCTTCTTTTCTTTCTTCTTCTTCTTCTTCTTCTCTTCTTCTTCTTCTTTGTTTGTTTCCTTCTTCTTCTTGTTTGTTCTTCTTCTTCTTCTTCTTCTTCTTCTTGTTTCTTCTTCTTCTTCTTCTTCTTCTTTTCTTCTTCTCCTCTTCTTCTTCTTCTTCTTCTTCTTCTTGTTTGTTCTTCTTCTTCCTTCTTCTTCTTCTTCTTCTTCTTCTTCTCTCTTCTTTGTTTCTTCTTCTTCTTCTTCTCCTTCTTCTTCTTCTTCTTCTTCTTCTTCTTCTTCTTCTTCTCTTCTTCTCCTCCTTCTTCTTCCTCTTCCTCTTCTTCTTCTTTTCTTCTTCTTGTTTCTTCTTGTTCCTCTTCTTCTTCTTCTTCTTCTTCTTCTTCTTCTTCTTCTTCTTCTTCTTCTTCTTCTCCTCCTTCTTCTTCTTCTTCTTCTTCTTCTTCTTCTTCTTCTTCTTCTTCTTCTTCTTCTTCTTCTTCTTCTTCTTCTTCTTCTTCTTCTTCTTCTTCTTCTTCTTCTTCTTCTTCTTCTTCTTCTTCTTCTTCTTCTTCTTCTTCTTCTTCTTCTTCTTCTTCTTCTTCTTCTTCTTCTTCTTCTTCTTCTTCTTCTTCTTCTTCTTCTTCTTCTTACAAACAAGGATTAGGCTGTAGCCTGTTCTGACTCACAAAGGTTATCAAAAGTTGCTGAAAAAGAAATTCATTTACTTTGAGCGCTGCTATACAGAAGAAGGTGGTCGAGTGGATAAGGCGCTGGTCCGGAGTACCAGAGGTGCTGGTTCGTTAATTAGGAATTTCGTTCAATTAATTATTAAAATATGTGATTCTCATGTACTTTTATGTACTCTGTAGATATGCGATTCTTATAGAGTTTTTTTGTAACTATCCATGGGAAAAATTGTACAAGGAATCAATACATTTTAATTCTCGTAAAAATCGAGAAATATTCCAATGCATTGAAAACTTTACTGAAGATTGCTGCTATAGAATAAGAATAAATACTGATGATTTTTAAAGCACTCGTAACTGTGAACAGATTCAAGTTGAAATTTATCAAAACAATAAAATAATTCAATTATAAAACAAAATGAAATTATTTCCGCTTTAGTTTTTACGGGACATTCATGGGATGGTGTAAAAGACACAGCTGAAAATGGTCTCAGAATTGTGCAGTCTTGGCTTAATGAACATCTTCTAACCCTAAACACAAACAAAAGCGTATTCATGACATTCTCTCCAAATGCGTCAACCCAACCACAAATAATTAATACCATAAAAATCCATCAACTGAATTGCAACAATGAAGATTCCTGTCCTTGTCCGAAAATAGATAAAAAAGATAATGTAAAATATTTAGGGATCTCAATTGACCCTTATTTAAGGTGGAACACTCATATCAATAACATGTGCATAAAACTTAAATTCCTTATTTACAAATTCTATCAAATTAAACAACTAAATAACTTGAAAATAACAAAACTGATATATTATTCATATGCACAATCTGTATTACAATATGGTATCCGGGCTTGGGGGGGAGCTTTAAATGCACATTTTAATAAACTATACATTATTCAGAAATACCTTATAAAAACCATTCTAGGTAGACCCCGACTTTATCCAACAAAAAATTTATTCGATGAATTTAAGGTGTTGACAGTCCGTCAACTATATGTTAAAAACCTAATTATCTTCATTAAAAATAATAAAAACCTATTTGAATTGCGTGAATCAAATTTCAATTTACGACCTTCCAGAAATATGTATGAGAATATTAGAATAGATCTGAATGTATGCAGGAGACAGTTCTTTTACATTTCAAACAAACTGATCAACTTCATTCCAAACAGTTTTATTGAAAATACAAATAGGAAACTTGATAAAAGATTAAAAAATGAAATTTTTGAATGGATAATGTCCAGTGGAATTGTGGAAAAACTTTTTGAATGATTCATGTCCTATTTTAATAGTATGTTTGCCATCTCTCTCTCTTCTCTTCTCTTTCGTCTTCTCTCTCTCTTTCCTTTTTATCATCTAATACTATCATACTCACTCTATTTCTTCTCCTTGGTATTTTTTATATTCTCTTTATTACTTTTTCTTGACAGTTCATTAAGATTTTATTTGTCTATTACATTAGCAACTCTTATCTGCGCACAGGATTTTTCCTTGCAGGTAAATAGATTTGTAATATTTTTGAACATTTGTTATGCGATTATTATGTGAAAATCTAAATAAAAGTTTTTGATTTTGATTTGATTTGATTTCATAAATACGTGTTTTACTGTAGGAGGTCCTGAGTGGGATCACTTCAATAGATTCCAAATCATTTATTATTGACTATTGGTACTGATGATTTGTTTGAGCAGTTGTCGGCACCCGAGCCTCCACCGGTGCCGATAAGACAAACGCCGCCTCCGCCACCGGAACGCGGCGTGCCGCCTCCGACGTCGCGGCCGCCTCCGCCCCCCGTCCAGCCACGCACCCGCATCGGGCCACCCTTCGCCCCCCGCTCCAAACCTCCCGCCCCCGAACAGCAGGCCAATGTGCACCAGGCCAAGCCGCCTGCCCCCGCCGCCTCTCAGCCGCCCCTTGCTCAGCTGTGCAAAGCATCTGCGCCGGTCGCCGATGACGTCATTACTGGTAGCAAGGTAAATTAACCCTTCATATTGTTGATATTATCCTATTAGATACAACAGGATCTAATAATGATTTAATAATGTTTTTACCGCTAATGTCCGTATAAGCGACAAAACAGTTCAAACCTGTATTATTTGGATTTGAAAATGTCTTGAAGGTGGATAAAATATTATGCATCCAGTGTTTGATTTTTAAAGCTCCGAAGAGAGAAAAAAGTTTTCATAGTTATGTGTGATTCAATAATATTTTGACGGATAAGATCCGTATCCTCGTCCATCCTCGTGGACCATCCTCGTTCAACCTGAGTTTAGCGACAAAATGGTTCATTATTGTAGACTACTAATTAATTTTGGTTTGATAATAAATTGTCTTGAAGTTGGATAATTTTAGTGCATTCAATTTTTGCTTTTTAAAGCTCCGAAGAGAAAAATTGTTCATAGTAATGTGTGATTCAATAATGTTTTAACGGCTGATGTCCTTATGCATCATCATTGATCAACTTCAGTTTAACGATAGAATAGTTTAAACTTGTAGTATTTTGATGTGGTAGTATCGTGAAGGTGGAAAAATTATAGTGCATTCTGTTTTTGCTTTTTAAAGCTCTGAAGAAAAAAAATGGTCTTGAAAATTGAACTACATTCATTGAAATGGAATGTGATTTGCTTCTTTTTGTTTCCATCAAGTAGAATGTATCAGATTTATATGATTGGTTCCTAGCAAGTTGAAGTGTATTGAAGTGTATTGGATTCGAATACAATATGAATACAATGAATACAGGTCACATCTAGATCTATTTGAAAAAAGATTGTGTCAGAGAATGATTGTCTGTATTATTTATTGAGATCAGAAAGTAGTTGGACATATTAGACCTACAGGGTTGAATGATGATTGGACAGGGTGATGAATGAATAAAATTTAGATCTATTTAAAAAATATTTTGTTAAGAATTATTGATTGTGCGGAAAAAATGTATCAGATCTCAATAAATGTGTGAATACAGATCAAATCTGGATCTATTTGGAAATTAATAAATGCGTTGGAAAATGATTGTGTTACCTATTGAATAGAATGTACAATTCTAGGATGTTATTGAACATCCTATACAATAACAATAATAATGAATGAACAAATGAATACAGATTACATCCTCATCTGTTTAGAAAATATTGTGTTGGAAAGTGATTGAGTTGAATATCACGTTCCAGAAGTCACATTGTTCTGTTAACAATAGTTAATAAGTATTGAATTTAATGTAGTATATTGAATTAATTAATGAATTCACATACAGATCAAGTATAGATGTTATTGTTGTTTCGTTGCCATGACGATGTTATAACGTGTTGAACATTTTTGGGTCTAAATTTCTCGTGAAATTCAATATTGTATTTAAAATGTGGTACAGAGCGTGCCATCCAAATTGGCGTCTAGGGGAGGGTGTGCGAGAGAGATGGATAATCTCTCCCACCACGCTTCCCCTCCAGCCGCTAAGGTTAGTACAGTCACCTCCAAAATTCTCATTGAAAGATAACATCAGTGAAGCAAAATAATAACATCATACTACTGCTGGGTAACCGAAGCGAATATGAATTTTTTATAAAGCTGAGTTTGCCAGCTGAATGAACTATTGAAATTTACTGTACCGCGAGTCAGCAGGCACTGTAGTGGGAGAAAGCGATCAACGCGCATGCTCCAGTGAGAGGCCAATTTGGATGGCACGCTCTGTATTGTGAGTTGAGTGCTCTGAATCTATAATCTATAAATCAAAATAATTCAATTTTGAAGACTTTTGGAACTGATTCGTGAAAATTCAGTGAAATTCAATGTTGGACTAAATAACCTATATCTTTTCCACATTTCCCATTACGGAAATTGGATGATTCGGCGAAGCGGAACACCCGAAAGGGTTTCCCCGCTAATAAAAGCCATAAGCATAATATTAATAATAGATGTTATTTCAAGGAGATTACGTTTGTTATTGATTACGAACAATATAAGATAAAATAAGATTACGAACAAGATCCCAATAAAATAATGAATACAGATCAAATCCAGATCTATTTGAAAATGATTGTGTTTTGTAGGTATCGGTGCGACAAGACTCTAACCAGTCGTCAGACAGCTTCAGCCAGAACTCGTCGCCCAGCTACACAAGCAAGAGCATGGAGACACCGCTGCTGGGCAGCAGGGGCGGGGGCGGTGGGGGCGGTGGTGGAGGTGTGTGCTTGGGGGGGCGGCGCAAGGGCTGCCGACCGGAGCCGATCAACTGCACGTTCAGCGGCGGCTCCGAGCTGCGCGTCACCGACTCCAACGGCGACTTCATCGACGCCGTCAGTGTCAGCTCGCCCCTCACCAAGAGCCACTCCACGCCCGCCAGTCTACAGACAATCGTTCGCTTTCATCAGGTTCCTGGCAACAACATGTCCTTCCACAATAAGGTCGGATTCATTACCTTTCGAAGAATATGCTACAACACAACACATTCAATTACATAATTCAAATGCTATAAAATAATTATTATAATAATTCTCTAATGGAAAATTGGAAGCCACCTAGACACAAGACATGTACAATATTCAGAGCAAGTCGTGCAATAGTGATTCCTATTTGTGAAAAACTTGATGAAGATTCAATATTGAAATATTGATGGATTATTTATTAACGAAATAAATGTTATAATGTATTTAAGGAATCATAATTTAGAAAAAAATGTTTTCAATCACTGGTTTATCAATTCAATTTATTCGAATACTCAAAATATCAGTAAAAAAAATTACTGTACAATACAAGTAGCCCAGGCAAATAAGACTTTTAGGTCCTAAAAAATAACATAAGGCTGGAAATTATCTTAAACCACTAAGCCCCTGCGCTCACTAAGCAACTGCTATCTGATTTCAGTCAGCAACCCAGCGTTGCCAGATGATTTTGGCTGATAGGTTAGATTACCCGATTACCCGAAAAACAGCCAAATGTCATCTGGCAACATTGGGTTGCTGACTGAAATCAGATAGCAGTTGCGAAGTGGGAGCAGGGGCTTAAGGGCATCCAAAATATGTCTAATATGAGTTTGCGACAGTTTCTGAGTACGGAATCCCCAAACACCTAGAAATTTTGGTTCCGTTTCTGGTTTTCTACAATTTACTTCTCAACTAAGCGTGTGACAGGAGAGATCATTCAACTTTTCTTAAAAAATTCAAGTATTCTCAGTTTTTGATTGTTCATATCTTCCGGCAGATGTATTAGAAATGTATAAATCAGAATCCCTTTGAGGATAATTCTCTACAATTTGAGACAAAGTAGGCTTTTTTATCTTGTCTACTTTTTGAGCTAGAGCTGTTGAAAAAATTCTTTGCATTTCAAAAAAGACCATATTTTTGGTGGTGAAGTCCCACACAGGTTTCTACGTATTTCTACTTAGATTTCCCAACAGAACATTGTCTCTGAGATCATTCTTCCTCAGAATACTGTACCTACTTTGCTCTAAAACTAAGTTTTATTCAGACCTTTCTTACCTCTCACTTCTTAAAAACCGTGAGGATGATTTGAAAACGATAAGAATGCTTTTTCTGCCCGACGCTTAGTTTCGACGTAAATTACAGAAAACTAGAAATGGAACCAAAATTTCGAGGGTGTTTGGGGAACCTGTATTACGGCGTACTCAGAAACCATCGAAAACTTATATTGACTTCATTTGGGATGCCCAAAGGGATTTCACTCCATTACATTTAAAACTTCACGACATCATTTCCAGCTTAATATTAATTTTTAGGACCTACACCCTCTAATTGGTCTAATTTGCCTGGGCTAAGCAGTAAAATAAGCGAAGCAATTGGCTACATGGTGGGGTGTGCTGGAGAGAACAAAGGCGGAAGAAAACCTATAACAAACAAATCAATCTGTTGATTAATATTGATAGACAGAGGGGTGCAAAAAGATGGTGTACAGAAATTAAATATTCAAATGTAAATATTTTACATGAAAAGCATGTTTATTAATACAAAAACTAGACTTTTACAATCTATTTTGAAAGTGTTGGAAGAACGAAAATGAAATCTTAAAACTGTAGTACTTGACCAAATTGATTTTGTGTTCAAAATGCCTTCGTAATCAACACACTTTTGTAATCCTATGTTTATTTGTGTATTGGGTATATTTATACCCAATCAAAACTCGAAAATACATGTTCAAAACATATCAATATTCACTCATTATTGAATAAGAGTTTGATTTTGTTAAAAAAAATTATAATTATTAATTTTCAGAAGACCTTTATATTCAAATCAGAGTGGTTCTATGTTTATTGGTTCTTTGTGAAAGGGAAAATATCTAGACTTATTTCTAACAATACAACAAATTATTAATTATAAATAGAGTAGTTAATAACCTGCGGCTTGAACCTGGGGCTTATCAAAGACGTCTTCTTCTCATTTAATTGGAAATTATTTTTCCTGGTGGAAAATTCCACCACTTTCTTAATAAATAACTACACTCTATTTTCAAGGCACACGCGCGTCTAGTCAAAGGAAGGATCAATTCAATTACTCTCACAGACTTTTGTTTGTGAAGACATGCTCCTTTTTGCTGAGAATACTTGCACTGCTTTTCATCAGAATGTTATTATGGGAAGTTGTATTTGTAAGTTCGTACAATTTCATGAGGAAAACAGATATTTTATGTGAAACTCTTTTGCCTAGCAGATAATTCGTGATATCCGGCGACCATCCAATCATTACATAACCAGGGGACGGCTGCGTTTCCAGTTCTGTCAAGTTTTACTGAATGCTATAGCACTACTAGCCATCGCAATAGGATTGGCTGCTTATTTTAAAGGTATACCATCCACTTCTAATATCAACTTCTTAATTTACTTTACTGAATTTATATCTTATAAAAACGAATCTTTTTACGAAAGTATCATTATTGAATAATACCTTCCAGAATGAACTTTTCGCATCCAAGGATCCTGTCTCCAACAATGGAGCCTGCAAATTGAGGTCCCTGAACGAAGTACTTGATGCGAAGATATTGAAAGACATTGAAGATACAATATAGAAAATTAAATGATGTTTTTGTTGTAATGTTGAACCAATTTTTCAGAATTTAATCATAACTCACCAATTAGTAGTTTTTTTTTTGAAAATTTTATCACACAATTCTACAGTAAATAGAACGGTTGTGAACGTAAAGGAAGCAGCCCTCAAAATCTCATTTTTTCTGGATTTTGAGTAATCTTGTTAAGGAATACTTGACTGGAGGAACCTTTTATAAAAATATCTTTGATGATGGTAGTTTGAAATAGCATTGAATGTATCTCAAGACTCTTCAGCTTTGGTGCCTCATAGCCCGAAACTTTTGTTCTGTGGTTTGGTTCCTTCCTGCTTATTGCAGCATAACGCTTATTTATTTTCCAAAAAGATTTCTTCGATAATAATTTTATGATTTGATTTGTTCAGCTTATCCATCAGCAGTTCGATATGTCAACAAAACGGAATCAACAATTGATACGATACCGTCGGAGATATTCAATCCTGCTCCGGGTAAGTGTGAGCTCAATCATCACAAATGTGAAATCTGTTAATGAGTTGGAATGAGGAATTGTTGATCACTGTATTATTGAGATGATGTGGGATAATCATGATAATATGTTATTTGATACTTAGTCTATCAGTTGCTATTTTGTCGAATGTTATTTTGATACTCATCAATTGTTATTGATACTCGATTTATCGATGTAGTCTTGATGAATACTGAGTAAGTTGGTGAGTGAGAGAGAGAGAGAGAGAATGATTCTCCAGGAGAGTAATGTATGTACCTACCGTATAAATGTAGATTGTGCTTGGTCGGTAGATGTTTTGTTGACAACATTTGCTCCTTCCTTGAATATTGTAATTTAATATCAATCGAGGATTGATACAATGATAAATAGTATCCAATGTAACTTAAATCGAAAATCTTATAATCATGTCATTCAGTCAAAATTACACTTTAATGCCAAAATTGAAAAATCATGATGATCAAGAAGAAAAAGACGATTAAATTACGCAGAATTCATTCAGAACATCAATAGAATAACCAGAACTGAACTTGTAATGAATCTACAATATTATCCATCTAGGAGAGAGATTTTATTGACTGCTGACAAAAGCTGTCAATTAAGCAATTGTTACGAATAATCCATTCAACTCAATGGAACGCATAGTTAATTCAGTACTGTACCAATTCAAACGACTACACTACTGTAAAGTTTCATTATTCGCATCGTAGCTCCTCGAATAACGGTTGATACAGTAGTTGCAAGAGCTGGATTGCAATATTGGATCGAATCGTAACATTTTGTATTCAAGTACCAACAATAATTCATCAGATAGATATTGTAGGTCATGAATTCCAGATGATTCTTCATAAAAAGATAGAATACTTAATATATTGAAAGGAGAATAATTCAAGAGCTTCTCTATAAACCAGCTCCTAATAAGAGAGTAGAAATAAAGTAATGTATGTAACTTACTGCCAAATTATACTCATGTAGGTACTCTTGCCCAATTATCGCCCTAGTCCGTGCTAAGCTCTATTTGTCTCAATTGGAAGAAAACAGCAGTAAATTTGTTCTATCGAAGAATATTATTGAAAGTTATTCAAACAAGACAGAACAATTTATTTTCTATTATAATTACAATTTTTATTATGAGATTTGTTCGTCACTACCGCCAGGGGCCAATTCATGAGCTTTTGTTCATATTATTATCATTACATATTATGAACATATTATAATCATGTTCATATTATTATTATTATTATTTTGTTCATATTATTATGAACATCATGATGTTCATGCTGAACATCATATCAAAACTCAGGATGAAAGCTCTACTTTGAGTTTGTCGAGTTATTTTAGCTTCTGTAGAGTTATCTCCGACTGAAATAAGAGAATTAGAGAGTGCTTAAATCAGGAAGGGACAGTTTTTAGCATGAATGATAAACTACAAAACCGTTTGTACAAGATTGGAGATCTATCATGATGATAAGAAACAAATTATTCTAAACCAAAAAACTGAGTTAACTTCTTGGATGAATAACATTCTCCCATGTAATGAACACTGATACAACTCAGAATAATTGACATAGATTGCCCAGACTACCCAAGGTGAATTTTCCCGGTTGAATTAAATGTTAAACTAAGTGCTAACCAATAAAAGACGTCGACAGTTTTCCAGCTCACAGCCAAACGACATCAATACTGATTAATTCAGACGTGTAGGAGTTGAGGAAGCATTACAAAGTTAAAAGGTCCTACTGACTTTTTATTAAGTTGTTTTCCGCTATCTACTAGTAGCATAGTGTAAGTGTAGTGAAGCATTATTAAAATATATTGACTCCTGCACAGAATTGCTCACCAAGATACTAATAATTACGATTCAAGTCAAGGCACGTTTCCATTGCAACAATTTCAAGTTAAAATTAGTTGAAACACATCTGCTTTTTTAAATGAATCCAGAATATAGGAGAACCTTCGCTCCAGACTTCTCTCAGGGATTTTTAATACAGAGCATTGAATTATACAAGATTATAATTAATAAATTTATTTTAATACAGAGAATTGAATTATTTCCATTGCCAATGTAATGTTTTCTGTGAAGCAGCCTGTTGGATAACCAATTAAATAATTTCAGTATTCAATCACATATAATTCAAATGCTAAAAATAATTATTACAATAATTCTCTTTAATTGAAAATTGGAAAGCCACCTTGACACATGTACAATATTCAGAGCAAGACGTGCAATGCATCTAAAGCATGTGCAATAGTGATTCCTATTTGTGAAAATTTTGATGAACACTCAATTGAAATATTGATGAATTATTTTGACGTTTGTTTTACTTATATGAGAAATATACGAGTGTAATGGCTTATTTTGACGATATTTTTTCTTGCAGGGATATGTTTACCTGTGATTGTAACATTCTGTCAACAACACCGTGTTCCATATAACTTCACAATGTTTCCCAACTACATTGGACATTTCACTCAACGAGATGCAGCACAGGTATAATATTATAAGAATATTAATAGAATAATTATTGTAATATACTATCTACAAACAAGTATTTCAAAATATTGATTCTATGAAATTTGAGCAGCTTGTCGTTTACGTGATCTCCTATTGATAGTGAATGTTATATATTATCGGACTTCATAAAAATGATGATAACATTTTCACTTTTGATCTGTTCAATTATCTCTATTGTCATTAAAACTTAGAAGATATTTATTCTTATTCAGGTTTGAATGCTCTGAATTAATCAAACTAATATTAAATCCTCGTGAATTAACCAAATTATCAGACAATATCATTAATGTTTTCTTTAGAAAATTTAAAACTGAATTGAGTTTTTTGATTTGTCTTGGTGGCTTTGGGATACGATGATATCCTCAAATTACATGATTTATACAGTTTTTACATGATTCCATAAAATTCAATGAATTTGAAAAATCAATAAAGTGGAAAATAATTTTGCATTTGAATTGAGCATTTCTTGCACTATATTACCAAACATCTATAGAGAAAAAATACCCCGAATTTTCGAAGTACCCGTCGAGTCCTCCGAGATATCATCAGCATCTGCCTGTTTTTCGTCTTTCCGTCGTTTTGGGGATAAATCATCTACTTGGCGTATGCTTTCTCTATGGTATTACCTTCTTTTCCACGAGTAGTATTCTGGATAGAATTTCAGAGAAGTGGGGTGAGTCAGTTGAACGGTTTGATTTAATTAATTCATCCAATCATCTACCACTGTCTTATTTGTTATCAACTCTGATTCTATTGCTATTTACGTATTATTTCGCTTGTCAGGAGCTCGAGGTGTACGATGCCTTAGTGGATGTTCGGTGCTACGAGCTAGCTGCTCTCTTCTTGTGTTCGGTTTTCGTGCCCAAGTGCGGTCCTTCCGGGCAGCTGGTTCGTCCGTGCAAGAGTTTATGCTTGGGTGAGTTGGGCTACACAACAATACTTCTCTGATTTCCATATTGTCTCCATTTTTCCAGTAGATGTGACCTCAAGTGATTTGACATTTCAAAATACTTTTGTTATAAGCTGCTAATGATAAGCTGTAATAAGCTGCTAAATAAGCTCGATTTCTTAAAATTCTAGTGCTGGAACAACAAACTGTCGGGATATATAAAGTATTTTCTCGCTACTCTTCTACCTAAGAACATAATCTAAGTTTAGGAATTATGTTTGAAGAGTACAATTTCATTGGACTTAACTTTTCAATCGACATAATGAGAGTCAGTGAAGCAAGATCAGTCTCAGATAGAAATGCTGCTGATTCGCCCTGAATCGAGTTCTGATTATCTCAATATGTACAATAAATGGATCACATGAATTCATGTGATTTCACTACATCCTCATAATATTATATATGAATCATGATAAAATTCTTCAAATATAATAAAGAACTTCATCCTGCATGCCTTTTCATAGGGTTTTTCCATAAAACGTGTATTGTAGAATTTTTGGTTCTAAATTTATCGACAAAATTCAATACTGCATTTTAATAGTGGTTTCGTGAGTTTCTAGTTGTGTTTCTGTGAATTCATTAACCGAAAAAATTTGATTTTGAAATCTTTTCAGAAATGATAAGTTGAAATCTTAAACATTGGACCAACCGATAAGTTCACCATATTTACCATATCAATGGGGAAAATTTGATAATCCTACAAGGCGAAACACCAGAGAGGGTCTCTTCACCAAGGAAAGCAATTAGCATAATAATAATAGAGCCAATAACGCTCAAAGCTCGAAGTAATCACTCATGAATACAAAATAAAGGTTGAAAAACATAAGTTTCTGAAATACTTGGAAGCTTCAATTCATCAATATCTATACATTGCATCGAAAATAATACTTCCGATGTTTTCAGAAACAAAAAGAAGATGCGGCTTCTTTCTGGATGTATTTGGGCTGACACTGCCAGATTATTTGGTGTGTGATTTGTTTCCTGAATCACCAGATCCGAATGATTGTGTTGGCCATAAGGAAGTCAACCAAGCTATTCTGAGAGCTAAAAAACCAGGTAATTTCAACGTCTTACAATGTTATCCATGAAACATTCAAATATCTATAAATAAATGAATAGTTCAAACTAATAACTGAGTAGTTTATAAATAAGCTCAGCTCAGAGAGAGGTGGGGGGGGGGTGATATGGGGAATAGTTGCATTATGGACTTCCCTATTCCCCCTAGTTTCAATCAAAAGTATTCTGCAAATTTATAAAGGAAGTATTCCAGCCGATTCATATTGAAGATTCAGTCAGTAATTTCTATTTTAAAAGCATTCAAAAATGAATTCATATAGAAGTATTAAATTCAATCACGAGTTTAATTATATAAATCCTTCTACACTAACCTTTTTTCCCCGGTGCAAAGCACGGGGTTAGATACTAGTCTATCATAAAGAGATAGCTATCTAGCTTGATTTTTATCAGCAATAATTCTTATACTTCCTGTCAGGAGTTGCATTGAGAAGAGTTCTCCAATAAGTAGTATCATATAGTTTTCTATATGAGCCTCTTAGAGCGCAGCTAATAAAGTACCACCTATTAACTCTATCTAGGCTCCTTGACCTGTGCTCAAATGAAAGAACCCATAAGTTCTGCATTTGTCAATAAAACTCATTTCCATTGAGAATATGACTTATTGAACCGAATATACTATTATAATGCAACTTGGAAATTGTTTTTTTTTTTGCACAGAGTGTGATAAAGGATTCAAATGTGATAAGCATCGGTGCATTCCGGCTGACTGGAAGTGCGACGGATATGTGGACTGTGAGGACCAAACTGATGAGCTCAATTGCAGCCAGTGTCCTGGAGGTTAGTACTCAAATTACAACAACTTTTAACCTGTTTAATGCATCTGAGTATTACAAATTTTCAGCGTCTTTCTATTAAAACAATCCCCAAGCAAAGGAACATCGCAGTATCACTGATATCAGAGGCAGCGGAAAATTTGTGATTGAAAAAATAAACTCATAAGATTAAGTTTTATAATGGAATTCATTCGATTATTCAACACTATTTTCTATTGGTTATACTGTACTGTATTGAAGAACCGCAATATTAGGTGATAGTGAGCGATTCGAAAGCAATCTATCTTGTGATAATAATCTAAGTTTCTCTGTTTACGCAGGCATGATTCATTGTGGAGGTAGTAAGTGTATTGCTCAGTCGCATATGTGTGATGGTGTTAACGACTGTCCGTGGGGCCAAGATGAACGTAACTGTAGTAAGTATAATTTCGTTTATGAATGTAATTATAATTTCATTCCAAACGGAGTTCAATTCATAAACTGTACATGTCTAATTAATTGACAATTAATTAATTATGAATTTATTATAAATTATTATTCCTTAATGTTCTTTTTTTCCAAGCAGGAGGACCCATTGACATGAATCCTTCATTCAAACAATACCTATGTTGTCTCCAAAAGAACTTGGAAATTAGAACATGTGAGAAATCACGCCTCAACTATGTGGAGAGTGTTATTCCCACATTTTCTTGAAAAAAAAAGATGGAAGTATCCTTGTGAATTTCCAAGTATAAAATTTAATATCCTAATAGCCTTTAACATCCTTTGGTTTTTACCAATCCATAACTTTTTCAGGTGATTTTCTACCAGTGACTTCATTTTGAGTTTTTTTTCAATTTCAGTTCGATTGAGTGATAAAATGGGGAACGAAGGAAAAGGTAAAGTGGAGGTATTTCAGCCTGAACTTCAAAGTTGGAGACCTGCGTGCTTTTTCAGCTCACTACAACATACTTCCATTTCTAAATCAATCTGTACTCTCCTTGGCTACAAGTAAGTTTGAAGTTGCACTTTCTCAAATTTAATCACTTATAATTATTTCTATTGATTATTTGCTGTCTATGCATTCTATAGTTTGCAAACACAAATTATTCCTAATGCATGTTTCTCATTTAAAATTAACGTGTTGAGCTCTGATAGAAATCATTCTGGTTGATAGTGGACTGACTGTATAGATAAAATGAGTAGAATGAAGAGCTCAGAGTAATTATTGAAGAAGTTATTAGTCATAACTCACAACATATAATCAGCTTCATTTTATTTGACGCTGGGCATTAGATAGATAGATATTATTTCTTTGCCATCGTACTCTACGGTCATCAGTAACGTCAAGAAATAATATCTCTCTATCTATCCAATTCCAAGCGTCCAATTAAATGAATCTGATTAAACTTAGTTATTGATTTCACTGTTCGTGGCCGAAATTGTTGGTGGATTCTTATCATTTAAATAAAATGAGATCCATAATCAATTCAATAAAATAATAAGTGGTTTGTATATTTGTTCAGAAAATATTCTTCATCCTATATATATATTAATAAAAGAGAGTTGGTGTCTGTACACTGGCTTATAACTCGAGAACGGCTGAACCGATTTAGATGATTTTGGATTAGTTTGAATTGATTAATATTGATTATTATCCACTCGCTTTAAAAATTAGTATTTTGCAGATTTCTTTCAATTTCCATCAATAAAGCGAGTGGATGTAGATATTTTCACTTCGTGACATTTTTTCGTGCCGGGGGGGGGGGGTAGATATTTTGGGGGTTTTACTTTTTGTTCCTTAGATGAATTCATCTCATGAATATATTTAGTAATGTTTCTTATTACAGAACCATGAATTCGAGCACTCTAGTGAGAAAGAACACGTATTCGTTGCCACTGCATGCGCCTAAAGTGACTCAGAACACGATGGCTCGTCTCTACCATCACAAGACCAAAATCAATGTGTTGCGAGAGCTGAAGTCGTGTCCAACTGGAGATTCCTATCCCACTCTTGATCTTCATTGCTCTCAGTTTGGTGAGCATTGAATTGTAATACTGAATAATTTTGAAATTACCAAAGTGTGTTAATAAATAAAAAGAACATTATCTTATATCCAAGTTTGCACAGTTTTCACGTAGAAAGAAACGATTTTTGTATTTTGAGAGTGTAACCATAGTGGTGTGGTGGGTAGAAAAGGCGTATAATTTAGCCGCATTAAACTTATGTAATATCTTACATAGATATCATTCACATACTACTGTGGTTACATAGCGGATTTCCATGCTCATAGCACAACACTTCCAATTGTTGTCCACTACATTTTTACCCTCACTAGACGTACTTATTACAGCAAGAAGACGGTCTCTTTAAATTCATCCTTACAGTATTCCGACTGACTTTATAGAGAATGATGGAGGGAGTGCCTTAATCAATTACAGTAATTCAATTGTCCGTCTGACAACTTCGAGTTGAAGAGATTTTTCTCGGATTTTAGCTGTTGAATTTGAAGGTTTTCCATAGAGTAATGATACTATGATAGGATAAGATTATAATATCCATCGAAAACAATACCTGAGAATACAATGCAAGCAACACGGAGCTGAATATGCAATATGCAATGCAATGTGATGGAATGGAGTTAGTGCTATTAATACAATGCAAAATTATTATTATTATCATTATTCATACATTACTCATTATTCACATTAGCATTAATATAATAATATTTATCAATATACTACTTTATGTGTGTTATAAATATGTTGTGTTGTAAGGGGTATTATCATATTATGATTGAATAATGAAGAAACACGTTCTCTTAAAGAAATTCTTGCTATATCAAGCTACAAAAAAAGGTTCGAAAAGGCGAAGACTTATCAGTATTATTTACTATTATTTTGATTGTACAGCATGTGGCACAAGATGGACGCAGAATGAAGCGAGGGCACGCATAGTGGGAGGATTCCGATCGGTTCCCGGAGACTGGCCTTTCTTGGCGGCAATCCTTGGAGGACCAGAACAGGTGTTTTACTGTGCAGGAGTTCTTATAGCCGACCAGTGGGTGCTGACCGCTTCGCATTGTGTTGGCAAGTAAGTGCATTTCATATTTCCTCTCACTGTTTTCCTAGATGTGGAATTAACATATCCTTTAACTGTTTTCCTAGTTTACTTGATGAATGCTGTCTTGAAAAAGAAGCAGTAGTTTCAAGACCAGAGACAAGAATATGTCGAAACATTTCATAATATGACAGGCTATGCGCTTTCGTGATGTTTTGGAAGTTTCTAGATATCAGGAACAATAATATATTTAAAGGTTAATAGGCACCCCGTAACTTTCAATGAAAGTCACTTTTATCACTTCATCACTTTTTATAAATGAGTTTGGCTTGAACAAAAGCAATAATATTATTGCGCAAAGGCATCTTAGCTTCATGGCCATCTTCATCGATTTTTTCCAAAAGTTATGATGAAGGTCTTTCAGTGAGATGAACATTTCCAGTACGATATGCAAATAATGTGGGATGTAATTATTCAATCCAATAGTACAAATTGGACAAGTAGCTTATTCATCAGAGTTTGAGATATCATAATGTGATTCAGAATTACTCGCTTCTGTTCCAAAATATTCAGCTTTTTATTGCCTCCGCCTAATTTTTTATTCCAATGACGGGTAATTGATGAAAGCTCCTAAGAAAGGTCTGAAACTGGTCAAAATCATTAGGAACAATTTTAGTATAACATCTTTGGAATGTGTGTGGAAAACGTGAAGCAACCAAAAACTTTCTAGGTTTGAAACAAAATGGAGGAAAGAGAGCAAAGCTGAATAGGTATCTAACAATAAACATAAAGAGGTGGTTGAAAATCGAGACGAATAAAAAATAGAAAAAAGTAACCATTTTAACTCAGCGTATATTCCATCTTGTAAGATGGAAAAAGGTATTTCTCTTCAATCTTTCCTGTTCTTTCTTCAATTATGCCTAGTTTTGATCCTTCTCTACTGATCTGATATCAATATCTGACTACAGTTTCAGCCAAGGCAACCCATCAGGCTGGACGATCCAATTGGGAATAACAAGAAGACACGCACATTCTTACTTTGGACAAAAAATGAAAGTGAAGCGAGTAATACCTCATCCACAGTACAATACGGGCATTGCTCATGATAACGACATTGCTCTTTTCCAGGTAAATACATTCAACTTTCTTCTTCTATCAACTCAACTCGAATTACTGATAGTAAACTCTCATATTTGTTTTGCTTTAAATTTTCCTTTTTAGGCCCGAATCGAATTATTTATATCAAATGATTCGCATATAGGGTAACACACTACACATGAACATAGGCTACGGCCAGACGAGCATTTTGTTTCTCGCGCGAACGCGGTCTGAAAAAACGCGAGAAAAATGGGCAACATTTGAATGTAATGGATAATGGGGTATATAGCACTAGATATTTTTTTCCCGTGGTAATAGTAGCTCATTACATTCCATTGCTACTAATCTTTCTTTCGTTTTTTCAGGCCACGTTTGTGATTGGAAAAATGCTCGTCTGGCCGTAGCCTAACATGCTGAATTAATTGATCAAAACTATATAATTATCATGTGTACAGTTTGTAGCTCTATTTTAAATAAATGTTCTTCTAGGTTTTTTCGAATGGAAATACAGAATAATTAAGTAGTTTGAGGGCCGCTTTCCCCAACGCTGCTTAAGCAATACATCTGGCTTAAGCCTCATTCGGAGAATAGGAAAAGTATAGAAAAAAATTGAGCGTTGGGGAAAGCGGCCCTGAGTGAATTTTGTAGGGCTGCTGTACACTCGAGGT
This sequence comes from Laodelphax striatellus, assembly GCA_017141395.1. Classification (NCBI taxonomy): domain Eukaryota; kingdom Metazoa; phylum Arthropoda; class Insecta; order Hemiptera; family Delphacidae; genus Laodelphax; species Laodelphax striatellus. Next base: position 31,489,094 of record CM029532.1, read on the forward strand.
AGAGCTAAACAATAAATTCAAAATGTTCATGTGCATATTACCCTACAAGAGAATTATTTTGAATACCTCAAAACTAATCGAAACTTGGTTTTATTTTGATAATATTCAAAGGAATATTATCATTGTGCAATGAGGCGAGGTGGAACCTACCCGTAAGGGTCTCCCCACCAATAAAAGCCATACGATAAAAAAAATCAAAGGAATTCTGATGTCATCTGATGGAAGTAATCTGAATAACTCATAATATTTATCCATTTAATGATGCTAATCAATATTGATAATGATGAACATGATTGGAACAGTTGCAGACTCCAGTAACATTCCATGACCATCTCTTGCCAGTATGTTTGCCACCTGTTGACTATCACTTGAAGCCTGGGATGCTGTGCACTGTGATTGGCTGGGGGAAACGCGAAGATTCTGAAGGTTGGTAATTCTATAAAGTGAATGGTGTTCGGTTTTCCGTGTACCTGAAACCCAAAATTCTTGCCAAGTTGAATGGTGATTTTAAATATCTAAAACTCTTATGCCGGGTTTCACCAATCTTGGTCAAATAGAATTTGACCATGTTCAAAGAAGACCAAGGCGCACACAATAAAAAATTGTTGTAAAGAAGCAAAAACTCCAGCTGATCTTTTATAATGAATTTCAAGTGATTGAAATTCTCATACATAAACAGCCGGATAAAATACTAATATAGCAATACACCAATGTACACAGATCAATTTTCTGCGGCAACTTAAAAATTGCCGGTCAAATTTTCACATAGTGTGATAATAACCTTTTCACCTGTTGATGCGTTTGAACATAGTTAAATATTTGACCAATGTTGGTGAAACCCAGCATAAGCATTCAGTTTGTTTGAATTCCTGAATGGAATTATTGTAAATTAATTTCAATTTTTAAAATTTTGATGGGTTAGGAGAACACTTACCTTGAACGCATTAAGTGTCAATTCCAAATTTACTCATAATAATGAAAAATAGTTGAAATTATAAGTAGAACAATTCAGAGTGAATATAGACTAATATTCAAGATTCTCATTTAATTATTGCCAAAAAGTTTTGAAATTTCGTTTCAGCTTGTGGATGAAGAAAATTTCAGGTAAAAAAGGTATTTTCTAAAAGTGCTACATAAACATCACTACTTCAACACTATTGAACATCTTTTTTTGGGATTGAAAGGCATAGGATAAAGAAAAAGAGTTTGAGAGCATCATTATTCTAGGTGTGAGACAAGGTTTGAATTGAAGGACAAAATATTCAATTTCTCCACAAGTGTTGAAAATCATTACAAATTGAAAAGGAGCTCAAACTTTTTTAAACTCCATTGTTTCTATTGAAATTTAAAAACAAAATGTTTTGATGAGTTGCTTATTAATCGGGATCTTGAACAGTTTCAGAATATGAAGCAGCAGTTAATGAGGTTGAAGTTCCAGTACTGGATCGCAAACTGTGTAATAATTGGCTTCTTGAACGTGATCTCAATGTTACTGAGGGCATGATATGTGCTGGTTACGAAGAAGGAGGTAAAGATGCTTGTCAGGTAAGCCACAGCTCTCAAATTGTCCAATCCACTGTCCATATCACCACTGTTTCCACTTCAAGACAAAATAACAAATAAACATAAAAGCATGGACTAATATGTGAAAGGGAATTTTTCTAACTTATGACAGTTTCTTATGTGAATAGATCACATCTCGGGATATGGAATAATACGTGAGAGGAAATTTTTCCAAGTTATGACTGTTTCTCATGTGATTAGATCACATCTCAAGATATTGATTCTCGTCTTCCTGTTTGATACCTGACTAATTGAACTCCAAATCCTCAGGGCCATTGCTTTATTGTATGGAAGTGTATTATGAATGAGAGATAGTGATATTTGTGTAATATTCAATGGTTTTTCAAAACAATTTGATATTGAAATAAACATGAAATATATTAACGAACATTGAAGTAATGAAGACGCTCTACACTCATCTCTCATCTCTGTGTATGCATTTCTTGACTTTTATTTTGTTGGTATAGGTATATTAATTTAATTTGGCGGATGGCGAATAACTTTCATTTAAAATTTCTATGGTAACGGGTGATGTTCTGTTGATTTCTTTTTTAATTACGTTTTTTTCATGTTATATTATACAATATTTATGTGAAAAAAATTCAACAGAACATTACCTGTTACCAAAGATGTGAAATGAAAGTTATCCACCATCCGCCATATTAAATGAATATAATTATGGTATATTCATTTTATTTTCGACTATTTTCAAATATTCAATCCCTAATAAACTAGGAGGAGTCCTAGCGTTATTAATATCAGTTATTATTATTTTAACCCTATCATATACCTATAATAGAAATGCTTGTGGTTGTTGATAGACTCACGTAATCATCTGATTTTCCAGGGAGACTCAGGAGGTCCGCTACTCTGCAGATTTAGAGAAAGTATTGATCGATGGTTTGTTGGAGGAATTGTGAGCTGGGGTATCAAATGCGCCCATCCAAAACTTCCAGGCGTGTATGCCTACGTTCCACATTACATTCAATGGATAAGGAAACAGATGGACACGTTCGACAATATATAAGAGACCGATGACAATAATTCTACAATTGAAAAATACTCGATTTCTTGACAATAATATACAATAACATTGAGGTAATAAGCTAGTTGTAGTATCAAAACAGAATTGTTCTTCCTGCTTGTTCAGACCAGGAATTGGAACGTATTTGTCCCTCGACCAAAGTATACTCGAGTACGAATCAAATTCCATTCAAATAATGTAATCATTGATTGCAGGGAATTCCAACCGATTGTAAGTTCATAGTAAATATGGGTAGATAGTTGTAAACGAGTTTCACCTGAACCTAAAATCAGTTGAATATTGACAATAAAACAATCACAGGCACAAAGACAAATATTTGCATCTATCCAAGATTGTGAGTGTGAATGCAAATGAGTTGATGGGTGAACTGATATTTCTAAAATCAATATAGTTAACAGTTTTATTTAATTTTACTACCTATAAAAATTTGAGTATGAGTTACGCATTCTTTATGGAATATGAATGGAGCATTCTCTCAAAATTGAACTGATTTTATTCATTCTATTCTATTTGTTCATAGAATGTATAAATAATTGAACTCTCATTAGAGTTTTTCTATGTAATATCATCATAGTTTAATATCTGGAAGAAATAGATTTCTTCACAACTTCTACCTAACTGATGTAAATACGAAGCTTGATATGACAATCTATATTTATCATTAGATTTCCACTTTATGCTGAAAAGTTGTGAAAATCTATTCATCAAAGTTATTTTTACAGTTAATCTTATATCTTTCATCTCTTATTTATTTACCTTTGAACTGCATGTCAGTAAAATATTGTGATAAGTTAATCTTATACCTAGTATCATGACGTATTTATAGAATACAATACAATCTTGAGAAAATACAAAATAATTCTGTTCGATAAAATTCAAAATATAATTTTTCAAATAAAATCGATATTTCTAGTACCAGAAGGCTACCACGTATCAGAATCACAATTCACAAATTTTATCCCAAAACGGTCTGTTACTAATGAATATTTTATCATTTAAAATTTTATTTAAAAAAAAATGCTTAATTCAGTTTTATAATACAGCCACAGTGATGAGGAAGTTTTAATGGATTTCAAGTAGATGGGCCGATATTTTCTTAAGTGGAGGAAACATCAATCATAATTCAACATTAATTTTTTGAATATAATGATTAATATCCATTAATTCGTTTGTAGTGCTTATTGGAAAAAGTCATAATCAAACAAATAATATCTGTCTTTGTGCCTGAAATTCATCGATGTGAGTGGAGAATTATTTGTTCTTCAACATAGAACATTGATATAGGGTAATTAATCAAGGATTAAATCGAATGGAGTCTATTATATAATCAATTCCCTGGGAATGAAACTTTTAGCTCAATTTTATAGATACTTAAATTATATTGAGGAAATTTAGAAGCAGTTATTGAGATGAACTATTTACACATCGATTGTCGGTATGTAATTTGACACTTAATTGTACAAGTTCTCGGGAATGGAAATCAAGTACCTATACAACTTCAAATTATACATCATTTTAATGGATATTTTATTACTGAAGTGAATCAAAGAAGAGGATGTAGAAGTTCTCTCTGGAAAGGAAATTATATTATACAGCAATTAGGTAATATGCCTTTTAAATTCTATTTTCTTACAGACAACGTTTAAGAAGTATAAGGATGAAAACTTGTGATATTAAACATCTAGGAGAGGCTATTATTATACTCTAAGTATTGAAAGGTAGTACCATCACTGAATGTTCCTTGTACAATTTTTCCTTTCTCACTATTAAAAAAAAACATGAAATCATGATTTATGAAAGGAATTATTGAAGAATAGTAGATATAATTTATCAGGGGAAGGACATGCATTATGGCCAGGCTAAGAATTTTTCTACTTGTTTGCCAGTCGATCTGGAAACTTGAAAATAGCTCTGGAGTTTAGTATTAATAACTTCAAAATAGCTTTGGAGTGGATTGTTAATAATTATAAAATCTTACCAATAATTTACTCTCAAATTGACATTGGCTTCACGTTCAAAAAAATAGTATATTTATAGATCTCGAATTAAATATGAACAAATTACAAAGTCAAGTCAAGTCAAGACCTCATTATTCTACCAATTCAATTGAAAATGTGTCAGAATGACATGGAGTTTAGACTTTAGAAAAAAAAATTAGTTTACCAGAATCAGAGAAAATGTTGTAACAGGAAAAATATTACGGTACTTATAATCAATATCCGTCTAGCAATGTTTGTGTAACTTAAATTTAGTAAAGAGACCTTATCCACAATTTTTTACACATCTCTGGGGATTGTGTCAGAATAGCATTCGAGTCATCGCCGTGTGAGAGCAGCATCGTACATAGCTCCAAGAGCTAAATGGTCATTATGCATTCTGTCCTTCGTGTATGGAAAGGAAAATACTTATTGGAACAAACTTGATGTTGGGTTAGCCATTCAAACTCAAGCATAATATCTTATTCCATAACTTTTCTAGTAACAACATCATTTAATCGCAGTTATTTTTCTAGTATTTAGAACTTTGATGAAAATTTCTCGATATAGGCAAGGTTATTATACTTTACACATTAATAAATAGACTTCAATGAAAAATTTCAATCCAATATCACGTAAGATCGTTCTATTCCTTCTCTTCTGTGGTGTAAATGAATATAGCGATGCATCAATATCCAGAACAATATAATTGTTCTGTATACGATTATATAGAAAAGTTTTTTTGAGGATGATGCCCAACCTCTAGGCTTGTGCGTGGATAATGGGAGGGGTGAATTTGTGATTTGAGATATTGGGACATCATCACACCAGCATGAGCACAGACGTACCAGGTAGTTCAAAATTCATAGTACAAACAGAAATCTATTAGTAGATATGAATAGCATTATAGTGCATTGACCAATTACTTTTGTATCAAATATTGATACATTCAAAAATATTTTTGTACGCTCCAGGATCACTCAATCTACTTTTATTTCTTTATTAATAAATTAACCATTTCATTTACTCAGTTCATTATTATCGCAAATCCATCCCAAAAAATCAATTGATTCACATTTCTACGATTTAAGATTAAAAACAACACAATTTGCAATGCCGTACTATTCTTTTAGGAATCATGAGACAGGAGTTTATTTATTTCGGAATTAAGGCTCTCAAAAGTATCACGTGACTTAATCAAGGTGATGAAAAGACATGGAAGAGAGCCAATGAGATTGGAAAACATCTAATTACCACACGAGAGTGAGAAAGAGATAAAGAGAGAGATAGAAAGAGAGAGAGTGAAAGGGAGCGACTCAAAGAGACATATTTGATTCGCAGTTTCAATTGATTCTTGAGAAAACAGAAAAGTCGACCATGCATTGCTTTTGGAAGAAATGTAATTAACAATACAAGTTGAAAAAAATTTAGAAATCAAGTTAAAGAATCTCATATCATATAGATTTGAAAAAGGCATTATAAGCGAGGCGATGTTACAAAATTATTATGATTACCGCCATTACTGGCAAGTAGTGAAATCGTATTGAAACATATTAGGCCTGATTTTACCATGGATAATTTTGTTGTGCTTGAAATATCGAATGTGGAATTTTGAAACCGCAAATATTATGAGTGAACATCAACTCCAAATCACGACGGATAGATAGAAATATTATAAATGTTTTTGAAGTAAGTTGAAACTATTCAAAACTTCAAAAAATAGTAGAGATTAATCGCGTCAATTTGTTAATCTCTAGTGACAATTTCGTATTATTCATGGAATTTTTTTTTCAAATTCGAATATATTATGTCTACTATTCCCCATAGAGTAGTATGCCTATGTGAGAAATAAATAGAGAAGTTTTTTAATGATATGTAACTGATTGTGATAAGATTTACTACAAAAAGATGGGAGTAAGAGAAGAAGAAGAGGAGTTATAAGAATATGAAGCGTCTTTGGAAAATTGAATGAAATTGGATAAAATGCAAAGTAAAATGCAATTTTTATTCAAGAAGTATTGACGTGATTTCTCCAATATGATGTCATTCTCTCCAACATGAAGCTCGAATATCAATACAATTTTCCATACATAATTGATATAATTATATTTAGGCTACTCTCTGTGCAACTTTGAAGCTAATGAGACACGGATTCAGTATGTTAGCCTGATGAATAAAAGTTATTTCAATTCATGTTAACTGACTGGCTCAGGTCTAGCGTTTTAAACTAACGTAAACGCTTGATAAACTTGAATAAACGCTGAACATATCTTCAACATATCGATAAAACAAATTTTCAACAAGTAACATCCAGTGAATGGTTGCATTTGCCAATAATGGTAGGAATGTTAACTGTATGAATTAATCTTGTTCAATCACTTGTTCAATCTTGCACTTATTCTATTGTATCTATACAGAAGCTCAATTAAAAATGTTGACCTGTTGTCTTATTTTTTAGGATTAAATACCTAATAGAGTGATGTAATAATAGAGTACACTATGTACTGTACCCTCACATCAAGCTTGATGATGTTTCGAAATATATGAACAGATATTTATTAATATCAGGAGTGAGATTTTTACGAATTTGTAAATGAAATGGTTGGAGTAAACTTTTAGAGAAAAGTCTCTCATCACATAAAATTTGAAATGTAGATAGAATTTTCAAATGCAGTGTACCAGGTAGTATCCAAGATTATTAATTACTGGAACTATTCATGAAACAATAAATTTAATCTATTTCTTATTCTGTTTAGGGTCCATTCAGTCGAATATGATTATGATTATTTTTTCCAACTTTCTTTGGTGGACTTTATTATGTGCTCCAGAATAAACATGAATAGATTCGTACTAGGTTTCTCTTTCTGAAACCTTGAGTTCAACATGTTAAAATGATTGTAATTATTTTTCAGAAAATCGGGTCCATTGTATTTTATAATTCATACATAGTAACTCACCTCTATTCTCACTCAGATTTATTCCTTGTAGAAACCTTGAGTTTTCACATCACACCTGAATAGAGCCTACCAATATTCATCGTAGATATAATTATTTCCATCCAATATCTGTATATCTTCAACCGTATAACAAACTCGATTAAATAATAGAACTCTTATTATTATTATTTGCTTTATTCTTGATGAGACCTTTTCAAAAACTGGTACACTCCTTCATTGGTTGCGAATCTGGTTTTTGTTGGATCGTTCTACAAGATTCTCTCAACTAGCGTAATTTTTTATTGTTAGAATCAATCTATAAGTGCATTAGTCTATGAAATAAGAAAGAATAACGATCTTCTTACCTTGTGTACTTAATTAATAAAAATAGTCTAAATGTTTGCTATTAGAGTTAGTGTTCGATAATTTAGAAACTCTGCTAATCTGTGTTGCTGATAGAATAAATGTGGTGATTAGTGTTTAATATTAGTCTTAATGTTCTTATAAAAATCAATGATCTATCCAAGAAGGAACCAAGTGACTTTGAAATACCTGCGCTTTAAGTCACGTCTCCTTAAAGGTGCTGCGAATGACAATAGGAAGCATTGATGTGCATTAAATGTGTAATTGTCGCTGAATGTCCATTCACCTTATTTCACGTAGGCCTATAGGTAATTGATTTGTACTGGTTGAACAGTTGATTTTCCAAACTTGTAATGTTTATGATTATTCTAAACTTTTGAGCAAACTGCATTCGATTGGATTTTCTATTCCCGTGAAATATCTCCACAATTCATTTCTCTGGCAAAGAATATTAATTTATGATCAATTCCACTTCTCACGTACCGAGAAAATGTGGAACGAAATTAATTTTCTGTTATGTTTTCCCATTCTATTTAATATTTATATCATCAAGTTTATTTCTTAAAGTCAAGGTTGAATAGAGTTCCAGCAAATCATTCAATCGGGAATGTTGAGAAAAATTTTCCAGTTTTAATTTATAGTGGTTTCAACTCTGTTCAGTGATTGAACTATAATTCACAAAAATCACATTGAGAGCCACCAGTAGGGGGACATTGCATTTTGTTCAATACCGGTAGGGTAGGCTATATTTTTCAGAATGGCGGCTGGAAAGGAGATTTCCCTGTCTGTGCTCGTTTGATTCAGGTGCCATTCAGCCGCCATCCTTAAATAATCTACTCTACCTAAATCACTAAATGAAAATAGATGGAAATTGTGTGCCAAGTTTGAAAATCATAATACTTTATATTGTGACAAAAAATAGTCTCACAAGAATGATCAAGACAATAATTCGTTTCAATTTAATCAGTAAGTGACTTTCAAAAGAATTTTGATATCTATTCTTCCTGCTCCTGAGTTTACAATGAAGCAGAAAGTGAGTATCTGTCATGAGAATTCTTTTGTAAAAAACCATTCTACTCTTGAAAAGAATCCATATGAAATTATTATCGGCGTACCAGTCTTCCAATGTATTAGGTCTACATTGCTGAGCTATTTTTTGTCACTTTTCAGGCATTTAGATTTTTTTAAAGTTAATATGACAATAATATTGCATTATACAAATAACTAGAATCTTCCATCTTGACAATAAATGAGGAGCTCGGCTTCTCCATGAAAATGCTTGTAGAAAAACTCTATTATAATATGAAGTAATTGTAACAAATAGTTCCATTGAAAATGAGGCCATGTTATTGTAAGAATTTTCTAGGAGGATAATATTGACCATTTCCTTGTGAGTTGACAATACAAGAATGGGGTGGCATAATACTATAGCTGAACCTTACTAATATTGTAATAGAGGCACAAATAACTTTAATATTTGTTACTTGATGTTAAAGTAATAATTCTATATGAAAGCTTAATATAGGGGATTATTGTAAGAGATATATTTATTAAAATCCAATTTTGTTATGAATATGCTGCGATGGAAAAGACCCAGTTATGTAAAAATGGAATGATGTATTTTCTTACATTTTTATATAGAAAAGAAAAAAACATAAAAATCATTAGAGTGCTTGTGAGAATATATTGTAGTACATAATATAGATTAAATTTATAGTTGGACAGTGCAGCTTGTATTATACGGCCTGTGTGATCATTGTTGTATTATCTCATAGCTATTATAAGTGCTGTGTAATAGGGTAAAATGTACGTATGCAAGTAAAAATAGTGAAAAATTAATTGTAAATTGCTCACATGTGTGCATACAAGAAAGTTCAGAAAGTGAACCTTCCTGCTCCTATGTCAACTAATATAATTATATTATTTCCAATGTGCTTACTCTTCTATAGTAGCTCATATCATCTCTGCTATGACAATAATGTAGCAGAAGTAAAATGTACAATAAATAACCAAATAGAAAGATTTTATTTTTTATAAAAAACATCAATGTACAATAATCATGTTGTACTCTTAGAATCAGTAATATCATGCCGATTTCAAATATTTTTTCTCAATTCCAAAATCCTCTTTTTCTTGAGAATGTTTGAAATTACCATTGTATGGGATTGCCATCTTATCATATCATTTTCTATCTACCCAGCCAGTCACCTCTGTTTCTCCTTTTGAATTTACTGCTGGACAGTAATTTCATGATTTACTTAGAAATTGGCAGTTTTTATCTGATTCCAATACCTGATATTCCATTCTATTCTTGCCTTAGATCAGAGGAAGTTTCGTATGATTTTTTCTGTTCTCTCTATTCCTACCCAGTTGAAATAACAATCAACCCCTTTTAATATTGTCAATTCTAGTCTTAGCATTCACTCCCTTATTGTTAAGATCTGAATCTTCCAGTTCTTGATTTTACATGTATATCAGGCTGAAAAAAATTATTGGATTCCCAGTTTGCATTTAATCTGTGATAGAGGACCCTCATTCCAATAATAGCAAAATTACGGTATGTTTTAGATGATGCAACGCACAAATTATTACAGTAATGCTACTATCCTTTCATAAATTTAATCGTATGGTTACAATTGGTGAACATACCAATAAAAAATGTAAAGTTTTTAAGTGTATTCTAGATACCTGATTCAAATCAATTAATTCGGATGACATTCGTATGAGTATGAGTTTTAATCTCTATGACTCGTGAATAATAACATTTCAGGTCATTGACATTGAAATTCAGATCATATTATCATAAGTTTTATTCAGATAGATACTTTTGGAAACTCAAGCTTTATTTAAATTTATCCCTAGTAAGTCTACATACTCTGTCATGCTAGTAACTTCTCAGGAACAACTTATCCTTGGTCATTACTATACAAGTCATAATAGTGAGATATTATACTACCGTAGTGGTTTGTAAGTAGAAAAATTATTCCTAGTGAGGGAGCTTCTGGGAAACCCCTATACCTTTACAGCCAACTCTTTTACTAGCTAGGTACTACTACTATCAACTTAGCCTAGGCTATATTGATTGTTCTACAGCCTAGGCTAGATTGATTTTTAATACATTTTTTCTTCTGTTTATTAACAAAACATCATTCAAAACGCTTCAAAAAGACGTTCACATTGTACTACATGGAATATTTTTGTTTCAATCTATTTTGGTATTGACATTGCTGTATAAATGCCACAGCTGGACTGTGCTGATTACAGATTTATTGTTAAAATAACAAAAACATGGCCTATCATATTCACGTAACACTCTCATTGAGCATTCAAAAATATTTTCATTAGGCTATTCTAGTTGGTTACTTTTTCTTTGAAAAACATCGAATGTTACATGGAAACTAATTCAATAGGCGATTGTTCATCACATTTTCTTATGCTTCAATTGAGGCCTGTTTCATCGGTACGATATAAGTTACGGTACTATATAAACTTACTGCAGCGCTCCAATGCATAAAGCAAGCGCCTTATCTGTAACTCGACCTGACTGCCCTAAAGTAGTCCTCAATCTGTATTCGAGGAGAGAAAAGTAGATTCATTTATTGGACTGGTTCTAGTTTGATCTAGTATCATCCAATACATACGCAGCCAAACTTTAATGGAATTACATCAAAGTCTTACTCTGTACTAGGGAGCTCTTTTTGAGTAGCCTACAATCTACACATTCAAGAATAAAACAGTAAAAAAATTACAAAACAAACTATACAGACAGAGACAATCCAGTCACCAATTGTCAAGTTTCACCCTTTGGGCAGGCATTTTTCAAGTTTCCACTTTCCACGTTTAAAACACTGCTTATCATTGAGAGTGAATTCATACTTATAGAAACCAACAAGAGCTACATTGTTGTAGAGATAAACTAATCGATGTAAATTTTCTACAGTTTAGTTGATCCATGTTTCATTGATAAGAAAAAGCTTTAATGATATTAATGTCTAATTTAGACTGTTTCGCTTCAATAGTTGCCTTGATGTCTTGAAATAATAATGTTATTGTATTTATAATCAAACGCTATGCAGAGCGTGCACCTATATAATTATTTGTTACTTGAACTGTGTAGAGTAAAAATTTATACGAATAAAAATTGTGTTAGATGACCCAGCTGTGTATTGTGTTACCGAAATAGCAATGCTGTGAGATGTTTATTGTGCCATACTCTGTGATTAGATTCTCTGAGACAATATATGGAATAAATTTTTATTGTCAGTTTTCTTCAATTCATTACCACAAACCCAATTTCCACACAAAACATACGACGACTGTCATTTTCTTCAACCTTCATAAGGATATAGATAAAAGATGATTTCGTTTAAAACTAATTTTTTATCTGTAAACGTTTTGTGAATTCGTGGTTACTTCACCAAATGACGCCAATAATTATTATTATCATGTTTGCGATTTAGTCTATATCTACTCATAAAACGCAGAAATTTTAACGTATAGTATAAATACCAATATTCTTGGAGGAGGATGACCGAGAAACCATGATGGGAAGGATTACAAAGGAGGCCACCCCGGATGCCATCATAGACTGGGGAGGGAGTATGACAAACATCTGACATACACAACCGTACACAATTGAAGCGTTGAAAGAGACAAAAGCGGCGTTGGAAGTGGCTGAAAAGGCGCTTTTCTCAATGGATTCCTGATTGATATTAGACTATTGTCTGAAAATAGCCCAATAGCTATTTAGACTATAATTAATAATTAGATAAGGTCCAAGCATTTTCCTAACAAAAGGCAAAGGAATGGCAGCAGCTTCATCAATCACCAAAAGCTCGGCCTGACTGAGGTGATGAGCATCAGTCGGATGGATATACTGGATTGTTTGACGATGTTCCCTGAGTATATTGACTCGTATCAGAGCTTTGTTGTATTCTAGGTTGGTTGACTGCACCAAGCTGTAGTCCAAGTGCTCCCGATACGCCAATGCATCGAAACCTTTGAAAACAAACTCGAAGAAAGTTTTCAGATTCTCCGGAGACGGCGACGTGACAAAAATGTTGGAATAGCTGAAACCGACCGCAGCCGCCACGGCTAAGCCTAGGGCGGCCGATTTTCCGCGGCCCCTGGCTGCCGTCAGACTCACAGTTGAACGCAATGTCTTCTCTGAAATCGCTTCGACGAATTTCAGCAACGCTTTGGCATGGTCGAGAGTTTTACAGCAATTCAGCAGCGCACTTACAGGCTGTGTGTCTCTGAGACTTTCCTTGAGGTTTTTCAGCTCAATGTCGGATTGCTTTTCGGCCTGATCTTTCTCAACGGGCGATAAATCGAGAACATGAGACGATATCGGAAGCACAGTCAGCTGGTCATCAACCACCAGGCAACGCGAACATGACGAGAGAGATAACAGAAACCTTTCATTGAATCTTCCAACAACATCCTTATGTGCTTCTGTCCTGTACCTTTCGTGTACATCCATTGTCATTGCATACAACTGTTTCAATGAGTTCATTGACCTCAATGGCAAAACGATAATTCCACCGCCCTCAACGGTTTCAATTGTACGTGCCAACAGATTGGGAGTCAATGCCTCAAAATCCTGGAGAACACACATTCCGTAAGTGTTTCCAAGAATCTTCTGTGTTTCCGCATAGTAACAGTATCTGATATTAGTGGAGGCAACGAACAGTTCGAAAGGATCGTCTTCATTTACATTCAGCATTCCAGATTTCACTTTTTTCTGTAAATTTTTCATCCGTTTCTTCCTGTGACTGCTGAATCCCAGCTCCTTTCTGTAGCACCATAGCACGGAAGGTCCAATTGATTGAAGTAATAAAAAGCTTGTATTTATCCCCGAAAATGATCATTCAGACACCGAAGTCGCTCTCAGCAGAAATACTCATTAATAAAGGATTAAGACAAGGATGTAGCCTCTCTCCAACATTGTTCAATTTGTATGTTGATGAAGTGATAAAAGAGTGGAAGGAGAACGCAAATGCAGGGATAATGATTGGACGTGAGTGTTTTGTCAATACGCTCCTATTTGCAGATGACCAAATCCTTATTCAGGAAACTGAAGACAACCTGCAGTACTCCATTTTCCAATTAAGTAAAATCTGTGAGAAGTATGACTTACGTATATCAGCTACTAAGACAAAAGTAATGGCTTTTAAAGGAAAATGGCCGGTTCGATCAAAAATTATTGTAGGGGATTCAATCTTGGAGCAAGTATCAGCTTTCACATACCTGGGTTGCACGTCACATATGACAAAGACATGGATATGAATAGAAAACTAGCAAAGTTTCAATCCATATGTGGTACAATCCATAGGAGCTTGAAGAATAAGGTCAGAAATACTACGAAGCTCAAGTTCTACCGGACCATGGCTATCCCAGTACTTGTATATGGTAGTGAATCGTGGGTCATGGGTAGGAAGGATAGAAGTAAACTTCAAGCAGCGGAAATGAGATTTTTGAGAAGTGTCAAGGGCTGTACGAGGTTGGATCTCATAAGTAATGATGCCATTCGGGAAGAACTGAATGTGGAGCCTTTAAATAATGTCATCCAGAGATACAGAGATAAGTGGAAAGAGCATGTAGAAAGGATGCCACTTGTAAGAATCCCTGCAGAGGCCCTACGATACAAACCTGCTGGCAAGAGAGATGTTGGCAGACCCAGAAAAAGATGGTCTCAAAACAACTAAAACATATTTTTATTCAATTTATTTGGGGTTTTCAAATTATTCTTTGTTGATTAATTAAATATTGTAAATTATGTATTAATTAATAATGTTTTTGATTATAAATTGTATTGTAATGTAATTGTATTGTAATATTTTTGATTGAATTATTGTATTAATTAACAGTAATGTATTAATTAATAATGTTTTTGAATGGAGGCTATAAGACCGGAACAGGCAATTATGCCTATACCGTGGATGGAAGAAGAAGAAGATTAATAATTAGCTATAATAACTATAATTAATAATTAACTCAAATTTCGGCTATAGATATTGGCAAGTCTCTTATTTTTCCCCCCGGGCGCTGGAGACACAAAAGAGGGACACCCTTTCATAGTTTTATTTATACTCTTGCAAATAGAAGTTCACAATATTGTTTTACCGAAAAATGCTTCACATAATATTTGTAGAAAAATCCATCATCTCTAATTTCAATAATCACAATATTTTGTCCACATAAACGTGAAAATAAGCCCGCGCAATACGCACGATCTTGATAGCGATCTCTGTAATAACCTTGAATCAATACTATACCTATAGGTCCTATTAAACAGGTGGTTTCGTGAAAATAGTCCCGTCATTGAAAGTTGGACACGGGAAACTTTTTCTTACAAATGTGTAAATCTTGAAAGTCCTTGATAATAGAAAATCTTGATTGGATTCAAATTGTAGAACGTGATTACTTCTTTCATTTACAGTTGGAAATTTTAAAAGTTGACCTATTCGATCATTTTACAAGAAAGAGGGCTATTCTTTCTGTAAGTAAAAAAATTGGATAAGTAAACATTTCGTCATTTCACATTTTCAGAATTTTTCAATTGGACATAGTGTTTTAGAAAGTTTCTGAGACATTCAGGGGGGAGGGGGCGTTGTCCGTTGTCTCAATCATCCGTGGTCTCCAAAAATCCATTAGGCTATATCTAGTGCATTTTTCACTCTTCATGAGGGCAGCGCACGTGCAAGGCACTCCAATTCAAGGTCAATTCACACATTGACGACAACGACAAGGACATTTTCGTTCTGCGCATGCGTCATCAGCCCACTCTCTGATTGGTCTATCTTTGTTTACAAATGATAGCTGTGGGCTATCAAGCTCTCAAGTCTCACCAGCAAAATAGCAGTACCGGTATGACTTGAAAAGGTTTGTATTATAATTTTATTTACTGATTATTATTTATATTATTGTACTAATATTATTAATATCAATTGACAATTGATTCCGAACAGCGAACATTCAAATTTCGTACCTAGTCACTTAACCTAGAAATTCGGCTGGTCGGAAGTCAAGCATTCTTCAACAAGGATGGACCAATCAGAGCGTGGGCTGGTGACGCATGCGCAGAACGAAACTGTCGTTGTCAATGTGTGAATTGACCTTTAAAATGATCTTTGTTTCTTTTCTCTTAAAGTGACAACTGAAGTGCTCTTAAACATCATAGCTTTGATTCTATAAGTTACTGGAATATTTTGATTAAATATTTTTCAAATACGATTGGTTGGAAAACAGGCATTTTTACATTTGATCCAATGATAACATAGCTTCAATCCCCCCCGGTTGTTCACTCTGTCTCTCACTTGAGCGCGCTGATGTTTGTGAGCTACTTCTCAATAGTCTCTAGGATGGCCAACCTTTAATTGCTGTGCTTTCCAAACAATCAAGTTTGTACTTCTCTATCATGTAATCTGTGGGTAAGGTTGGACAGCCTGGAACTGGTTTTAGCTAGTTTTTAGGTTATGTTTCCAATACAAGAATATCCTGTTATCGTTCCGCTTGTTATTTACACAATGAAAGATGAACATTTAATCGTCTCAAGTGAAAAAGTGTTGGAAAATCTTCGAAATGAAGATCAATAATTGTTTACATGTTCGAAATAATCTTATTTGTAAGCTCCGTTTGCTAGTGAGAGATCATACAAAACCTCTAGCATTTCCAATGTGTCAAACTCGATTTCTCAATTTTCTAATAAATTTGTTTTGTACTCACTGAATTTTTAATATGAGTGTGGGATCAATGTTCCGTACGAAATTTACAAAATTGATGGTCGGCTTTGTTCTGTTACTTGTAGGTAGGTTCAAAATATGATTGTAATGTTTATTCCAGTCTGAATGTGTTTGTATCGTATGCCAAATATTTCCTACTTTTTGTTCTGTTGCAAATATCCCAAAAAACTATCATTAGTAATTTGATTCAATTGCGAGCTCACCTGTGATTTTATTATATTGATAAGGTAGCCTATTAATTGACCAACAGGGTTGCTGACAGACATGTTTTTGCTAAGTTAAATTGTTAATTTCTGTAATAGGCTTTCATATAAAAACCGAGATCACAACCGAACCTATCCTTGATACATTCCTTGATTAAAGAAGATAATTTGTGCATGGGTGTTGAAATAGAGAACCCTAAATAGGCTATCGTATTTATATAATCATTTTATATCATCTTCTCATCCTGATCAACTGAACATTAATATTACAACATCTTCTTGGAAAAAGTCTCCGAGATTAAGTTATATGGCCAATGTGTAAATCAAACCTCTCGACTGCCCTTTACCGTGTTATGTATCAAGTTAGTAAGATGGCTTATTTATTCAATCGTAATCGTGAGTCATTAGTTTGCTTCCTAGGTTGATGCAGTAGGCCCTATCTTACGATTATTTTTGTTTTCCTAGAAAAAACATTTTATAGGCTATATTATTTCTCACATATATTGCGGCTCACATCACTGAAGAAGGTAACTAAGCAACTCTTGAAATCACGTCCATTTTGAAATTATTCTCAGGACCATCATTAATTTTCACCCTAGCCTGCTCAAGATTTTGAACTAATATATGTGAATTTAAATTTTGCTCTAGCTTACTCCAATTTTGCAGACCTGAACAATCAATAGATATCCAATTTAGATACCTCAACTTAGGTTATTTAGAAGTAGCTACTTGAGTTGTAGTTGTAGCTCAATTCCCAAGTAGAAAAGCTATAGCTAATATTGAGATCATTGGTGTTAAGCCAACAAGATGAGGATGAGTGCTCATCAATACTACAATACACGTTGATCAATGCACATGCTTGCTCAATTTATTAATTATTTTGGATACTATTATTTGCGTTGTTTTCAACTTGATTTGTTTTAAAATTTCAGTTGCTTTATTATATAAAAGCTGGATTCATACAGAGCTTCTCATTGACTATCCTAGTGGATACGCCCATGCAGAAACTTTCAAGTCGGATGATTTCATAGATGACGTGGATTCGCTAAATCTGAAAGACAAGTCGTTCGAAGACAAAGTCGGTGGTCGAAGTCGGTGGTCTCGAAGAAGCTAAGCGAATTCGTCAGCTGGAAGCAAAGTTGAGATCTCTGGATGCCAGAATACCAAGGGCGTTTCCTGATGTGAGTTTTGAGCTACCGCGCTAAGAAGAGAATTTTGGTGAGCTATTCTTCAAATAATAATTTAGATAGAAGTAGTATAAGATCAATTAAGCGAAAAGTTATTCTTTTCCAGTTATTTTAGATATTTAGTTATCAGGATAATATGAATCATCTTTGAAGTATGTTTAGCCTGCACATTTTTGTTTGAAATTTTATTGTGATTCAGAGAAAAATTCAGTAAAAACCGCAATATCTATAAAAAATTAGGGAGTCACCTACTTTGAACTTCAGAATCTGAAAATCAGTCTCAGTCTATATTTTTGGAATAACATTAAGTGACAACTCATTCTATTGAGCTTGTCAAGGCGGTTGTAATAAATAACCTATATCGTACTATGATTTGTCTACTATAATCATTATGTATTAATAATTATATGAATCGATATACAATGCGTTCATCAAGTCGCGCACATCCAAATTAAAGATCCTGTAAATAGGATGGTTTTTATATTGATTCTCGTGGCTACTGGAAGATAGCATCACTGTAATGTAGACAACAAATTTGAACCCCATTATTGTGCATACAGGTTACATTAGGTCTGCAGTATTGTTAATATTACGATAAGGTAAGCATGTAGTTTTTCCAAGAGCAGGGTTTGGCCTCATGGTCTCCCAATTGAAGCCTCCAGATTTTTCCTATGCGCTAAGCCAATTCCTTCCAACGTTACTGCAGGCAATTCTTTTTTTCCTGTGGTGCACAGATCGTATGCTTTACTTTTGTGGTGCACATAAACTGATGTCTTGTGCGTGGTTAATAGGAAGGGTGGTGATGAAAGATGAATACAACTTCAGGTGGTTCCGAACTACCAGAAAGCGGATTTTGTGTTTTTACTATGGTGCCAAAAAATGTTGCTCAAGTTATCAATTTGTTTCAGGTGACCGGAGGAGCAGGGTTTGTTGGCTCTCACCTGGTTGATACGCTGATGCGTGCCGGACATGAAGTGATAGTGGTCGACAACTTTTTCACCGGAAGAAAGCAGAATGTGGAGCATTGGACGGGACATGAGAATTTCGAACTCATCCATCAAGACATTGTAAACCCGATATTTATTGAAGTTGATGAAATCTACCATCTGGCTTCACCTGCATCTCCCCCTCACTATATGTACAATCCTGTCAAGACTATCAAGACAAACACCATTGGCACTATCAATATACTGGGTAAGCTAGTCTATTATTTATAAATCTTCATTGAAAGTGTTTCTACAGGTTGCCAGTGGCATGCCAGTTACTAGCGCCAGTGGAACTTTGTAGAAAACCAACTGGTTAGGAGTAAAATTACGCTACATATCAGCCTAAGTAAGTTAGTACTAAATAAATCATATCTATACGAGTCCCCATCTCATCAAAATCTTTAATATCTCTAGGTATGCTTACAGTTGTAAAGTATATGAGATTCAAACATTTAATAATTGAAAAGTATAGAAATGAACATGCGAAATCCAACTGTTTGTACAATAATGTGAATGAACCAATCATTTTTGTCGTCACTCATTCACCGTTATATTTCTTCTTCTTCAACAGGTTTAGCTAAGAGAGTTGGAGCAAAAGTACTTATTGCCAGTACATCGGAGGTTTATGGTGATCCTGAGGTTCATCCTCAACCAGAGACATATTGGGGACATGTTAATCCAATCGGTAAGTCCATAGCATTCAAAAATAATAATAATCAACGTGAGGTAGAACTCAAATTCCGACTTATTATAGAGAAATCAAACAAAAACACTTTAAAAAAAGGGCACTTAAAAACTATCCATCTAAAACTCAAATTATTTTATTTTGATCCCTCTCTCCTTAGTGATGATAATCTAAATGTGAATTTACTGGAGTTCTTCTTCGTATCAAATATCCACAATATTGCAGTCAATTTCATTTCTAATTTTCTTTTACAGGACCTAGAGCTTGCTATGATGAGGGCAAGCGTATTGCTGAAACACTAAGCTATGCTTATGCAAAACATGACAAAGTGGTGGTCAGAGTGGCTAGAATTTTTAACACATACGGCCCAAGAATGCATATGGATGATGGAAGGGTCGTTTCAAATTTCATCCTGCAAGCTCTACGCAATGAAACGATAACTGTGAGTTCAAATTTCTCCAGGAAATCAGCTTTAATTTATCTTACCTTGAAAATTGCCTCTCATCTTGAACATTCATCCACTTGCATTGTAACGGGTACGGCAGAGAGGTCGGACGGTTTTAAAAAAGTCATAAAATAGTTAATGTTTACTAAAAAAAAATATTGATGCAATCAGGTTCGCAAGGAAATAGCATTTGAGACAGTCAAGTGTGGAAAATCACATCAGGCATGTGGTGGCCGAAATCGTTGATGCAGTGCAGGTGGCGTTCTTAGACTCTCTCCAACATAGCTCTCTCAACTTGGGCCACTTCCACGCGAATTGGGTCCTTCAATTCGTCCAGAGTTCGGGGCTTGTTCTCGTATACTCTAGCCTTGAGGTGGCCCCATAAGAAAAAATCTCATATGGAAAATCTGAGGACCGAGGAGGCCAATGAACATCGCGAAACCTGGAAATAAGGCGACTAGTAAAGAGAGGGCGAATAAAGTAGGTCAAATTATAGGGGTGAAAGCGGAGATCCATACGCAAAATTCGCCTTACCGAACATTCTCTGAGGCATGTGCAGCAGCATGTTTCCGGGCGGATCGAGTCGGACTGCGAACAAAGGGTTGTCGAACGATTTCAATATTTTCAGGAGTTCGAACTGTTCGCGGAGCTCCTTTTGGTCTTCTGTTGGTCAGTTCACCACGCCTTGAAGTGATTCAACCCAACGAAGGGTGGTGTTTCGAGAGGGAACTGCTCTATTCCGATGAATGTTGAAGTGGCGACGAAACTCACGCTGTACGACAGTGACTGACTCATTGGGCCGTATGAATAAAAACTGAGCATATGCTTATAAGCACGAGCATGAAGCATAAGGTTTTGCTTCTGAGCATTAGGTAGAAGCATAAGCATTTGCTCATTTTTATAGATAATCTTTACTGTCTCTTACCTCATGCTTCTGAAATCTGGACAAATGCTTTACCTATTTCAGATTTTTCATCAGCTGATTCATCTTGCTCAATATTTTAGAAGTATAAGCAAATGCTCAACTTTATTCATACGGCCCATTATTCCGGACGAAAAAATCATAGGCGAAAACGCGGTGCTGCACGTCCAAGGCTCCATGACGACAACTGGAACACGAACAATGCTATGAACTTACGAGTTTACGGCACCCTAACCACCACAGGAGGAGAGTACTACCCATCTCAAAAACGTTGTCCTCTCTGCCGCACCCTGTATTTGAAGAAAAACTGTATCATCTCACTGATCACACAACTGATTGCATAGCGTTATTTGTTGAACATTATAGAGTAGTGAATTTCCTATAAAGTTTATATTTTTTTGTAATTTTCTTTTTTTTCATAGATTGCACGAAAGCCAACCAAGTTCAATCGATTTGAAATTACGTCATCTTGACGAAATCACCATGTAACGAAATCCCTACTGAACTCCGTTAAATTACGTCATCTTACAACCGATCAATTTAATTGACTTTATTACATTCATTCGTCAATCTGATTTAGTTTTTTACTTTTTTCTGAGTTTTTGTCTTTTCCAAAAGCTTTGGATTTATGGTCATGTACTTCGCAATTTCAAAAACATCTCAAGATAAAACTTTTGTCCATACTTCAAGGCTGACTATGAGAATAATAAAACTATCAATATTGTGAGATCTGTTCACAAGGCTTCTTCTTCATTATTTTGTACATTTGATATTATTTGAGAAATCTGTTCTATCAACTTACTAGTTTTCTATCTTCTTACTGTTCTATCAACTTACTAGTGCATCATATTTATACCGCTATTTTTTCATGGAGCATACATTTCAAGTGAACTCTTTAAAAACTAACTCGCCAAATCAATTTTTTCAGGTATATGGTCACGGAAAGCAAACACGCTCATTTCAATATGTGTCTGATCTGGTAGATGGATTGATTGCGCTAATGAACTCGAACTACACTCAGCCCATCAACATAGGAAATCCCATCGAGCATTCTATTGAAGGTAGAATATATTTTTCAGGGTATATTTACTTAATTAAATATAAATATTAAATATATATTTATTTAATTAAATATAAATATCAAATATATATTTTTATTATTCAAATATATTTAATTTTAGGATGAATTTAATCTAATTCCAATATATTTATTACAGTACTGCAGTCCTCAATGAACTTGGAAATACGATTAATTGTGAATTCTGGTCCAGTGCTATGTTTTCAAAACAATTACTACTTACTATAATTTTTCTACTTTCAATCATTTCCATCATTCCTAGAGTAGTTTTACAAAATTCCTGGAGTACACAAACTGTACTTTAATCTATTATTTGATGAGTATAAAAGTAGTCAAATGATTGTTTATATCCTATGTTGTTCTGATGAGTCAAATGAGTATAAAAGCAAAGGAGAAGGAATCCTTTGCTTTTATATAATATTTTCCTTCTAGAACTCCTATTTCAATGTATTTGAGGGAAAGTTTGATTTTGTATATTCTCATTTCTGGTTATGTACTTTTTTACAGAATTCGCCTTCATAATAAAGAAATTGGTGGGTGGATCAAACCCAATAAAGAGAACAAAAGCAGTTGAAGATGATCCACAGAGGAGGAAGCCTGATATAACAAGAGCAAGATTACATAAATTGGGAACCCAAGGTACATTTTGCTTTTATTAAGATCGATTGATGTTTTCATAATCCATTTCTAATCAATCACTATTAATTTTTAAATCATTGAAATTAATCATGATGAAGTGTCTATGAATATCTATTGAACAGAGGAAATCTTAAGAAGATGCATGAGAATATCAGAAACGAATAAAGAAGTGCAGCTATTTCAATCTTATTCGTGGTGATGCTGTGTGCCGTGGATAATAATGCTAGTCGACAAAAGCATGCTCTTGATAGAGCAATTATTTATTCATATCCATACAATTTCATTCTCAATTTCAATTTCATTTCAAATTGAAGGTGGATATTTCAGAAAATGAATGTCAGTTTCATATTTTTGTCAGCGTTTCTGAAATCCGTCTCCTGTTGAAAAATCTAAATCAGATAATTTTTTACTGCTCAAAAACAATATCAATTCACAGATACAATAAATCCATTACAAAATCCAAACTAAGATTAATTTAAAATTATTAGAGAAGATGAAATTACTAAAATTTGGAAGAAACTTTATGGAACAATAAAATACTACTTGCTGATATGAAATTGATGTCCATAATTATAAAGCAAGAGTTTTCTTCAATTTTTCTGGGCGGTTTTATTCCAGTTTATCGGTCAAAGAAATGGTGACAAAATCAGTAATTCATGAAGTTTGGGTTAGGCAGCGCACAGCTAGAATCCGACTCCGTCTTAGAAACTCAGTAAATAGTATCAAGGACTTGATTGGATTCTTGTTTTCTAATCAAAATTTGATAATCACTATAAATTTTCAAGAATAATTGCAATATCAAAGGCTGAAATTCAGATAATATTGAATGAATTTGATGATCCTGATTGAATTTTGTATGATCAAGACTTCTTTTTAACTGATTCTCGATTGTTTCGACAGGTGTCACTACAAGTCGGTCTCCAGAGAACTATTGCCTACTTCAGACAGGAATTACAACACTCAGTAGGTGGTATAGTGAAAGGTAGATCCATAGGAAATAGAAAAGAGGATTTAAACCCCGGTTAATATTTGCAGCACAATTTATCGGGACAAGGTAATTCAATGTTTGCCAGTTGTGGTTTGAATGAATTGAATCTCCACTCCTAGCATCAACTTGCTTCTGAAGCGTCATCTTAAAATGCAGTAATCTTGTTTACTCTGTTGTTGATTTTTTGTACTACCTTGAGACTGATAGACTAGCATCCAGTAAATGTTGTATTGTTTGATTGCCGTACCTTCTAAGTCTACTGGTCTTCGTTTGAAATAAATTATTATTAGTAAAATACGTAACAGATCTTTTTGCTATTTTTTCATTTTTGAAATCGCGATTAATTCAATACCTACTATAATAATCGCTGATGAATACCTTATAAATTCCACGTTGAATAATCTGTTATAACTATTAAATCAATAAACGTAAACGGATGAACTGAATAAGTACATCATTTTTATCTCTTCAAAATAAAACTAAAACATTTGACATAATGTTTAAGCAAGATAATTTAGGATAAAAGTTGTTCTAATAGTATTAAAAATATCAATAATAATAAAAATAAGAATACCCCATTGTATTTAAATAGATATAATTGTGTGATTAATGTCTTGGTTGTATTTTAACTAGAAAATGTTGTTTGAATATGAATAATAATAAATGGTAGGTAAAACAAGGTTTGTAAAATATCAATATTAATGTACTGATTTTCTATTCAAATACTCAGGTATTAATTTTCTTATTCTTGACTGTTATAAATGTAAATCGTATTACAGTAATAATATACACCACAATCAATCTTACAAGGATTAATTTCTATCAAGCATGAACTCTTTTATTATAATTATGATTATTACTTGATGATAAAATGATTTTTTCTTGCTCCAACTGTACCTGTATAGTTCTTCTTTTCCAATTATTGCTGTGATACTCGGAAATAAATTTAGAATCCTTATTATTATCTTTCATCATTCAATGAAGATATCAATTATTGTCATTGTTGTTAGACTAATAATAAATTTTACTGTTAATCTTAAAAATGTTATCACTAAAAATGTCAGTGTATAAACATCGATTAATGATTGTTATTGAAAACATTTCTAAAGTTTTTGCTTTTAAAATTATGAAAATAATTATCATCTTACTATTACTTAGTGTTTTCAGTGGTTAAGAAGATTGTGATTGGCATCCGCTAAGTAAAAGGTATTTCAATATCAAACTATGAATTCTTGAGAAATGGTAAGATGATATACGAACATCAGTATCACATCATGCCAGAACGAATCATATAAAAACCGCATTCTATCACTCTTATCAATAGGGTTTGTTAAATCATGCATTTAACATCAAGGTACTGGAAGGAAGCTCTTTTTTATTGTTCGAACTTAAATATTCATAATAGGCTAATAATTTCCTTATTAACAATAGTGATTTTATTCAATATAAACAATTATTATATAATAAGAATCTTTTCAAACTTATCCTAATAGAAAAATAGTTACGATTGAATTGCTCGATAGCATCAGTCATTCTTTTGCGAACTTATTCTCATCCCTGTTCTTCATAACTTGTTTAAAATTTGATTTCTCTCATCATTGGAACATGTATGCTCAGAGGCCAAAATAAGAATAATTCGAGTTTCTAAATTGAATTGAAAATATCGTAGTTTGCTATTATTCTGAATGGTTCATTAACATTACTTTTTTCTTCAAATGACAATATAAAATTTCGAAAATAGTTTTTCGTAAACTATAAATAGTTGGGATTTTTCATCAATTGCATCTGGCAACGCTGGATCGGGCTCCGCTGCGGCACTTTGTCGCAGTAACGAAAACCCACCTTTAGCTACATCCTCATACCGGTACTTGTCCATCGAAACTTGATCATTTGTATTGATAGATATCACTGAATAACTAAGAATGCATTCACTATAATAGATACTCCATATACCAGCAACCATCAGTGTATGAAATTGATGACTGAAAGCAAAAATGTTTGAAAAAATTACAAACTGAGAGCATGAATGATGTTTTATGTGGTTAGATGATTACTTTCAATTGGGGGAGAAGTGATCAATTTGAAAAGTCAGTCTAGTCGTCATTAATTACTTTATTGAACTGTAACAATTGCTTTCCTTTAACAATGTATAGTTTGCAGTATAAAATATCAATAATCTAAAATGTAATCATCAACATAAAGAAAGCTTGGGTGAATAATATTAGTATTTGTTTTGACCGCAGATGAAGGATATTAGGTTACAGATAAAGTATAAATATTGTTTTATCTGTGCTTTGACCGAGGTATTGTCAAAATTTAATATTTCTCAAGGTCAATTACTTATAGAGTTGTTTATTAAAAAAAGATTGAGATTTGTGTCTAGTACTCAAACTAGGATCAAACGTGCGATTTAGTCCAATGTTGTAAGAAAAGTTCTTTATTAATATTAGTCGTTTGATCCCTCGATTGTTTATTTTTCAAATGGTCTTTTCTATTTTTCTACTCCACTATAATCTCTAAATTGTGATAATCGATCATAACTGTATTCTAATGTTTTTGTTCATGAAATAAAAATTAATTATTATTAACATTATTCATTGTACTTATACCTCCTAATGTATTGTTTGATGAGTCATAGTTAGCGGCTGGCGACTGTGACCTATCAAAGGCCTTTGACTCTGTAATGAATCTGACAACGTCCTATATCTCTAAAAGCCACAAAGTGTTGACTGACTGATTGACAGAAAGATTTTGTACTTGGGGTGATCGTATGGGGTGTCAGTATACATCGTTGGAGAGAGGACGGCGAGAAACCAACCAGAAAAATCTGAAAAGTTGAAAAAGTCCCCCCCCAAGGGGGATTACGCCCCCCCGAAATTTTTCAACTTTTTAGTTTGACTATTGACGGTGCTGGCGGTTGGATTTTCGGGTCCAGCTTGCAAAAGTAGCTCGATTTAAGAAATAAAATTTCTACCGGGTCAGCAGGGGGGGTCGTAGGGGGTCATTTTTAGATTTTTCAGTTTTTCGACAAAATTTGCCAAATTTTCAAGTGCCATTTTTGAATGGATGTTGATATTTTAGTGCGGTTTTCGGGTGCGGGATTGTGTCGCTTGCCGCCAGAGACCCGATTATCATGATTGGCGACCCTCTTGAAAACCCAGGGGGGGCCCTGGGGGGGTAGGTCGAATTTGGCCAAATTTGGCCACTCATGAAATGGCCTGTATCTTTTTTTTTTGGCACCCGGAAAATGTCGACTGGTAGACCATTGGATTCAGCTCAAAAGTTGGTCTAGAAAAGTCTGTATCCTTTGGATACAGGCTTCCGGTTTTTCGACCTCCTATCTTTGAAAATAAAGATAAAAAACCGCTATTTATGTTTTTCTGTTTTCTTGCTCTGGTGTGTTTATTTTTCAACAAAAGTGTATGCTCTTGTATATCATTGTAATCAGCTCGACAAGGCGGAAGCAGCCATGTGTGATTTGATGGGATTGGGCGTGAAAAATTGATGTACATTTTTTTGCAACTTTTAGATTGCGTATTTTTGGGTGAGTTTTAGGTTTAAATATGTCATGTGGCACATCATAGAGCTTGGAATGACACCGAGAACCTGATATGATGGTTCATTTCATGATTTGGAGAAAAAAAGTATACTCATATTTGTTGAGGATCTTTTTCCCTATACAAAACATATGGGAAACATGTAATATGTTACTGTGTGCTGTTGTTGACTGTACAAGGGTGGGTTAATTGTGCTCAACAGGGCAGATAGAGTTCAGTACATGAATAGGAGGATCTGACAAGTTGGAAAAGTACCCCCCCCCCCCCAAAGGGGGTTATGCACCCCTGAAATTTTCCAACTTTTTTATTTGACGATTTAAAGCAAAAGTGCAAGAGACCTTTTTTGTTCAACTAGCCGAGATAGCACGATTTCAAAAATGGAATTTCAACCCGGTGGGGCCCTGTGGGGGCATTTTTATTTTTTTAGCTTTTTGGCCAATTTTTGCAAATTTTGAAGGGACATTTTGGAATGGTTGTTGATATTTTAGTGCGGTTTTCGGGAGTGGGATTGTGTCGCTGGCCGCAAGAGACACGATTGCTATGATTTTCGACCCTCTTGAAAATCCAGGGGGGGGGCCCTGGGTGGGTAGGTCGAATTTGGCCAAGTTTGGCCACTCATGAAATGTTCTGTATCTTTTTTTGGCACACAGAAAATGTCGACAACTACACTTCTACCTTTTTGAACACTACCTCCAGTGGGAACGGTCAATATTATTCTCCTCACACATAGTCATGGGAAAAGGTTTTGCATGTTTTGTTTTTCCCCCACCACCACAAAATTGCGAGGGCAGAGCCGTTGCCTTCCCAGGATGCACAGCACCCCTTCCCCCCTTCCAACAAATTTGCAAGGGCGGAGCCCTTGCCTTCCCAGGATGCACTGCACCACCTCCCCCCCCTCAACTATATTGCAAGGGCGCAGCCCTTGCTTCCCAGGGTGCACAGCGCCACCCCCTCCCCAAAAATATTACAAGGGCGGAGCCCTTGCCTTCCAGGATGCACAGCACCACCTCCCCCCTCTCAACAATATTGCAAAGGCGCAGTCCTTGCCTTCTAGGATGCACAGCGCCACCTCCCCCCTCCCAACAATATTGCAAGGGCGGTGCCCTTGCCTTCCAGGATGCACAGCACCACCTCCCCCCTCTCAACAATATTGCAAGGGCAGACCCCTTGCCTCCCAGGATGCACAGCACCACCTTCCCCCTCCCAACAATATTGCAAGGAGCCCTTGCCTTCCCAGGATGCACAGCATCACCTCCCTCTCCAAACAATATTGCAAGGGCAGGCCTCCCTTGTTGCCAGGATTCACAGCACCACCTCACCCCTCTCAACAATATTGCATGGGCTGAGCCCTCGCCTTCCAGGATGCACAGCACCACCTCCCCCTCCCAACAATATTGCAAGGGCGGAGCCCTTGCCTCCCAGGCTGCACAGCATCACCTCTCTCTCCAAACAATATTGCAAGGGCGAAGCCACCCTTCTCCCCAAAAATATAGCATGGGCAGAGCCGTTGCCTTTAGGATTCACAGCACCACCTCACCCCTCTCAACAATATTGCATGGGCGGAGCCCTTGCCTCCCAGGATGCACAGCACCACCTCCCCCTCCCAACAATATTGCAAGGCGGAGCCCTTGCCTCCCAGGATGCACAGCACCACCTCCCCCTCCCAACAATATTGCAAGGGCGGAGCCTTTGCCTCCCAGGATGCACAGCATCACCTCCCTCTCCAAACAATATTGCAAGGGCGAAGCCCTTGCCTCCCAGGGTGCACAGCGCCACCCCTCTCCCCAAAAATATTGCATGGGCAGAGCTCTTGCCTTCCAAGATGCACAGCACCACCTCCCCCTCCAATTAATATTGCAAGGGCGGAGCCTTTCAGGATGCACAGCACCACCTCCTCCTTCTCAACAATATTGCAAGGGCGGAGCCTTTCAGGATGCACAGCACCACCTCCTCCTTCTCAACAATATTGCAAGGGCGGAGCCCTTGCCTTCTAGGATGCACAGCACCACCTCCCCCCTCTCAACAATATTGCAAGGGCGGAGCCCTTGCCTCCTAGGATGCACAGCACCACCTCACCCCTCCCAACAATATTGCAAGGGCGGAGCTCTTGATTTCCAGGATGCACAGAACCACCCTCCCCCCTCTCAAAAAATATTGCAAGGGCGGAGCCCTTGCCTCCCAGGATGCACAGCACCACCTCCCCCCTCTCTACAATATTGCAAGGGTGGAGCCCTTGCCTCCCAGGATGCACAGCATCCTGGTTCAATTTTTGATTGTTACATTCTATATTTTAATTATTGATAATAAGTAGCCACCTAAATTATTATCGATTACTATATTATTATCGATTTTATATGTTTTGTAGAAGGATATAGTTTTTAGTTGTTATTGTAGCACGGCTGCTCCTTCCCCAAGCTCGAGCTTGCTCTTTTGGGGAAGCAATTTCTTATGATCTTATTTGTATAATACTATATTGTTATTGATTCTTTTTTCTGTTTGTTTGAAAAGTTTTATTTGTAATTTTATGAGAAATAAATAAATAGAATAAAATAAATAAATCAGTGTTCATCTAATGAAAATAAAAGTTCAATCAATGTTGACTTTCATGTTTAGCTTGGACAAGTTGTTAGATTCAATGAAAAAATGGCTTTTTGGACTCACAGGGTGGTACTGAAGAGGAGGTGCATATTTTCATTTTTGCCAAATTTCAATAGGCTATTCTGGAATATAAATTGATATTATTGAGTGTGGGATTGTGTTGCTGCACTTCATAGACCCCATTATCATGCATTTTGATCTTCCTGGAAATCCAGGTTGGCCCAGGTGGTTAATAATCATTTTCCTCACAAATATTGATGGGGAAGCGGAGATATTGAGACCATGAAGTGTTTTTTCCATCATTTGTTAGCAAAGTCCTCTAGGAGGGAGCAGATCACATCACCTATGTTCGATTTGTAAAGCACATTATTTTGTAAATTCAGTTTTTCCACTGAATCATTGAAGTTGTACTCCCCTCCCTCTCCCCTGGTGAGTGTGAAGTACTCACTTCATAAAAGCAACTAACCAGCCAAACAAGGGGCACAGCCAAAAAAATGGGGTATCAAAAGGGGGTGCAGGGGGCATAGCCCCCTGAGCAAGCGAGTTTTATTCTCCTAAAGCTTGCGCTATTTTGGGCTTACAATAAAATCAGCTAAACCTTGAAAATATAGGCAATAATCCAAAAGTGTGAAGATTCAATTACCAATGTTGGACAGACTGAATTTGACTCTAAAAAATTTGTTACACAAAATTTTGGGTTGCGGCGTGTTATAATGGCTCTATTACTGGCTTAAAACCAACTGTTGTTCTCTTCAATAGCACTATTGATGTTGTGAGACTTCAAAATGATGTGGAGGCTCCAGTGGAGAAAAAGGTGAACAATCATGATTGTGTTGTGATAATCTTGGTAGTCATTAAATCAAATGTAAAAATGGCCGTTTTCAAACCAGTCGTATTTGAAAAATATTCATCCAAAATACTCCAGTAACTTCTAAAATCAAGGCTTCGATGTTTCCGATCACTTTAGCTCAGTAGTCATTTTAAGAGGAGTGATCTATCTAATTTGATTCTTGTATTGAAGACTTACAGAGGACAATTTAGTGAGAGATTACCCTTACAATAAAATTTAATATTGAACCTAAACAGCTGAAATACGAAAAATATTAGATGTAGATATGATGCAGTGATTGAATAAAATATAATATAAATTTTTTATATTTGTCATATTGATTGGTGCAAAAAACAAGAAGTTTAAACTTTGAAAATTGTAACATAGACTAGCAAGAAGAAGACAAAAATGCTGATAAAAAATACTTCAATTTGATTAATACATTAATGAAAAAACATTGGAACCACTAAATATTAGATAGCAAGAAAGTATTCAAGTTTATGATAAATTAAGAATTTAATATTATTGAATTCAGGGTTGGCTGGTGGATGGTACTGTAGTGGAACTGCAGCACCCCCAGAGAAAGAGAGAGAGAGAGAGAAAAAGAAATTGTCTTTATATTCAATAAAAAGATACCTGAAAAGATTTCAGTTCTTTTAGTTTGGTGTTTGATAATGTGGCAGTCACACATAGAAATGAATTTTTGAAATTGATTTATTTTTCTCTTGTAGAATTAAATGAAGAGTGAGAATGAAAAGAGAAGTCGTCCCACTCCTAACTTAATAAAAACATAAGGAGTTAATCTAATAAGAAGTCAATCAGATCCTCCAATACTGAGTGATTTTAAAATAATATCTTCTGGCTTTGTGGCTGCATATCTAGAAATTCATAATAATTATGTAATGTATGAAAACAAAATTATTTTGTTTTGTGTTTGCTGTTTAACCTGTTTTCATTGAACTGTACCAATATTCCCCTGTTATGTAATCGCATGATTAGAGGTGAGATGTTTTCAAATACATGCTTTTCACCTCATGTAAAAACGAGTGAAAAATTACGATTATTGTAGAGCTGAACTTTAAAGAGCTGTATTTCGCAAACGGTTGGGCCTACAATAACCAATTAAGTAACAAATTGTAAGTATTTGAATTTACTTTCAAATCTATGTTGGATGTCCTAAAGGAAAAAGAGATTTTCAGGGATTAAGTGAGAAAAATTAAAAAGAGCGAATTTTTCGTTCGAATTTTCGCGTTTGAAGGGGCTTGTATCTTACAAACATACAGTTGAAGCACAATATAAAGTTTGATCTCAAATTGAAGGTAATTTAAGTTACTTCAATTATTAATATGTTCAATGTCCTGTATGAAAAAGTGATTCTTCAGGGTGAAAATTGAAAGGGGAAGGAAGGGGGCATTTGGGGGATGACATTTTTTGAGGGGTGGCATGAAGGGTGGACATTTGTGGGAAGAAGAGGGGGGACATTGGGGGAGGGGGGGGGTTTAAGAGGGTGATACGAAGTTCGCCGGGACAACTGGTTATTAAATAAAGGCCGACTTGTTGCCCATTTCATGCAACGCTATCTTTTAATTA
Source organism: Laodelphax striatellus (assembly GCA_017141395.1). Lineage (NCBI taxonomy): Eukaryota > Metazoa > Arthropoda > Insecta > Hemiptera > Delphacidae > Laodelphax > Laodelphax striatellus. The sequence goes on from CM029532.1 coordinate 31,521,428, forward strand.
CAAATTTTACTGGGCTAATTTGTGTGGCCAATACTGGCAGCGATGTGTTGACTTGACTTGATACTCGACGAAAGAAGATGGGTATAAGTGTTTGCAAACATTCAGTACTCAGAGAACTTCGCATGTGTGAGGCATTAGCTTCAGAAGTGTGAACACTAAATAATAATACTTCGATCCATTTTTTCGTGTCAGAAAATCAAATCGTGTTCTACTGAGTTCAATTCAATCTCACGCGTAAATTCCAAAGATAATACTTTTAATAGAAACATGATAAAATTTTCGAACTGTTGAATTGCATACTTGACAGTCAGCACTTTTCATCAAATACCTATTAGTTGCTAGACCCTAACCATAGTATCGAAACTCGACAAAATGGCGGAAGTTGTTTCTAGCTGTAGAGATTGGATTGAGAACAGCTGATCCATTATGTCGACTGCATATAGCAGAACCAATTAACATGTAAATCAGCCCCAGTCAGTATCATTAAACAGTGATTTCGACACAATAATCAAAACTTGAAGTCTAAAGAACCTTTCAAAGTCTAAGTGCTACTAAAAGAGCAAAGATAACTTTTAAAAGACCTTTTCAATGATCTGGGATTCAGCATTTTGTAGGTTAAGTATTGTGATATTGCTCTTTGAAACAGCTGATTTCTGACAAGTTGAATTGGATCCTGCTATACAGGCTACTAGCTATCGACAAATGAAAGTCAAAGCAGTACCAGTACAGGTAGAATTCAAAAGTGAAACATTAATAATAATGAATGTAGTAAAATGCGGTAGTGGTGATAATTATTTAACAGTGAATAATTGAATATTAAATAGTGGAATTCATGTAGTAAATTCAATTAAGTGGAATTTATCTTATCACAATAAGAAAATTCATCAAGCTTCTAATAATGGTTCGACATTGCTGCGTACTTAGTACCAAATCAAATTATAATTTCTACTTCGGGAGCCAACATCAATCTTTAAAGTTCCAAGATCCAGAACTAGAAGAAAATGGATTAAAATGTAATGAACTAGAAACTTTTAGATGGTGATGCTGTGTGTATTAAACATTTTTAATCCTGAATTTGTCAAGGCGAAGATCTGTTCACTTCATCGCAAATGTTGAGCTATTCTTTGCGGGTTCCACGTAAAAACCCATATATTAAATTGAAGGTAACAACTATTTTTCCAAATCGTTCAAATGAAATAGTAATTCCAAAAAAGCGTAAAGATCCATCAATTACGATTTGAAAAATAGAGCAGAGAAACGCAGAAGACTTTGTTAATGGACTGTAAATGATACAAGTGAAAATTTAGAAAGTTTCATGAAGGGACTGCAAAATAGGAACACATCTCCATTCCTCATGAAAAACTTTGATGATTTTGTGCTGTTTTATAAAATTCAGATTGATCCATATCCATTAATCAGTTTAAGTTTTAAAATTATCAAAATCTCTTGTGAAGTCGATTTCTTCACTAAAGAATATTCCTCACCATTTAGAAAACTTTCAGTAGTTATTTGGCACTGAAACAAATGTAATAGATGAATTATATTTGACGATAACTTGATGAGTCATTTTGGAAACTTCGAAGGAAATGAAATGGATTTCAATCCAACGACTTTCATCAAAGAATTTCTTGAGGGAGCTTCTTCCGAGAAATGGTCAATCGGATGACAATGAAAATATCAAAAAAAAAATTCTTCAAGAAGAGCTGCAACTCACTACTGACAAGAAAGAATTTGTTAGCAGCCGATTTGTTGAACATGGAGTGCTACATTATCATATACATTTCAGGCGCATACCTAGCCACTACCGTCTAGGTTACAAAGCCGCGATGCTAGGTTGCGTGCCAACGTCATCAGTGGTCGATGGGCTGAATGTTCATCAGCTTAACAACTCAAAAAGCTTTACTAGTCGTAATACGGTAATAGAAACTATTAGAAAGACTAATTCAAAACATCTCATTTCCCAAAAATATTTCTCTTAGTAGAAAATACACATTAGCCTTTGAGAAAACCAGTTCCAGCTCCTTAGTTGAGAATATTATATTTGTTAGGCAGGTTGAATGTAGGGAATAGAATAGAATAGAATAATCACTTTATTCACGCAGATTACAAAATATGTCGTTTAAATTCTAGGTCAAAAGAGTCATTACAATGAACGTCATTTAAAAATAATAAATACAGCATAAGATTAACTGAACAAAACATGAAGTAAGAAAGATTTTAAATGAAAATATATAGGTATAAATTTTAATTCAAGATTTTTGAATACAACTAATTCTACTAGTATGATATATTTTATTTAAATGAACGTCGTTGGAAATATAAGTAAGAAATATAAGTAATATAAGTATCTACATGAAAAGGCGGAGTTTGGACATATAAATGTCCATTCTTGGAGAAGGATGTGCAAGGACATCCTTCCATCAACATAACCATAGAATGAGGGATGGAATGAGGAGAGATTCAAATTGTAACTCAGGTTTAATATGAACTAAGTAAAAATTATAAGTACATATAATTATGTATCATTAATAATACTTCAGATGAATTCCTTATCAATCAATAGGAACTATTTATAGTTTATCATTTTATGGGTTCTATGTTTTTCTGAATTCTAAATTAGGCTTTGTTTAATAATGTGCAGTACAATTTGTTTAATAATGTACAATATAAACTGTTCTTATTTAATATTTTTAAAACACTATTTACACAATATCCTGCAAGATAGGTAGTCAGTAGAGTTATCTCTGTGTCCAATTTGTTCAAATCATCTTCAGTTATATCAACATTTTCATGTGGCATCTGAAAAAAAAGATACAATATTCAGTCAACTCCAATGATTTTAGAACATTATTGAGCATGAAATGATATAATATGAAGTTATTGCAGATTGAGTTATTAGTACTGTAATTGAAACATCCAATCAAATGTATTTTAGTGGGATGGTAGTCATAAAATTTTACAGAATGCTGTGGCATGGCTAACAAGCCCATGATCAACATAATCATTAGGCTGATTGCATATAGTTTATGAATAATTATAAATTTCGTTGATTACACAAAATGCTCATAATCACTACAATCATAAATACACAAAAAAGCATTCGATGCTATTAAAAAATGACATCTCAATTAATTTTTTCCAATTAGCTTTCACTAGAAAGCAGTACATTACATTCCAGAAAAGGAAGTTAACTCAATAGGATTGTTGTCAATTCATGATGCATGGCTACTCAATCCATTGAATAAATGATGAATTTTTGTTTCTGTCAAGAAAACAGTAACATTAAAACAATCACTTTACATAGAAAGTTGTCCATTTCAACAGCATTCAAATTCTTTGCAAAAAGTTTATAATAATTGAAACAAAACGTTTCAGGTTAGGTATGCCATCAAAGCATTTGCAAAGATTGTAGAAGTATTTAAAAAAAATTATGAGTAGCTATTACACTTAAATAGTTTATTAATGTTCAGTTAATGAGTAGATTTTGAAACTTACCTTGACTCAGTGAGCAAAACTCATCTTTAGTCTCTGAATTCACAAAATATACTCCGTACTTCAAAGAAATCAAACACCATATGTAGCTGTAGCCTATGTGGTTAGAATGAGAAAGTAGAAAACAAACAACAAGACTGCTTATCCACTAATAATGACGTCACAAGATTTTTGAACAAGCAGCGCTATGGCTTTGTAACTCTAGGTGGTAGTGAAATAGCACACATGCCTAAAGCAGACACAGGTCACTGACCCTACCACCATCCCGTATACTTACGCCGATTTTTAACAAATTTTGGCCCCAATTCCCACAGGATTACCTATATCTCAGAGACAGTTTTAAAGAGAAAAAACAAATGTTTAAAGGACCATGAGAAAATTGTGACTGTGTAATATGTTTGGACAGAGAATTTATATTAGCTCAGAATTTGATTATACCAGGCAAGAGAGATGATTCCCAAGGGATATGGCAGAGAATACTAGTATACAGAAGCTGCAACTACAATACTGAGATTTTCATGTACAATTCTCTTCTTTCTCGCACAAAAGATGTTATTAGGTTTATTTCAGTCAAAAATATGAATGCCGAAACACTTTTAAAATTGATGACAGAAGAAGTGATAAAGAGATTATGTATGAGAGTGGATTTGATGTTGTTGACTCTAATTTCTGATAATCACACTACAAATAGAAAAATGTCATTGAAATATTTATGTGGTGGTTCACTGAAATCGTTCATAACCTCAATCCCACAGTGACCAAACAAAATGTATTTTATTCTTTTTGACAATGTCCCCACATCTTGAAAATGTCTAAGAAACAATTGGATCAATATAAAAGATCAAACACTTACACCATTCCTGATGTAGCAATCAAATATTCAGAAATAATTTCCAAAAATGAATAGTGAAGTGGACTGAAGAATTGAGATTGCTGTTATAAGCCACCAATATACAACTGGTAGATGCAAAATTTTCCGATTTAAAAGATTTGTTCACACAATAGAAAAGATATGGTATTAAAACTAGCACTTTCAAAATTTGTCAAGAAAAGCATTGTACCCAACTAACTTGCATCGATTGAGAGACAAAACGTCTCCCTAGCACGGTCAAATATCTTTTGACTCAAAAACTTGTCGCTTTAGCTCTTGAGCTGTTAGAAAGAGTGAAGGAAGAGATATATCTAGAAAGGAACAATTCAATTTTTGAAATTGATTGGAGAAAGTGGTGGAATGTATGTAATGTCCAACACATCCACTACAAAGAAAGGGATTTACATGAAAAATAACAGGTTCCACACCCAATAAGAAGCTCAGATGATGAAAACTAAAATTTCTAGAGGAACTAAAATTTTTTCTTAATGTTGTACACTTCAGATGGAACTGGAAAACTGACAAATGAGACATACCTAGCAATAACACACACACTCACGGCAATAGTTCAATTATGCAAATACCTTTTGAAAAATATAACTTTTCCTACATACTCACTTCTAAATTACAAACAGACTGCTTGGAGGGTAGGTTTGGTCTCTATAGGCGATTGAGTGGATGCACGTATAATGTGACTGTAGAACAAGTACTTGAATGTGGAAAACTCAAAGTTCTTGGTTTGTTAAGATTGAAATCAGCAGAACATGGCGAATTTTCAATAAGCGACTTCTCTGACAAAATTACAAAAGATAAAGATAAGAACAGCCCTGAAAGTATTTGGAGATCTTGGAGCCTGCAATCGATGAAATAAGAGATATAAATGTCACTGATGATACAAAAAAAATATTTGTATGTATAGCTAGCTATACAAGTTTGAAGGTGTCCGAAAAGTTGAAAAAACACGAAGGAAGCAAATGCAGCAGTTGTTCTAACATATTGAAGTCAGAGAATTCCATATGCACAGAAAATAAAGAGAATGAATACTTCAACCGTATAAACCGAGGAGGTTTGAATAAACCATCAGAGTTCATGATCTTTCTGACTTCAAAAATGTATAAGCTTTTTCAAGCTCTAATAACCGAACAATATGAACAAGAATTTTTGAAATTGAAAAATCATAAGGATGCATTAGTAATTCTTGGTATGCAGTTAAGTGAGTCCATAATTAGTAATTGGAGTGAAAATTGCATGAAATGTGGCATACCGTTCAAAAAAATAGTCAAAAAATGTATCAAAGTTATCTCCAACATTTTCATAAATAATTACATTAAAATGTTGGATGATAAACGTGTGAGAAAAGAAATAGCAAGAAAATTGTCCAGCAACAGCAAAAGAAAAACAGATAATGAGAATAGAGCTTCTAGACTCAAACTAATGAAACTGAAAAGTGTCTGATAAACTGAAATAATGATAAAGTGAATTTCCTTCAATTTTAATGTTGTAGAATAATGTAAATCAATAAATTCAGACATTCTAGACTCCAAAATTCTACAATACAAATTTGAATTGACAGTGATAGGCTACAAACCTGAATTGATTGAAGTTTTTCAGTTTATCGATAGATAATTTTGACACTTTATGAGATCAGACTCCCCAGAGTGACAGAGTCCAAAGCTTACACATATGAAAATTGAGTTGAAAATCGTATACAAACACAAAGAAAGAACAAATTGACGTATAAAATGTATTTATTGTGCGCAGATTTACCACGCCAATAGCTTCTAAATTCTTCTACACAGCAAGGTTAATTTAAATGAACAAGATTAGTTATGTAGGTACGGTACCGTATGTATGAGAATAGTGAATTAGGTTATAACTTACATTTGAAAAGTTACAGAATTATTAACAGTAAAAAGTCAACGAATTTATCAATTCAATAGAATTCTTCAACTGGATGTATATGAACCACGTTTAACACTGAATTTGAGAGATCAAGACCGAAGATAAAATTCAAGATCAACCTTCAAGAACTGTTCTAATGTCTGTAGGCATATTATCAATGTGATAGATCAGACAGCTTATGATCAAAACCTGACATTTTAGGTGAGTAAAATCAACATGACGCACTCAATAGTTAACACTAGAACAACATATTATATATGTAATAATAAGAAATTGATTAAATTAATGACTAAAAGTTTTGTTTTTGATAATAAAACAACTATTCGCTTCAAAACTGGGCAATAAAGGTAGGTTACTTCTCAAATTTTACACGCATTTATAACGAAATTCTAACTTGAGTGAAATAAGTTTTATCATTGGTCACTATGACAAGATAGATATACTCTTGCTAATGAATTTTATAATTACAAACAATTTACAATCTATATGGTACTGAAGATCAATTAAAACTCATAACAATACAATGTAAACAGTAGTACTTTAGATGCAGTCAGCCCTCATGGTTCCACCATTTTGTTTGAGGGTTAGGGTCTGTTCTCAAGTAGGTGATGGCACTGTCAAGGTAATCAGCTGATGTGAGTGACATGAATCGAATTTGACTGGTTAGTGCTGATGCTGATTATTACGAATTTGAAGTATTATTGAAGATTCAAGATGTAGTTGTATCTAATAATTAGTTTTTGGTTCAACATGATAAACATCTGCTATCTGAAATATTTGTGAGTGAAATTTCTTAACGTCTTTATTTTTATTCAATATCCATATTGTCTGTTTCATGTGACGACGGTTGAAACGATTATTTCAACGTACGAATCGAATTTCGGCTTTTGCGGTTTGACAGGATGGTTGTGTGATTGCTTATCAAAATTATAGCCTGCCCACAACTTCCATAGAAATACTGTAATAATTAAATAGGTCAATTATTCAATGAATATGTGAATTCCTGCAACTTATTAATCTTGGCTCCAGTTTTTCTGCCAGCCAACATTTCCTTGAACCAGTAAGCTTTACTTTAGTGATGTGAATGATAGATTTTGGTTCAATATTTTTACCAGATGCTGTGTGAGATTGATATATTTGGTTTTTTAAACGAGTTTTTTTGAAGTATTCGATGGTACGTGGATTTCCTATCGTTTATTTTTCTCGTATTTTCAACACTTATTCTACATGAATGTTTTCTAATGATTCTTATAAGTCAAGTTTTTTTGTTGCATCTTCAATTTTATTCATTTGATAACAAATTATTATAATCTATCAAACCATGGATCAAATAGTGGAAATTCTCAAATAAATTTATTTTATATTTTTTCAACTATATGCCTATGCGTCTGGAAATCACGTTTTATTTAACGTTTTCATGTTTACGAATGATGTTTTGCTAGCTCTGTCTCCAGTCAGTAAGCACAGTCCGTTGAAAATATATAGGTTCCAGCTGTCTATTTTGTCTCTTTATATTCTACTGTTATAAAGATACAGCCAAATATTTTCTGATAGAGGGTGAGATAATTAACTTATGTAGGTGCATCTGTGTGCGTGTAACCAACAATCAAGCATCATCCTTTAAAAAACTGTTCCATGCAAAGTCCGCTCTGGCAAATAATTTTCAGTTTTCATTTGAAGCGAGCTAATTACCGTAATATGTGTCTCAAATCAGAATGATCACTGATCTTTTTAATAGGCAACAACGTTGATGTGAATGATATAGCAGGATTCTTTTAACTTGTCATGAAACAGCTGATTTAACGTCAGTAAACAAGCGTACATCAATCAGCTGTTTTTGACAATTTAAAAGAAACCTGCTATACATTCGATTGCACCTAGCCAGACGAAGAATATTGAATCAAATTTGAATGGTTCCAACTAATTTGATAGACTATTTTATATTATGAAAAATTTCAGAATTTTCCATTTCCTGACAATTTCATGAGAATTTAGAAGTCCTTTAAAACAGGAAACAGCATACCGTTACATACAGAGGACGTTTGATAGGGGGGGGGGGTCTTCCCCAGGAAATTTTGTAATTTTTACTCTCATAAAACACATTTTAATGATTCCTGTAATGTAAATATTCCTTTTCGGTTTTTGCTGAAACACCATGTTAATGTTCTACATTTCAGTTTTGTTAATGGCAACATGGCGGGCCACATAAAATCGGCTCGCGGGCCGCATGCGGCCCGCTGGTCGTAGGTTGGGCAGCCCTGGTGTAGCCTACAGTAGTTTAAAAAAATATATTAATCTATTTTCAATATAGTTATTCAGTTGAGTTCATGAGGGAGCTCATAAAATATCTTCTTATATGAAATAAAATGACGTTCTATATCTAAAAGAACTTGGTTTACATCAAATTACAAAATAGATGGATTTTTTATAATTCTGTTTGATACACCCATAGTCGTTCTCATGACCTTTTATCAATATGTTTTTATAATAATTTAGATTATGATTTGGTCGATATTTTGCAGCGTTATAATGGAGAGTTGGACAAGCTTGTGTCTACTCGCCTTTATGATGATAAGTTCAGCCTCCAGTCAGCTAGATTACTATATGGAATCACAATGGAGAATGATGTGCCCAAAACTCCTGCCGCAAACACTAGTTGGCTACGTTCCGCGTGGAAACACCACAGCGGGCATTTTCAAGAAAAACGAAAGAATTACCCATTTAGAAATGTGTGTCAAGGTGTGCTGCACTCATCCATCATGTAATGTGGTGTTCATGTATAAAGATATTTGCTTTCAGGTAGGAAAATACTCTTTATGCGCTTTTTTGAGCTATCCTGTCAACCTTACTTTTAATCTAATCGGTATTGATCATTCTTGTTTGTGCGTTTCCCAAAAATTCTCAAACGGTACTCAATGTAGTCGCTTTATCTATCGCTCTCCCTCCCTTGAATCTATATTAATCCTTGAATAACATTTAGCAAAAGATCACCAACAAATGTTTTACTACTATAAAAGCTTTGTGATTCAATTTGACGCCAAAAATAAGTAGAAATCCAATACAGCATTTATTTGTCGCTATAATGCAAACAAACTTCTGGAAGAGCTAATAACTTAAATCGATTTGTCTCATCTAACGGAAATTTAACAATATAATCAAACTTGGAAAAATAATAGAAAATTCTTGGAAAGATGATGTGTTTAAATCTTTATTCTTTTGCAAATGGAATAGAGAGGGTTGGAATCCCTGTGAATTCTTTTATTTTTTCCATCTTCCTCTCACTGAGCTCGTTTCCAAACTTTTTCATTTGAAAAGTGTTACACGATTTTTTACCAAGCTTGTAATCACATAGTTTTCTTTTCCCCAGATTGAATGCAACTCTGATGAATTATGTGAACCAGTGTATCGAAAGGAATTGCAATTTTCCGAGAACGTCCGCATGGTTCTGGTTCGACCTGTATCTCAAGATAGTCATTGGCGAGATCTGTTCGACCTTCCAGAAACAGATTTCCAAAAGTAAGTTTGTTGATTCGATGCTCAATATGTTTTCAAAGCACGAATAAATGTAAATTTACTTGGTTATAAGGCTAATTACATTGGGTACTTTAATGTTCAATCGATACCGTAATGTGCTTGATCATAAAGCTCTCGATTCGTATAAATTTTCTGATAATTCTTCTGATATTGCATGATCATAAAATTTCGTCTTCATAGTTTAATCAATGACATTAGAAAACTAATATCCACTTGTGAGGATAATGTTGGGTTCATTACATTCATCTTCTTGTTTGATATCTGCACTCCTCAATTTTAAACTGTGAAAGATTTTTAAATTCTCATAACCTTTTTCTGCTACAAATAATTTTGTCAAGGACATAGAGGGTTCTAAAGTAGATTAATCGGGGAGTTTGAAATTGTCTAAGAATCGCACATATGAAACAAAAAGTAGCATACCATTTGAATGCTTTTTTCAATGTCATAATTTCCTGGTAGACTTTTCTCTAGTTGAGCTCATTGTATTAGAATGCATTTTTATGTTTGTGTCAATACTCCATTATGCGGGTGGTTATTGCTTCTAGACCATGATAAATATTCATGAATGTCAGTGCACGGAGTCAGCACATATAACACATGTTCATCATTCTGTCTGTTCCGTTTAATGCAAATTTATGCGAACACCTTATCAAACTCAAATTTACAGCTGTAAATAGTATGGCTGATAATTGATAGCTGAAAGTTATAGGCAGGTCTCGTAGTACCATAGTATTGTATGCGGTCTATTGCTTATGTTTTAACCTACAAGTTGTCAAATTATCTAAATGTGTATGAAATTGATTTTCACACTGTTTTTCAATATTCAAGTGATATGCTATTCAGTTTATGTCTCATACATTCCGTATAATAAGTGAGTTCTTCCTTTTCAAAAAAACCTTTAACGCTTTTCTCCTTCGTGATTATATTAATAAATTTTGACATTGACCAAATCTTGGCTCTGTCTAGATTAATAATATTCAATTAATACTAAAATAATTAATAAAAACTATCTAATTCAGCTTAGATGGACTATTTGGAAAAGTGTTGTATACGGCATACTGTATATTTATACACTTGGAGCTTTCAAATATCTGTGTATTGAACTGAAAAACTCAAGGTTTATGCTATAATGTACAGAACTTTACTATAATCCAATTTATATTTCCTTTTCTGAGACTTACACCCATAAATTGTGTTCTAAGTATACAAATTGTATTTTGCATCTCCAATTCACAATAAGTAAAAATTTGTAATCTTCTTTAAAAAAAAAAAAAATTATGTATTATTTTAGTACCGCATGGAAAGGCACTAATTGCTGTCATTGTGGGTCATTCTGTAGGTTTCACATGCAACTCCCTTGGGATTGATTTGCGTGAAAAATTAGTGATTGATGCGGGCATGATGAAAATTGCTCACTGTATAAAGATAGTCTTCTTAATTTCAAGAAATATAAAAGAATATTAAGTGAACAGATCACAATGAAATGATTTTTATTTTCTACGAGGAAACCAATATTCAGTTTAAGAAACATTGCTGTAAAATTCTCTAAAATAGCTGTCATATTCTGAAATGTTGAAAAATTAAAAAAATTTAATTGTAAATAAATCTTGCATAAACTATTTTTCAAATTTATTAGATTATTATACTATTAATAATTCCAATTTGAATGTTTATTCATTTCATGAATCAACAATTTGAAAACTAATCTTATCCATGAATCTTGAAATATTTAAAAATATTTGATTATAGTCAATAGTCATATTTCATTTAGATCAATACTACGGGATACGGCCCATACGGTTGATGATATTATTGTTGACAATTTACTGCACAATATGTGGGAAGAAATAACAGGCATCCCTACTTCAATCCCAAATTTGTATTACACGTTCTAGAGGTTATGTACTTATGTTCATATAAAGTTATGAGTCTTTTTCTACCGATAATATTGATCCAAAAACTACAAAACAACTAAAATTTCGACTTTTGAAGATTAAGAAGCCGAATACAAATTTACAAAACAATTATAAAACTTTTAAAAAATCCTAGGTATATTAAAATTGAGATATTTCAAATTCCACTCAATTATTGGGAGATATTGGACCGTAATCATGGTCATGAATAGCTCTAGAAGGCCAGAATGATACCGCTCCTCTGTCTCAAAGTAATGAAATGAAATTGAAAATAATATAGAACATAAGTGGAATGATCGTTATCATTCCGTATTACAATAATTAATAGAATAGCAAATGCAATAACTATATCAAATGAACATCTACTCTAAATGAATGTGTTTTTTTTTTATTCTAGTGATGGAAAAGATGAATTAGATATGGCTGGAAGTACGAGGTACGATTCCAGTCAATGCACGGAAGTGGGATGTCCGGAAAATGAGATATGTTCAATTCGAACAACTGGGCATGGAATTTGCATTTGCAAAACGGATTATGTGAGATCGTTGACTGGAGACTGCATCTTGGCAACTGGTAGGCACTTCTCGATTTCATTATAAAATAGAGCATAACTTGCTAGGAAACTAGCGCGAATTACGAGTATTTTTCAAGCCTAGGAAAGCTGATTATTCATCTTCAGATTTTTTTTAGAAACTTTGTTGGAGGTTTTTGAAAATTATAGTTATTTTTAATATTAATAAATCATTCGTTCTATAAATCTTGATCAAGTTAAAGATATTTTGAAATAGGCTATCGTTTCAAAAGTAATGGAATGGTTAGATAGCTTACTTCCTGATAAAATATTCAGATTCCTGAATATAATATTGATAATCTGTTATAAATTACATTTTATATAATTATTTTTTCACAATAAATTATAATAAAACGCTACTTATTCCTCTTGTGCTAACTGATTTCCAGTTCTCAGCTAAAAATGATTTATTAACATAGGCTATTTCTTGGTTTGATAGGAAATATAACCAGTGCTCCAGAAATTCTCCAGTCACTCTCATCCCATTCAGAAATGGATCCAGGAATCACAAAGGTAATATCACGTATCAGCATGCTAAGGATATCTAATGAAATTTCTTGACAGTAATCTGTTATTGCGAAAATCTCTATAATGATCAATGTCAGGTCAGTGAAAATATGATTTGACGAATATATGAATGACAGTGTAGCATTTATTTGTTGTTCATCTATTATATTATATTTTTTCAATCATTCTTCCTCAATCATTCATGGAGGATTGTTTGGAGAGATTATCGTTCAATGTATTCTTATTTAAAAGGAAATGAATTCATGTTGCTCACAATTTTGCCATGAAAATTCACGTACAGTATCAATGTACTTGATGATGTTTGACGCTTGATTTTTCTGGAAGAATGTTTTTATATCGTTTAAGCTGAACGAGTTATCTATTCTTACTGCATTTCCTTTAATAGTTCCTCTGATTAACCTATTGTAAAATAGTTTGTTTTGATAAAGAATTATTGAATTATACTCTAGAAACTTCATCAAGTTTGATGAATTGGTCTCCGACATTCATTCTGTACAATTTATCCATTCTCAGGGACGGCTTCTCTATACTAGTCAAAAACTATGAGTTTTTTCAATCGGAATTAAATTGTGCTTAATACACTAAATCGAAGACTCAAATTGAAATTCTTGGTGTAGAAAATGAATGTTATTCCTAAAGATTTATTGAGTCTACAAACGATGCGAGTTATTATTATAACATTTCCTTATATAAACCATCTAATCCATAATCTGAATTCTATTTACTGTATGGTATAATAATGTTATATTTTGTTTGTTTTATTCTCCACAAGAATACTATATATTATTATTTTGTTTTGACATATGCATTTGATTTCCTTGTTCATTGATTTGAGAATAAAAATTTAATTCTTTTTTTCAGGTGTTTGGTGAAGGTGGCGTGGAAGAATCGTCGAAAAATCCAGTCAAGCAGTTGGTTGTCTCTGCCTTGTCCAAAGAAGTCCGTCTTCCCGAGAGTGAGGCCACTCTTTCGGTTTACACAGTTCCTGCTGAGCAGCCTGGTAAATTCATGCATAAACTCAAGCTCAAATTAATTCAAATATTTTATTAAGTTTTATACATTTTTTTTCTATTTTTTTGGTAGATCATGTTATTAAGCTTTATTATTTGTCATGTTATAAGCTTTCTATTAAGATTTTTTATCATGTTAATTAGCTTTTTTAGATTAGAACTCGAAGCTATGCCAGTAGTATGGAATGACGTTATGCGACTGCTCGATTAGATTGACCATTTTTAGAGATCCATGAAATAAGGAAATCATGATGAGTCATTTAGTTGGTTACTAAATTATGAAGAGTTGAAGACTTGAAATATGTGGAAAAATAATAATTGTCTCTTATGCATGATCGTCATTAGATTTTAAACCACAAGTTGTGTATGTTGTATTGACGACTTGGATTTCTATTCAATTCGAATATATTCTATTTCTAGTCTATTTTCATTTGAATCCTCACTTTACGTGTTACACTTTTCCATCCATATTGTTTTATTACTTTCGTCTCCAGCAATTACAGTACAGTATCTTATCTGGCATGACTTATTCGAAATTCTTAAAAAAATCGGAATTTTCTAACTCTAATGATTACTGTTTGTTGAAGCGATTTACAAATCACGTTTTTTAATTGATTACTGAAAATACGTGCTTTCAGGGGAACATTACAATTACGTATGGACATTGATATCGAAGCCTGAAGGAAGCAGCAGTGGCGCAACTATGAACGATCAAAATGGCGGAACTCTGAAACTGAGTAACTTGAGCGAAGGAGTCTATACTTTCAAAGTCACAGTTTCAGCTCCTGGTGTCTATGGAGAAACTCTGGCTAATGTCACGGTACTACCGAGTGAGTTGATTTCAAATTCATCTTATGTATATCATAAGTTCTACTCATGCGATTAGTGTATGACGTATCAGATTGACCTGAAAACTTTGTACCGTAGGCTATGCTAAATACCAAATTCATGAATAATTTTCTAATTTTCTCCACTTCCTTCTTATTAAGTTGTTTTTAATGCTATTCTATAAAGATTACTAATAATTCTAAAACATCAATTCATTATTAATTAATGATATAACATTAATTTAATGCTATTACTACTATTCCATTTCAATCATGATCCTATTTTCAATTTAAAATACGCGTCAGTTGTTATAGTTAGAAATTTGTAATGATGAACATGATGCAAAAGAAAATGTGTAAAGCCATTTCATGTAGTGAAATAGAACTATTTTATCTCGATGATTCTGTTACCAGCATTACCGGCTGTTGTATATTTTTATTTGTTGAATTTTTCATAATAATATTAAAATGATTGATCCGATATTAATTTTACTATTTGAAAGTCTCTTTGATATCAAGTGTGTTTTATGCCAGTTTTCTAGTTGAATTTATGCTTTAGAATATCTACAATCTTATAGGTTATAGATATAGGAGGTTTCAAATCTCCTCAATAACTCCCATCAGATACGTTCAAAACAACAATAAGTTGAATAGTTTTGACAAATTGTACATATTATGCAAAATTTAAAAAATCTATGAACTGTTTTCAACAGTTCCAAACTCGCTCAATAACTTTTATTCAATTACTATTCCAGTTGACGGAACGTTAAAAGAAAATTAAATGAACTTGATAAACATCTCATCCCACAAGCATTCGCTCCTGTGAGCAGCCTTCTTCTTACTTTTATGTATTTTTGCTGTATACGAAGAAGAATTTCAATAGAGATATGAAAATGATGGAACTTGCTTTTTCTTATATTTTGTTTCCTAGGAATTGAATGAACCATAGCCGTATCCGTATTTCATTCCTAGGACGTTCTGAACGTTTCCATATTTTGTTTTCAGTGAATTTAATGAACTGCCCCTATTTAATTTCTATTAAGTTCTGTTATTCATCATCTTCATCACCTAGATGTATTACGATTGATTTGCATTACGATTTTTGATATTTGATTTCGATTAAACCCGCCAACTATTGTGATATTATTCACAGAGAAGCGCATCAATAAGCCGCCAGTAGCAGTGATCACTCCATCGCAGTTGACAGTGAAGCTGCCCAACACTGGCGCCGTGCTCGATGGCTCGCCAAGCTACGACGATGACGTCATCACCAGCTACCATTGGGAGTTGCAGCAGGGTCCGCTCGGCTATCAGCCGCACCTCCAGGACACTCCCACTCTTCAGTTGAACAATCTGCAAATACCTGGAAATTACACGTTCAAGTTAGTAGCAAATATTATCGTTCAATAACTTTGCAATTCTGTAACAAGTATCAACACTCTTCTAAACAGAGACTGATTTTCAATCAGCTTATTGTACCGTCTGGCCATTTTGCTAATTCTGGATTAAAATAATTGATATCGCTTGATGCAACCAAGCATAAGTAGCCCAAATGGAGTAGCCAGTGTTCTTACGAGAATTCTCGTATCTCCACTACAATGTATTATGTCGTAGAATACAACCAGATCAAGTTTATAATTTATAATGTCATAATGATTATTCAAAAACAATTTCAAGTCCTTTTTGAAGAGCCAATTCCAGTAACTTGATGGCGCATCAGCTATTTGCGCTATAGAATTATGTCTAGCAGAAGGCTAGAAGGCTACACTGGAGCTTCTGCGTTTATATGATCGTGTACATTAAAATAACTTAGTTTGTATTTATATTTTAGAATTTGTGTTTAATGCTTAGAAAAATATGACTGTGTTAGAATCTGCTTCAAAACATTTTCATCGACTTCCGAATACTCCAAGATCACGTTCTGTTTCTTACTGTGATTTATAATACTTGAATAGAGAAAGATTAATGCTTTTCTTCTGCCATGGAAATAATTTCTAGATATTCTAACGAAATCATGGTTGTTAATTTATCCCTGTCATTTCTCAAGTTGACTTCAATCATAAAACTGTGTGAAAACTTTAGTTGGCAGTAATATTATCTTGCAGTGAACTGTGATCGAATCACTAACCTTTGCTTATCAGACTAGTGAGATAAATCAACTCTGCTTGGGGCTATTATGATTATAAAGAGGGTCCAAATACGTGCATAAAACTTATCTACTCTGGCTACTTATTTTAGGGTTTGGTAATTTTGTTTGATGAAGATTTAAATAGAATTAGGAATCATAGCTCCAAAACTATGTTGTGTGAGAATAATATTATCCTCTGTCGATTTTCTCATCTTCGTATCAAGCACTAAGAAAAATCTTGTGGAAATAAAATTCTAGCCCAAGTATGTCATGTAAAATATTTTTTTTTCAAATATGCTAATCATTCTCTTTTATGCCTTTCAGATTGACTGTAAAAGATTCGGACCATGCCAGCAATTCGACTACAGCCAATATCACCGTTTTGAAAGTGCCTGATTATCCTCCAGTCGCGAATGCTGGCCAAGACATAATAATCTACCTACCTCACAACAGTGTCACTCTTAATGGAAGCTTGAGTACCGATGACAAAGGCATTGAGAGTTGGGAATGGACCAAAGCTCCGTCTGATCAGGACAAGGCAGTTGATATGCAGGTCCGTTTTCATGGTTCTCATCATATATGACTACCAGAATGATGGGTTGAATTTTATCAAATAATATACATGCTGCCTACAACTTTGGGAGGTCTAGGTTCTTCTCTTGAGAAGATTCACTCTAGATTCCTCTTGTCAATGAAGAAGGTATCAACCGTCTGTTATAATTCTATACCCTGAAGTGATTCATGATTCACCAAATTCAAAAAGACATTTACCGTAATAAAAGATGTAGGCCTACTAAACTTTTAAAGCGCACTAGAAATTGAAAAACAGTTGAAAATGGATTTTCAGATACTGAATGATGGGTCCAACGTTGTTGAGCATCGAATTCTCTCCAAAAATATTTACGTGATATAACATACTAATTTTTTAAAGTGATTTTATCCAAGTTTTCTTTTGCAGAATACGCGCACTCCATATCTAAAACTATCAAATTTGGAAGAGGGCATGTATACATTCATCTTGAAAGTAACTGATGGATCAGATCTCTCAGATACATCTCAAGTTCACGTTTTCGTTAAACCTCCAACCAACAAGCCACCCATAGGTGAGTACTAAATTAAACTTTATTACTTCATTTATTTCACTGTTTCATAGAGAACAAATTTTATTTTCGTAATAATTGATGGAACAATTAGCTTTCTAATATTTTATTCAAATTTCTCCAGGGGTTTCTGCTCAGTTCTTAATATTTTAAACGAGTTGTTAGGTTATTCGAAATTTCCGATCTTCAATCAAATGAGTATTGTTGGTTGTTTTCTGTATTCTTCTCAATATTGGAGCTTACTGAAGCAGTTAAATGTTGAAAATGAAGTTTAATTTACATAATAAGTGGATGATTTGGAATTGATTAGATAGAATAATCAAAATGTAAGACAAGCGGCCAGTTGCATGAAAATCCAATTGGATTTAACCACCTTTAGATGCCGTCATTTCACAGTTCTCAATAGAGATGTCTTGCATTGATTCAGATTGATGGCTTCGTTATGATGGTTAAATACGATCGGATTTTCGTGCAACTGATCGTATCATATTGAATGCATAGAATGTTGAATTTCAATATTTGGAAACTTCTGTATAGAAAATATTCGTGTTAACTGATTTATTAACAGTTCTGCCTTCATTTTTCAATTTATAGCGATTGCGGGCTCAAATCAAACTGTAGCTCTTCCTCAGACATGGGCTCTACTTAATGGCTCCCAAAGCTCTGATGACATCCAAATTGTTTCATGGAAGTGGGAACAAATAAGGTATAGTGTATTATTAATTCAAATAATTTTTCATCTAATAATTTACAGTGTGCAACATCAAATAATACCAACCAAGCCAGAATGATTTTCCATAGCTTAAGCTTTTTTATTTGAAGATTTTGGTTTGTTTATCTTGTGATGTCCCAAACTAGCTTTCAAACTCTGTTATTATATTGTCTAGAATGAAATTATTCTAGAATGATACGTTATTTCCATTATCACATCGTTATTTCCCTGCTCCACTTCAGATAAAATGTATTGTTGCAAATCTTTCTAGATTTTCAGGTGTAAGGTGTAAGTAAAACATCTTTGTTGATGATTTCTTAAATATAAAATATGATTGTTTCAGCGGACCTAGCAAAATCACTTTCACCTCTTACAATGAGTCTATCACCAATGCCACTGAGTTGACAAAAGGAAAATATGTTATTCAGTTGTCCGTTGTGGATGGAAATGGAAATAAGGCAATGGATAGACTTCAAATCACAGTTACTCAAAGTAAGTTATCCTCATTTGAGATACTGTACCATAAAAAGCTCAATTTCTTATTGTCATTCAGTTGGAAATGATTTGAGGTAGATAAATAGTCAGCCACTTGTACAAGTAGATCAGCCAGTTTTGCAAAACTCAATTAGATTTCGATCCTAAATACACATTTAAACTGTGATGTACTTTTGTAAAACTACGTTTAAACTACGGTACTTCTATTTGGCCGATCATGATGTGTTAAATGTTTCATTCATCCTAAAGAGCGGGGTTTGAAAATCTTAAGATACTGTTCAATTATATTGTTTTTTAATAATTAATATTTTTATTGTTAAATATGATACGTTCATGTCTTCGAGGGACGTCTTGATAAATGGAGGATAAGTGAAACTTTTGTATCGTCATTCTAAATTGAACTGTGGCTCTAAAAGCAACAATATGCAACTATTATTCTTGAAATTTCGATTGCTATTGTTTAGTTTATTTATCAGAGATCTAATTATATAAAATAATAATCATACTCAACTTTATAAAGTAAATATTTTCATTCAACCAAACTACACTATTAAATTTATTTAATAATGTCTGATTACATCTGTATTATTCACCAATCATTTTCTTCATGTCTGGGCCTGGGCCTGGCCTGGTGTGAAAGAAGCCTGAGTCACACCGAGCTACTTTATTATTAGCTGCCAGCGAAACAGCTGACACTAAATAGCAAGAGTGGGATAGGAAGTAGCTTCTAGTATAGCAGGATCCATTTAACTTGTCGTAAATCATATGATCGACGAGCATATGATCACAATACTTAACCTACAATAATGCTGAATCTCGCAGATTATTGAAAAGGTCTTTTAAAAAGTTATTCTTTGAAAGGTCTTCTTTAAAAATACCTTTTTAAAGACTTTAAAGGTCTTTAAGACTTTCAAGCCTTTTGATTATTGTGTCGAAATCACTGTTTAATTATTACTGGATCAGCTGATTTATGACAAGTTAATTGGATCCTGCTATAGTAGCTGCTATTAGAAGCTTTTGCGTATGTCACACACTTGCTACTTAGTGTCAGATGTTCCGTTTGCAGCTAATAAAGTAGCTTGTTGGGCTTCTCAGACTTCAGTGTTATAGATTTGAGTTGTATTATCTGACCTAGTACAATTTCTTATAGCTACAAAATCATTATTGCTGAGTGATTGTGACTGTTGATGGTGATTTCAGACAGCAACGCGGCGCCGAAAGCGAACGCAGGGGGCGACCAGACAGTGGTGCTGCCCGTTGGCGTGCTGCTGCTGAATGGCTCGCAGTCGACCGACGACCTGGGCATCGCCAAGTGGCAGTGGACGCGCGAGCCCACCAGTCTCGCCCTCGGCACTGTCATTGCCGGCACTGACGCCTCTCCCACTCTCATGGTGCCTTATTTATATCAAACATAACTATTTCAACGTTAGTGAATACTCTGGAAAGTGAAATCGATCTTCAACCTAAGTGGAAATTAGGTTATACACGGCGAGGTGAAACTACCTTCGGGTCTCCCCACCGTTCAAAGCTATACAATTTCAATAATAATGACTCATATTCCACTATAAATCTATAAATTGAAAGAATTTTTGATTTTGAAGATTTTTCGAGACTTATAAGTTGAAAATTCAGTGTTGGACTTAACCTATAATGTTTTCCATATTTCCCATTAGGGAAAACTGGATGATTCGGCAAGGTGGAACACCCGAAAGGGTCTCTCCGCCAAAAAAGCCATAAGCTTAGTAATATTCCACTGAGCATATAGTTATAGTACATATTCTGATAATTGAGCATTTATAGTTCGTGGGGAACCTATGGCCATTCGGTGGCTATCCGGTTTGCCGACTTGTAATTTGGTTACTCTAATTTAGAAAGTTTTAAAAGTAGAAAACAACATACACTGTATATCATGTTTAATTTAATTTGTCAGAAAACAGCTGTTTCTATTATAAGTAAATAGTGATTTTACGCAGCTTTGACACAACAATCCAAAGATTAAAAGCCGTGGCGAAGCGTGGTATACTTATTTGGTCATCGCCGGGTATATTTCCTATAGGACCAAATGCTTCGCCACTAGGTTGTTAGAAGTCTTAAAGACTTTTAAAGTCTTTAAAAGACCTTTTTAAAGAAGACCTTTCAAAGAATACCTTTTTAAAAGACCTTTCCAATAATCTGCGAGATTCAGCATTTGTAGGTTAAGTATTGTGATACTGATAGTCGAAACAGCTGTTTTCTGACAAGTTAAATTAATCCTGCTATAGTGTCGATCGTTTAGTCCTGGTGTGCGTTGGACATTAGAAGACTGAGGAACAGGTGGCTTTTATCATGTTGTAACCGAATTCAATTTGTTCATTGTATTGGATATTTCAATTGAAATTCAATTTGTATTGGATATGTCTAGTGCTTGATATAAGTTAATGCTGTTGTTAGTCATTTTGAATTTTTATCACATTTCAAACATGAAAACGTACAATTCGGAAGATATTTCAATAACTTTTAAATTTCTGTTTATTTCACAAATGTTATAATTTCTAAACCAATATTTACAAGAATCCAAATCTTGGATTCTAATAACATGTGAAATTAACAGTGAGAAATTATAATTATTTATTGTTTTCTTATTATTATGATTCAGTTCATTGTCACAATCATTTTTCAGCTGACGAACGTGGTCGCTGGAAGATACGTATTTCGACTGAGAGTAACCGATGATCAAGGGGAATGGAGTGAAGACACAGTTTCAGTGATTGTAAAACAAGGTAAAAATAAAAATACATTTATTGCTAAATTTAATTCACAAACTTTATTAAAAATCTCAAGTTATATTTAGTTTCTGATATTTTTATTCCAGCATTATAGCATTTGACATTACCAATATTACTTTCTTTCTTGGTTATTTTTTTAGGTCTTGTTTTACTGGCACTAAGAGTATTGAGTGAAATTCAGGTTAGGGTTCAGTTCCATTGTTATCTTAGTAATGAACCAGACAAAGTAATTGACAGACAAATAGTCGACAAAATGCGACCTAAAGGTCGTAGCTCAAATTATACGTTACGAACTCTTTTATCAAAGGAACGGTTATACTAGTGTCTACTTTTTGCAATTTTAGGTGTGAGAACGCTCATTAATCAACACTTTCAACATTTTAAATTATCACAGGTAGCAATAAGTGACGCAGAGTTGGCAGTTCTGCCATTACACTGAAATTTTTTGAGTCTCACATGCGTATCCCCCTCACGTCACCTTCCTGCTCGATCCTTCTCTTTGATAGATAACTATAAATGATTTATTAGAATACCTGGAAATGCCTTACCATGATGCCAGTTGTAATAAAATTCATAAGTTGAAATGAGCGGTCCCTCACCTATAGTTCGAATAAAACTAGTTGTCCCTTGGCCTGGTGCTCAAGAACCACTCAGTAGAAACGCAGAAAGTCCGATGTCCGAACAGCTGACCATTTGATTCAATGATGCTAACAAATTGTTAGTATACCGTGGCGAAGCGTGGTATACTTATTCGGTAATCACCGGGTATATCTCCTATGGGAATATTTACCTATTTCCTATAGGAAATATACTCGGAGATGACCAAATAAGTATACCACGCTTCGCCACTACTAACAATGTTTCTACTGAGTGGTTCCTGAGCACCAGGCCAAGGGACAACAAGTTTTATTCGAACTATAAAATTGTTGATATCAAGGTAGCAAATAACTACTGCCCATCTTTGGGAACCTATCGACTTGACAGTCCACTGGCAGTGTTAAAACGCAGATTTACAATATCTAAGTTTCAACCTACAGTATTATCTCTTGATGAATAACAGTATCTTATTTTTAGCTTTTATCTCGCGATAAATTATAGTATCTTAATTTCCAACTTATTGTATTTAATTAATATATTGAAAAGTAACAGTATGTGAGGAAACTAGGGAGATTTAAGTACAATTTTGGAAAATGAATAGATTCAAGATGGATAAATCTTAGGTACATGAATTGTTAAAGGATTAAATAATTACCTTAGATCAGAAAAGATGAAATTGATAACAGAATAATAGTAAATGAGGAGCCCAATGCAAAAGAGTGACTTACAAGCATTTACAAATTTAATGAGTGTTCTGTGCTGTGTTTTAGTGTTATATATTTTTCGGACTTAATAAAATCAAAAAATCCTTTTTTTAAATGCTGATGTCTGTTTTCTAAGTAAAAACAAACTTTCACCATGTTCCCTATCAAGGGATAATTGGTTATGTTGGTGAAGTGGAACAACCCTACTCGGGTCTCCACACTATCACAGACAACATAGTATAGTTAGTCTATGCCACTATTAAAAGCCATACGCTAAATAAATAATAAATAATTTACAAATTTGAGATTATTCCTGCATCTTATGAATGCCTTAATCGAGACATGAGTTTCCTGGAACTTTGAGATATGCCTCTTAGTATTCCTCAAATTGAGATAATGCCTCATTGGGCTCTTCAAATGGTTAAGATAGGGTGGAAGCCATCTTTAATGGTCAATAAAAAATTCGTATTCTTATTCTTTTTCTTATTCTCTTTATGAGTTACAACATCTAATTTTCAATTAATTATCTCTTCACGATGTCTTGGTAATGTGTAAATGGTGGCCTGTTGTCTCAGACCCGTACCTGTACCAGCTGGTGGAGCTGACACTGAACATAGAGGCGGGCCGGCTGACGAAGGCGCAGAGCGACTCGGTGATAATGAAGCTGGGCCTCCTGCTGCACGACGCAGCCAGCCTCGTGGTGCGCACTCTGCGCGCAGACCTGGCTACGGGGCGCGCAGTTCTCGTCTTCTTTGTGCGCGCATCTGCCTCCGCCTCGGCGCCCCCCCTCGCCGGGCCCCTCGTTGTCACTACGCTCAAGCACAAGCTCGCTCAGGACTCGGTGCTGCTGCAGCTGTCTGTTGCCAACATACAGACGGCTATCTGCCAGAATAACTGCTCAGGTCAGCATCGCACTAATCAATATTCTTTGATTGGTTGCCTAGTTATAAAGCGTATCTTTGAAAATAGTAACTGGAATGTATTCTACAGGGTGTTTCAGAACTCCCTACCAATACTCTAGGGCATTGTTCCTGGGTGAAAACCATATCTAAATATCATATTTAAATTGTCCATAAGTCCTTAGTTACTCACACAGCTGCCATTTTGTTTTTTTCACTTATTATTTTTTATCTCAATAATGGTGAAACATACGGAATTGAAACTTTGCACCAACAATCATGACAACTAGACAAAGCTATAAAAAAATTATGACAATTTTTCAAATCCATAAAACAAAATGATATTTAGATATGGTTTTTACCCAGGAACAATGCCCTAGAATATTGGTAGGGAGTTCTGAAACACTGTAGGTTTTCACCCAGGAACAATGCCCTAGAATATTGGTAGGGAGTTCTGAAACACTCTGTAGAAGCTGGTACAACATAGAAAATCAAATCAAAAACTTTATTGAGATCTCTACAACATGCATCACGTGTCCTCATGTACTCTACGGTCTGCATCACAGTAATTAATATTCTTTAAATGGTTGCCTCTTTAATATTCTTTATACACCGTGCCACTAAAAGTGCTCGGTTGAAGAATGTCTTGGATATTTAAGAAAAGAGAACTAGTTTTTTATTATTTTTCTCTCACTTTCTTTATTTGTATGCTCGCTGCCTTGAATGACGTCTCCTTCCAATTTTCACCTCATTAAAAAATTTTCATGTTATATTATTTATGGTTCTTGTATTATTATGACACTTCCAATGTTGCTGAGCGTTGACTTCTAAAAGCAACTCATTGACTAAAGATTACTGATTTGAAGTAGTACAAGCACAGGATTTTAGAAGTTGATACAACCTAAAAATCAAATCAGAAACTTTATTGAATTCTGTACAACATGGTTACGGTACAAAGTAAAAGTTGGAAAATCAATTTCCCTGTAAGGAAACATCCTGTGTGTAGGAGAGAGTTAAGAGAGTTCAATATCCCTTCAGTTTCCATTGTTATTTATATGTATTTCTTTCTAATAGTTCTGTTTGGTGTGTGATAATTTGTACAGGTCATGGTGTATGTGAGCAGGAAACGAGATTATGTCTTTGTGAAGCATTCTGGATGCAAGACTTATTCCGAAAATATTTTGGAGATGGAGACTCCAACTGTGGTGAGTATGTCAGCTTATTGCTTCTATTATCGACTGTATCTTGTCAAGGAACTAGAAATGGGAAAACAATTAGGAAAGTACGACTCCATTAAAACATTAATAATTATTAACTTTATCATCTAAAACTCGATGGTCAAAGTCTTGAGTGCTCGGCCAAGCAAATCGTTGTGTTATCAATTATTATTCGAGACAGAACTAGTGATGAGCGAGTATTTAGTTCGAGACAGTGTTCTATTTTTATAGAGCCAGTGTTGTGTTGTGTAGAACCTTGTCTAATATTATAAAATAGGAACCTTACACATCATTATTATACAGATAGGTTTTATGAAGCAAACATAATGTATTATGCACTATATCTGGTTTTTGTTCATGTTCTTTTAGTGTAGTAAGAATAAGGTTTAAGGTGGAACAAGTTGCAACAAAAATGACAACTGATAGAAATGATAGATGATAACCTTCTTTTGAACATCTCAAAGTGCTCTGTCTAACTCGTATCCAAAAAAAAATTTTCTTTGTTGTCTTATTGGAAAATTTTGTACAAACTTTGAATATGTCTGCCCAAAAAATGTTGAAAAGTTGGGTGTCAGCTATCATTTCCATCAGGAATAATTTTCGTTACAATTTGTTCCAGCTTAAGGTTCTTTTTAGGTAATTTTACACATCTTTAGATTAGTCATCTTCTCAGTTCTCCTTTCTCTATTGTTACTTCGAAAATCGCATTCAAGGAATTACTGAGTTGTGGCTAAAAGAAAAATTTCCTGTAGATGTTCGTATGACTTTTTATCGGTGGGTATGATCGTCTACTCTTTACAAACAAATAGTCTAATCCACACTGAAACAGCTGTTTTATGTGTGCGATGGACTATTTTTATGTATAGCAGGATCCTTTTTACTTGTCAGAAATCAGCTGTTTCGGTAGTAATTAAACATTGATTTCAGGCCACACATAATCAACTAGCGGCTTAAAAAGTCTTAAAGACCTTTAAAGTCTTTAAAAGACCTTTTTGAAGAAGACCTTTCAAAGAATAACTTTTTAAAAGACCTTTTCAATAATCTGCGAGTTTCAGCATTTGTAGGTTAAGTATTGTGATATTGCTAGTCGATCATATGTTTTCTGACAAGTTGAAAGGATCCTGCTATATAGAGAAGACGATCATATGATCCATGTGTTGCTAGTTGCCTATTGCTTATTGCTCCGGTGTGCGACCGGGTTCACGTGTAGGTTTCATCTCGCCTTATTTTTGTGATTTAACCTGCTAAGAATATTCACTGAAATTCGTTCTTTTAGGAAAGACTTCCCAATCCATAGAGAATCTCATCCGTAGACGAACAGGGTTTGTGTTCTGTGTGATCTAATTAAATGGAGCAGCTCACGGATACTAGAATACTCGGCAGGGTCACACTCATATCGTAGCCGAGAAGCAGCTAAGCGTGACGTCAACAGTAAACGTCAACATGTAAGAGCTGACAATACAAAATAATAAGAGAGAGAATAGTGCATAGCCACGTCATAATCGCATCAAATTTCTGCGCATCCAACTCATGTACCACTCCGTGTTTTCTGGTAACCGTGGAGCAACACATTTTAGATTTGTTGTGTAAAGGAATTATATAATAGAGAATTCATTGAAACTCTGGTTTTATTTTGCAGATTGGAGCATCCTGTACGTAATAATAGGATTGTTTACTGGCGTTCTAATTGTAGTCGGCTGCATTTGGGGTCTGATCTGTCTCTGTTCAAGAGCGTGCCATCCAAGGCCCACCAAACGACAGCGTTACTCTCTCATCGATTCCAATGATGAAGTCAGATGTGAGTACTGTACTAAATTTAGTGGATTACCGTACTATATTAGATAGCTTCAATTGATCACGAAACACTCACGGGCAGTTCTGACTCATCGATTTAACTGTTTTCTTCCAAGTATTCAATTCTCGATCGAATCTACCATTAATAATATCACATTAATACTATAAGCCTTACTCTATTTTAGAACGCAATTCTGGATTTACTATTCCTCCAGGTACTATCTAAAGTCGCATTTTACTCCCTGGAATCGAATACTGAAGTACTTCTTTATGGGACCAAATTATTCCCATTTTCTCCCCAGGGACTAGAAATAAATGAATTACTTCTTGTCCCTAGGGAGTAGAATTAAACCCATGAGAATAACATGAGAAGAAGTCAGATAACGCCGCGATTGGAGAGAAACGCATACGACAACACTGCGTCGCAGACACAAAAATGAAAATTTCGATTGTTAGTTCAATAGTGAGGTTATGTTATCTCTAATACTGCGAGAGCGTTCATCTATGACTGGCTACTGAGCGTCTGTACAGAAAATATGCATTGTTGTATTTATCGGTGTAGATGGAGAAGAACTGTTGTGTGAATCACGGGATCAAAGTAGGCCTACTTTCCTCCCTCAGGAAATTGTCGTCAATTACAGTTTCCCTCGGCAGAAAATTTTTCACTTTAGTCCCTGGATGCAAAAATAACTACAAAAATGACTACACTGGATGCACAAAATAACTACACTTGATTGAATAAATTATTCAATTTATTTTTGCTTATTCTCAATATTTTTTCATTCTATTTTTCAGTACCTGCTGGGAAAATAGTATTATCTGAAAGTGAGTCGGACTCAGATGTGCTATTTGAGACTCGAAAAAGTACTACAAAATTGATTAATGGTGAAACAAAAAATGGCTTCAAACCTATTCGTAATGGCTTTAAATCGGATAGACGAGTGAAAACCTAAGTCCAGACGACACTCAACAGGTGAGTTAGATACTGTATCCTATATACATCTACCCTTCAGCCTAGAAACCTGTTCAATATTTAGGATGAAAAGATATTAATTTCAAATAAGACACTCCAAAATAACTTGATGAATTCGATTTCTTGTTCACTTCCTTAGACCCATACTATACCGGCAGAAAAATCTGGTTAATAATTACGATTTATTGATTACAATGTCATTCTGATATTATGTCAAAATTAGACAATGTTTGGCAATAATTATTATATTTTGTAAACTGACGTTGTTGTGATATTTTTTATGTTGTTGGCAATATTTTTTTAATTTTATTTGGGTAGCCTGCTCTAGAACAATAACGGAGTCTGCTCAAAAATAACATACATTGGTCTAAATATAACAGACAAAAAGCGCGACAGATGAAACACAAAGACAAAATATAGCAGACAAATAATAATTATAAAAGACAGAAATATAACAGACAAAAGAATGATTCCAATTTATGAATGAACTTCATAAATCACACATAATTCTTCAACAACTTGTCAACCTATAATAATAATCACTTACATCCTTATAGATATATTATTTTCCATTTGAAGAGCTTGTGAAAAATTGAATGTTTCAGTTCTATTCTCAGATTTCTATTAGTCCTATTCGTATATATTTTTTAGAATAAATTTAAATGAGCCTGTTTTTATTAAAGATACTCTTGTTTCTAGGGAGTGTGAAATTCAACATCTAAAATGATGACGGGGATTGAACAGAAACACACTAGGTATACAAGCGTCAGTGTTCCCCTCGACAACGTCTCGCCCTACACAAATGCTCGTTTTAATGATTTAGACATGCACAAAAAAGGATTAATAGAGTTCTGATTGTCAGTAAATCGCATAAAGAGAGCACAAACGATATTTTCGTGGAAAGTGACGCAAGAGTCGAAAATCAACTAAGTCAAATCAAATTGTGATAAGAATTACCGGTAGTCTCTAGTAATTACAGTAATTCGATGATGAATTAGTATGCATGTACCGTTATGTATTGAATAAATTGAGATGCGTATCATTTAGTATTATAGATTGTATTTGAATTTCTAATTCAGCGAAATAAATTGCGATTATCAGTGTTCACTCATCATAATGCTAAACAATTACCATTAGATTGTAGCCTATTTAAAATGTTGAAGTTCCGTACTTATAATATGCGTATTGTGATGTTGGTTATCATTCATTTAAAGGGTGGATTGACAGAATTCGTCCAACTTCATTGTCTCGCATTTATTCATCAAATAATTTTGCTTCTTAATGGAAATTTACGTATTAATAAACTCAAACAGTCCTGCAGCATGAAATAGAACTTACCGTACTGAGTATGCTCAGTGAATTTACTGTAATACCAATATCCTGTTGATGTTCTCATATTGTTCCATAACTGGTACTAATATTATTTATTATACTCATACCTGAGATTCATTCTTACCGCACAAATCTATTCCGTCATTGTGAAACTGAAATTAATTTCAGTTGTTAATCATAAACTATAAATCTTAACTGGGCGATATCATTAGTTTATGCAAAATAATAATCAGAAATCAACTTTCTGATATATTTTAAATGTATTCATTCATAATATTCTCGTTATAGTAGTGGAATTTGATTGTATTTGAAAAAACCCTATTTTTCTCCAGTTCAATTAATCTGTTCAATGATTATGGCCCTCTCACATCACAACCGAACTCTATTATACTTGTACTTTTTGCGTTTACAAACTAACAATTATCTCTACATATTAAGTTTCTCTTTTAAATCAAGAATTTGCTGTGTACTTAGTTTCTTAAACCGATTTAAATGTCTCATGAATGTTGAAAGATTTTTAGAAATGACTGTTGATTGTAATATTGTGTAATCATATACTCTCTTTTAATTTGTAGAAAAATTGCATAATGCTTTAAATTAGAAGTATACTAGCTGTTATTGCCAGAATCATTTATGTATCTAGTCATTGATTTTTTTTTATAAAAATTAGTTTTATCAATCCGTTCATTGAATTTAACCTGCTTATAAGAAAGCTTACATCACATCTAATGTGTCGTTGATGTTATCAGATGTGTTGGATTTGATAATAGTACATTTGAATTTGTTTTTAAGTAAATCCACTTCATAAAATTATTGTATTTTTATTCATCCCGTTGCGCAAGTGAAATCTTTGTTTCATCTCAAATAGACGTGAGGTTCTTTTTTAGTTTCAGGTTTTATCACATATTTATTCTCTGAGACCTCTTCAACTTTTCTCACAAAATCTTCGTTAAAAATTCACCCAAATTCTATAACAAGCTTTATTGTCTGAATATTACAACATAGGACTCACAATATTGACTTGTTAAATCGATTATTGGCAGTTGTGTCTTGCTAACGCTATTCGTAAATAGTAAAAAAGCAATGAGTATCATTTCCAAAAATATCATCTCAACCACTTGGAAAAAAATTCTGATTTCTATAGAATCATACTATTAAAACCCAGTTCGTCATTGTCCATAACAGTATTTTCACATGAGGCCTATAATTAATAAAATGCAAATAATTTTAAGCATTGAACTTTATCTTTATCATAGTATTTGGGGTCGATGATCCTATTATATTAAGCGAGCAATTTCTGTATATATTTATGTTTATGTGTATGTCCCACGGATCTCGAAAACAGCTCTAACGATTTTGACCAAATTTGGAATATAAGAGGTTTGTGATACAAAGATTCGTTTGCGCCGGGTCTAATCCCTGGGATAACTCGCTAAAGGACCTTAAAAAGGACAAATTGATCCTTTAAGAACCAGCTGACAGAAGAAATGGGAAAGGTGTTCATAATACCATATGTTTAAAGTATGATCTTGGATGAAAAAACATAAGAGATAAGGATATCCGACAGAAGAAATGGGAAAGGTGATTCATAATACCATATAAATATGTTTAAAGTATGATCTTGGATCAGTTCTTGTTATCAGTTATCACATGTAAAATATTAAGCTAAATATCTAACTGGAGACAACACTGATTGAACAAGCTGGGTTCCGCCTAATGTTTTTTGTTTAAAAAACTGTTCTTGAAAAAAAATTCAATCATCTTACAGCCAACCTAATGAAATTAGACGGAACACATGTTTTGTATGCAGCCTAGCTACTGCTATCCCCAGTTAAATATTTAGCTCAATGACGTAAAATACGCGGAAAATCCGCGACTTCAGCAACGTCCTTCCTAAAAGCAGCAGTTCAATTTCCAAAATTGAGAAAAATATCGCAACACATCGGCTGCTCCTATTTTCTTCCCGATTTCAATATATTTGTTAAAAATATAAATTAAATAAAAATATTCCATATTGTATGATTATGTTCTAATTTTGAAGCAGAAAGGGAACTATAAGTTATCTGTTCCTTTCATCTGGTCACTCGGTGAGAGCGGTTGCTAAGTAATCATGTGGTTAAGTAACAAACATTCAAGACTGCTCTTGGATGGGTGACCGACACAGAAAATTGTGCAATTTGGCGAGGTGGAACCTACCCGTAAGGGTCTCCCCACCGATAAAAAGCCATACGATAAAAAAATCTGAAAGGACATCAAAAATAGTTTTTAAAATTTGTCTCTATAAAATCTCAATATTGTGCCTTTGTACTCCCGAGCAGAGCTCGGTTCCCCGATATTAATAATGAATTTGAGTTGATGTCACATACAATATAGTATTCTCATTTTATTATTATATGTACAAACGTTACATTCTTAGATTCAAAATTCCAGTGTGCGTGGATTTTGAATAGAAATTTTCACTCACGAAAATGGCCATTACTCTTCAAACAAAACTTATGATCTTTAACAGTTCCATCTGCATTAGTTGACAATAACAACTTGCTTTGCGATCTTCTCAATCGTCGAACAAACTATGATGACTGGACTGGCATCTCCTGGGAGAGACCGGTTTTGCGCAGTTTTTCCTGCGCCGCCGTTGCTTGGCCGGCTGGCGACGCGGCTGCTCTTCATATTCGGCAATCTCGTCCTCGAAACTTGATGCACCCGAAATGCAGCTGAATGCCATCGCCTGCCTCTCCCTAGCTTCTCGCCTTTCTTTTATGAATCTGTTGATCAATAAATGGTTCGCATAAAGAATACCTACCTTGAAAGATCCAATCAACTATCTTTCCTACTGAACGAAGAGATAGCTCCAATTCTTGAAATATAATGTGTTATCATTATATTTCAATAATTATTCTATAATAATATCCTTCAGTATATTTTATGGTATTTACATATACTAACCATATATGTTTATCTCTGGTATTATTTATACTTATTCAGAATTCAGTACTGATCGAGTACGGAAAAGAGGTGACAGGAATGCTAGGAATGTAGTAAGAACTGGCTGGTTAACTGGTTTGGTCGAACCAAACATTTTTGTAAAACTATCGGCCGATAGTACCAATACAGAATAGTAAACAATACAGCCACGTTGGGTAGTACTATACTGCTATAGCATAGCAGTGTAGACGGAAGGGTGCGAGAGAGAGAGAGATAAGATAAGATTACTTTATTCATGTAGATAACAATAATTATAACTGCTTAGATACTAGATTACAAAAGTTGTAAGTATAAGTAATATAATTCTATTAATTTTATGAATTGTAACTAATAATTTTCAACAATGTTAACTAAGTTAGAATTATCTACATGAAAGAGAGAGTGAGGAATAGCGTGTGAGAGAGACAGCTCCCCGCACATCTCATACCACACCTCTATTCTTTCCATTGGTGAACGTATATTATAAATTCCCAAACCTAATAATTAGGTAGAAAGTGTGCTTTTCGCCGGAAAATACATAACTTTTCGTTTTCTAGTCGAATTTGAATCTTATATTTACATTATTATTAGTAAATTTTACTCCAACCGACAACACGACGAACCCTCTCCGTTGTTTCTTCAATGTCAGAGAATTTCCTTCGAAACTTCTCAGGTATAATTGAAATTATTTGGGGGAATTTTACTAAATGTGAAGGACTCAATAATCTGCAGTCGCGAATTATTATTATAAGAACAACCTCCTATAACCAAATTTGATTGAAACATGGATTGCAATTTTCTAAGATTGATATCTGAGATATTTTCCATGTAGGTCTACATCCGAGAAGAATAAATTGATGATTTACTTACAAGTAGGCTACTTGTTTACAAACCTCCACTTTATTATTCTCATAGAAGAATGCTCACCCACCTAGGATGTGCGTAGAATACTTAATCCTTTCCTAGGATATTCAATTCGTTCTAGGATTATATTTCATAAATTGAGTGGCAAAATGTTTAAATTTTCATTGTATTATATTCAACTTCTACTTCCACTTGAAGTATTGTATTATAAATCTAGTAATGTAAATTTATTATAAATCTAGTAAATTTAGTAATGTATTATAAATCTATATTATTGATAATAATAATTGGTGACGAGCCTACCTTTTCAATTCACTTATAAATAAGCCGATTCCACCATCGTTTGTTAGGGTATAATATAAGAATGCTAATGATAGCAGCCATAGAATCATGCATGCAATCTTATCTGAGTTCTCTGATCCTTCAGATTCTTTTCCAGTTGTGTAGTTCACCTGTAAAAGAGCACACATATAGGCTACTGTATAGCTTCTTGGAGAACAGCAAGTACAGTATGAATATGCGATATAGAAACAGTTTATTTATTATTTTACAGAAGAAAAGCGCGAAATTTAAATGGAAAAATGTCTTGTTTTATAGCAGCACTTGAACTTTCAGTGAATGAAAGAACCCAGAAATTATTTAGGGGGTAAATTATTTATAGCACTGTGGTATATTGTATACCGTACATCTTATATATATATATATATATATATATATATATATATATATATATATATATATATATATTATTACCATTTATTTACACACAATTTCCAAAAACAATACAATAATACAACATATAAGTACAATACAAAATTAGAAAAGTGGTTAGGTGACCTCATTGGTAATCGTGTTGTATATTCGTATACTATTTCATTATGATCCAAAATGGGGGGGGGGGAATTAATTATCCCCTTTATCCCCCCTGGATTCGCCCCTGTAATAATAATTCCCTTTTTAGTAGTACGATAGGTAGGCTACTCTAAACTTCCTCCCTTGCGTTGGCAGTATTACTTGGAGTTTAACAATATTCATGAAAGACATTTTTTCTCCAACTCCAAATTTCATTCTGTTCCAATAGTAATTTGCCGGCAATAGATAGAACAAAATTTTGTCTTCTACGGTTCATAAAAGCACAGACTAGACAATACTGTAGTCTAGTAATAGATTAGTCATAACTAGTCTGTGATAAAAGCATTATGAAATATGAATAGAGATTTCGTAATATAAACCCTTTTCAGAAAAAAAATTGTGCAATTAGGCGAGGTGGAACCTACCCGTAATGGTCTCCCCACCAATAAAAAGCCATACGATAAAAAAAATATATAAACCCTTACATAGGGTTTATATATAATAGGGTTTATATATAGTATAGGCCTACTAAAAAATCCGACAAGACCTTTATCATTTGAAGCGATTCAAGTATTGATTAGAAATGATATTTACTTACTCCGAAAACGAGTGCATCTGCTATCATTCCAGTGAAATTATATAATGGAACCAAGATGAAATTCTCCGTCAAGTTTGTTAGTATCAGTGCTATCCAACTCTGTAGAATGAAAAATCAAAACGTTAATTAAGTCTAACTGCATGCCATGTCATATTTAATACAAGGAACTGAATTTGAGATGAAAAGTTGACAAAATGTGATGTACACATTGTTGTAAAATCACTCTCAATACTAATAATGCTTGATGAAATTTATTCTTACAAGCAGTCAAGATTGTCTGATAGAGCAAATCGCATTACAGTGTTAGTAGTACTGTACATATACAGTACAAGTAGCGTATTAATAGGCTACTATTTAGCTGTTCAATCAGAAAATTACTGCTTTTCCATATCTCCTCCCAAACCCCTCAATATTTCCCACTTTACTTACTATGATATTTACTTCCTCCGATATAGAATAGGTAGTGATAGACCAGATTGGTGTCAAACTCAAATTTTACACAGGGCCATATTTTACATTTAGACTGCCTAAGCGGGCCGGATTAAACAAATGTACTGAATTATCATAAACTTTCAATAATTCAATTACATAGTAAAAAAAACATAAGATAAATTTATAAGCTAATTGGTAAAAAATAATGTAAAAACGTGAAAATCCTTTTTTATTTTTAAGATTGCGTGTAGTAACTATTTTATCAGCAAGTTAAACATAAAAATGTCAATAGGTGTTCAAAGAGGAGAAATTTCTCTTTCATTTGATCACCTTTTTAATTTTCGAACTCTCTCATTAACTCGAATTTTCAGAGAAATAGCAAAATTCTACAAAACATCTTAGTAACAAAATTCACTGCAATGAGTTTGAACTTTGTTCATATTCGATGTAATTATATACAGGGTGTCCCAAAAAATAGTGACTCCAGTACTACCACGGTATTCTACAAGTCAAAACAAACAGAAAATGTCGTTGGCAAAATGCTGAATTCTCCTTAGTTTACCTGTAATCCGCCATTTTGTGTTTTTAATATTTCTCCTCATATCTCGTTAAAAAAACAAGTTTTTTTTTCATGAAATTTGGTAGGAGTGTGATTAAAGGTGTGGTTTACAAAATAAAATATCAATAAATTTCAATATCTGTTTTCCCCAAAATGGGGGCCGACTAAAATTTTCAATTCGATTTTATGGAGGAATATTGCTTTTTACGAAAAAACCCAAGGATACAAAAATAAAATAGAAATTGTTATTCTGAATACATTGATATCTAATTTTTAAGAATCGGATGATAAACAACCGATATATGGCTATTTGAAGATTACCAGTTCTGTGTTTCTTAATTTCTTTAGCAGTGAGACATGAAATAAATTTATGAATGATGAAAAAAAAATTAAAAAAATGATGTTCAAAAAACAAAAAAAATGATGTTCAAAAATTTATGAACATATGTTTGCCTAGCTTTGTAATGTATTACGGAAAACAATATCAGAGATAACTTTCATTGTAATGAATCTGTACGAAAAATTAGAAAAACAAGGAAGGTCCTTGATTGATTTCATCAGGTATTCAACTATTGATTTATCCGAAAGCTTTATTATTGAATGGAACAACCAACTGATGAATTTCATGAATGTGGAAAGATGATAGTAAATTTGAGAATGTTCGAGTGTCAAAGATAGGCAAACACAAGATTACTAGACAACTAGTAGTTGTCTAGTAATCTTGAGGCAAACATATGTTTTGAGAATTGAGATTCCACTGCATTTGTTTTGACGTGATTGGGAGGAATTCACCTCTTCGTCATCAATCAAAACATTGAATATTCTAAACTGAGAATAATTTAGGTTTCAGTACAGTATCATAATTTTTATATTATTAAAAAATTTCACTCACATTATATATAAGATTCACCAGCCATTGCATCCTATTGGGTTTCATCAGCATCTTTGGCCACCAATCATATTTTGAAGCGATGATTGCAATACATAATACAAAAATTGATGTCTCAAAAGTTGGATTCAATTTGCGCCCGTCTGAACTACACAGTCCTACACCACAAGTGGAAGTCTGATGCACGTATAAAGACACTAAGATGAATATCGCACTCCTCTCATTCAAAGGAAGAAGTCCAAAAATATCCAATAAGTTGACTTCTGGCATACTTGCTAAGCTTGTAATATAACTGAACAATTTCTTTCTCGCTGTATGAATGTTTGTTTCTTTACTGATTGCATCACTTGGCTTTATCAAAAATCAAAACAGATTCTGCAAATCTAATAAAAAATATGAATGAAAAATAATTCATTTTTTGTATTTTCAACAAAACTTTCCTGTGTAGTCACTTTTGCCCAGAATCGTCAAGTATCAAAACTGATATGTATTTTTTCCTATGTTTGTCAGCTGCAATTTCAAATTTTCACACATAATACTATCAGTAGGCCTATAAAAAAGTACTTTCGAATATGAATGAATCATATGATGTACCCATGTAACTATATTTTTGCTCGGAATTCATTGAATAACTATTAGTCCAGAGAGTGTATAGTCACAGTGTGGCCATTTGTGTGAAGCACTCCATAAAAATAAGTGGAGATCATATTTTTTCCGCCGCCGCCGCCATACTTTTGCCAAATTTTTGAATTTTTATATGGGATTACAGGCAAACATAAACCCATTCACTCATTTGTCAAACTTATTTTGAGAGGAACAACATCAAGACTAACTTTTCTACCATTAAAAATAGTCCCTCTACTCTTGTTATTGCTTTAAAAACTTAAAATGATGAAAACTAATACTGGCAAAGGCAAAATGTAGGTTAGAAGTGAATTTTATATCATAACATATGATCAGCTTTTCATTCCAATGCAAATCTTAGGCTAGGCGTACACCGGTTAGTCAAGACAAGACAAGACGAGATTAGTCACAGTTACTCACATAGTTGCTTATGAAGCAGCACACACTGATGCAATGACTAATCGGTGTGTGTTGCTTCATAAGGCAGCTCGTACACCGGAGCAATAAGCAATAGGCAACTAGCAACATATGGATCATATGATTATCTACTCTATACAAACCAATAGATCAATGCACACCGAAACAGCTGCTTTAGGTGTGCATTGGACTATTTGTTTCTATAGAGTAGACGATCATATGATCC
This sequence comes from Laodelphax striatellus, assembly GCA_017141395.1. NCBI lineage: Eukaryota > Metazoa > Arthropoda > Insecta > Hemiptera > Delphacidae > Laodelphax > Laodelphax striatellus. The sequence continues at coordinate 31,559,217 of CM029532.1, forward strand.
AAATGTTGCTTATTGCCTATTGCTTATTGCTCCGGTGTACGAGCTGCCATAAGCAACTATGTGAAGTACTGTGACTAAACGTGACTAATCTTGTCTTGTCTTGTCTTGACTAACCGGTGTACGCCTAGCCTTATAGGAATTGGCAAAAGTATGGCGGATTTGTCGGAGATAACCAATCAAAAGTATGACATGTAATGTCCACACTGTGACTATACACTCTGTAGTCCAGTAGATATAATGAAAAAGTGGGTGAGCTGGAAAGTATTCCGAAGTCTATGAAATTTTTACATGATGTCTGGGGGTACTCTGGGATGTATATCCTGAGTTTCCCCCCTCCAGTACCCTGTGCCAACTTCGGGAGGGGCCAAAAACTTCAAAATTTTCGGTATTTTTTAAGTTTTTCGTGTATATCTTGTGAATTAAGCATATTTTGTGTACCATTGTGCATTACAAAGTTGTAGAGCATAAAATTTGCTAAATTTTGGTTGGTGAAACAATTTTTCAGACTCAATATTAACTGAATACGTGCTTGCACAGGATGCAGGCACTTTTTCAACACTCATAAAAGGTCATAAGCAAAAAATATAAAATCAATTTTCTCTTGACTCCTTGATGATACAGATATGAAAATCGTATCAATATCTTGCTTATGACTTGCTGAATTAGAATATCGATGGTGGATATTGCAAATACTTGCCATAATACTTTCCATCTTTCAAATACTCGCCAGCATGAATAAACCAAGATGGCGGCCGAAATTTGTAGAGGTTCACGGAATTGCATGTATCATGGTTTTTAATAAAGATATAGTCCTTTTCTTTCTCCCAAAATGTTCTGTATGTTGTGGGCTACAAGAGGTATTGGATTAAAAGTAGTTAGAACACGAATATTCTCTTCTATTTATAACATTAACTCCAACCTAACTCCATTTTTCTTGCACATAAACCCAGTTTTCTCTCTAAAAATGACTGATTGTAACGAATATGGATGTATTTGATACACACATATAGTTCTGTTTCCAAGTTTGAAAATTATGTCCCATTAACAATTGTTGGTTAATTATTGATGGCTGGAACGTCTCTGAAAAAAGAGAGATTGTTCTATAATATGTAACGCATGAGAAAATGTTCTTCAATAAATTATGCAACAAGTGGAGAAAAGTAGCATTTGCGCTCAATAGCATAATTTTCTTTCTTTTCCATTGATGCACCAGCCGTCAATAATCAACGAAAAATGACAAATGGGACATCATCTTGAAGCTGGAATCAGTACTACATGTATGTATCAAGTAAATCCATATTCAGTCAATATTAAAGCACCGATCAAGATTGGTCTTATCTTTATTTTATTGATTTCTGTCAATTCAATACATTTTCATCCCCAAATATCACCATTTTGGTGTCTGGAATTATTGATAATCATCAGGAGGTGTTCATCAAAATTAATGATGTAAAACCATTTATAGTCAGTAATATCTGCATTCAAAGTACAAAATTGATGTCAAACAAGTGTGGTTTGCAGTAGCTGTGAAAGTTAAACTTGTGAATATAAATGATATGTTGAAAGTGAATAATTATTCAAATAATTATAAATCAGAAGCCGTATAGACTGAGAGTTCATTCATTAGCTATGAGCTCGTATGAATTTCAGATGAATGAAAAGTTGACCGGTAAGGCAAGGCACACAAACTCCATCCGTTGGAACTTTTGTTTCTTCGTGAGATTCAGAAGCTGATAGGCGCGTCAAAGGGTGGTCTCTTACCCAATCATTAGCCTCTCATTCTAAACGGCTTTCTTCTATTTCTGCTTTCTCTTGAGATATCTCTCCCTCCAAACACTCTCTTTCTCCTTCACTACTCGTTGTATCATTGTTTCATTCAGCGTGCAACTTCATCTGATGTTGTATGTACCCTGTCTAGCAATCTCCTCACGAGGAGCTCTCAGAGCTTCCTAGATCTTCGATCGCAGAAGAGTCATTCCTGGAAGCTCATCAAGCGCTTTCGTCTAAAGTACAAATAACAAGCGACTATTACATCCTCTCTACCTCAACCCTTCTAGAACAAAATTCATCGCTGATAGAGTGATGCGAATTTGCATCAACACATTTCAACTTGCTCCTCATTAGCAACAGAAAGGCAGCAAGCTCTCTTTCCTCTCCTGCTCATCTTACTTTATCGCACGGTATGTTTTATTCTAGCTCCCCACTTCCTTGTCATGATATCCGTACAGCCTAATGGTATTAAATATTCGAAATTCTCTCAACACCAAACGCTTGAAAATGAACTTGTCTCGGCGCGAAGATGTAAATGAATGTATTTTTCAATATGATTTGTCATTATTATTCACTTTGCTGTTACAGTAACATACATGAGATAACTTTCAATATTCTCTTTGTACATATTGCTTATTTATTTATTTAGCGTATGGCTTTTAATAGTGGGGAGACCCGAGTAGGGTTGTTCCACTTGACCAACATAACCGATTATCCCTTGATAGGGAACACGGTGTTATGCTTTGCTTGCATTGATGTATCCAACATTATTTAATTTTAAACCATGATGCTCGCTCCACTCGTTCAACCAGGGGGCTGCGTCCCCCGAGCATCTACGATTGGGTCACTTGTAACTTTTCCGATTTTACCAGGTTTTACAAGGTAAAACATGGCTTTTGATTATTAAACTTTCAAAGTTTGAAGCCTTTTTTTAACCATTTCTTACCCTCTAGTGACTTAGGGGTGCTTTTTAGAGTATGGGTGCAATTGAGTTTTTATTCAGTTCTCTATTCTCTATTATCATATACCTTTAGTTTTTAAGAGCAATGAAAATTAAAATTTAAAAATAAATTACCAGTTTTTCAATAGCATTCCAATGATTCCTTTCCAATGATTGTGAAGGGGTGGTTTTAGAAAAAAATTATCAAATATACGATTGTTTGATTTTTCACGCTCTTGGAGTTTTCGATAATAATTTCTCAAAAAGATTCAAATTTGTGGGTTTTAAAATTTGTACACCCTCATAAAACTAACCTGCTTAACAATTTTTTTAACCAGGATTCTGCATATTTTTGTTAATGCCCCTTGATTACATTCTACCTTCAATTATCAAAACCCAAAATATTTTCTTCACAGGAGTCAATTTTAGGGGTGTTTTTTTGCAATCAGAACAATTCTGATAACTAAGAAGGGGATGATTCTATGAAAAAACTTCAGATACAGAATTGGCTCTGTCTGTGGTTGGCGGCGCGCAAATTAGTGCGAACTTCAAACTTGTAGAATACCGTGGTATTACTGGGGTCACTATTTTTTGGGATGCCTTGCATAATGCTGTAACAGAATGTAGGCTATGCTTCTTATTGAATCATTATAGAACTCACCTCCAACTCGAAAGATAACTTATTGCTTCAAGCAGCAACTCTGCAGGTATAAGCCTCCGCCCTCAAGGGTAATATGTTGTATTACTTGTACAGACTTGAAGAGATTTAGTATTCAAAACCTTTTTTCAAGAGAAATACATTTCTCTTTAGAAATCAAAAGATGATATTCAGTAGAATGTTATTTCTACTCTACTTTTCTGTTTTTATTTTGTGAAGTTGAAATGTATTTTTAATTGTTCCAATACAATCTGCTTTTAAATTAGGTTTTTTTTTTGTTTGAATAATAATAGTTCTTTGTTTTTGTATTTGGATAAAATAAAAATGAAGCTAAAGGAGGAATTGTAGGATTTTGTTTCACTTGCATCAGAGAATCAAACTTTAAAAGTAAATTACATGGAAATTTAGGAACTGATTTGCCTTTAACAAAATATAACTATTAAGTCCACACATTTACATACGTTAAAACTAAGTTCAACTCAAGATGATAATTCAAACTTGTACAAATTAATTAATTGAATACAATTCCACAACAACGTTTGGTATGTTTAGATTAAACGGAATTAAACGAGCATAGGTTTAGTTGGAGTAGGTTTAAGCAAATTTGTTGCATGCGCGGGTCTTAAGTTACCAACTTTCCAACTACTGATCTCTCGTTCGAAAGCGTAGGATTCTGCATGCAGTGAGCAGCGATTCTTAATACGCTGGGTGGTCTTCATTGTGATTTCGTACATAGATTTCAGTCGGGGAAGGAGCGGGGACAAGTGTTCAGCAGCCTAGGCGAGTCATGATACGCGACAGAGGAGTGTCCGAGTAAAACAAAAGAGAAGAGTTTCCATTGCCAATGCCGAGCAGAGCAAGGAGATGGCTTTGTCACGCGAGTCGAGCACTTGGCACGACTCACGGCTACTTCAGAAAAATCTATGACCCAGGAGCGCCGAGATTTATCATTGCCGGTGAACCTAAATGGCCTTCCTACCTCGGTCCTCTAATTAATGACCGAGGATGGACCGCAACAGCGCTCTCGCTCACTCTGCCACCGAGACAACCCTGCCAGTCTCAGCCCTTTCTCCGACTCCACCCAAGTTGGGCAATTAAACTCTCACGGGCGCAGCTTCAATTATTTCGTACAGTTCACACTTCGAGTGCTGCCGTAAACAAACGCGACACTCTCGATAGATAACAGTGTGCAGGACAATAAGCTTTTCCAAAAATTTACTGCCCCACTAAAAACGTATTACTGCGGTGACCTAGACAAATACAGTAATGAACGGCCGTTTACAACAGTATTTTACATCAACTTCTGACCTAGAATGAGATGTTTCAACCAAAGTTCTTGAAAATATATAGCCTAAGGCTCTCTAGACATTAAGACATTTACTTTTTTTCTCTATTTTTATTCGTTGTTGTAATTTTCTGTATTTTTCATTAATTTACATTCAATATTATTTTGAATTTTCAAGTGGAAAAGATTCTTGAAAAACTCATATTTAATCTGTAATTTGGGTATATGGCTAAAATTTTGCAAATTCTTAACAATTCTATAATATGCTGGGTTAGCAGGTGAAAAATTATAGAAACGGCATTAAATATTTCTTTTTATTGATGAAGATAATTTTTGACGGTAGGTGACGTGGGATCCATTGGGGTTGCTAAAAGGCCCTTGGAAATACTACTACTATGAAAAACTTCAAAGATCTGGTCCGCCATCTTGGATCCGCCATATTGAATCTCACTTAATTTTTTTAAATGGTAAGGTGGTCATGTTATACATGATTTCGATACAGAATTTCAAAAGAAAATGAATGGCGAAAACCGCACATCGATACGTCAAAACGTTTTTAAGATATTTTAATTATTAATCAGACTTATTTACTGTAAATCGGTTAATATCTCAAAAACGGTTTGACATATCGATGTGCGGTTTTCGCCATCCACTTTGCCTTAAAATTCCGTATTGAAATCATGTATCGCATCACCACCTCATCATTTGAAAAATAATGACAAATCCAAGATGGCTGACTAAATTTGAAAAAGTCACTGTAAAGTAGTATTTTTGATTTGAGTAGGATCCTCAATCACCCCTACCATCAAATTACCTCTGTATTATGAAATATCAAGCCGTTCTAATACTTTTCACCCACTCTGACAATGTTAATATGTCTGATTAATAATTAAAATTATATTGAAAACGGTTTGACATATCGATGTGCGGTTTTCGCCATCCATTTTCTCTTGAAATTCTGTATCAAAATCATGTATAACATGAACACCTTACCATTTAAAAAAATGAAGTTAGATTTAATATGGCGGATCCAAGATGGTGGACCAGATTTTTGAAGTCACAGTAAAGTAGTATTTTAAATTTCAGTAAGATCCCCAATGGCACCTATCGTCAAATTATCTTTGTATAAGAAATATTTAGCCGTTTCCATAATTTTCACCAACTCTGTATATAAAAAAATTAATATCGATCTTTCAAATATATACACTAACGTCTGACCTGAAATGAGATGTTCCAACCAAAACTTCTTGAAAATAATATATAATTATCTTGGTAATATCTCCTCGAAAACTCCTTAAACTTGATAATAACTCCTTGAAAATATATCTTGGTAATATCCATCGTCCAATCAAACATCTTGGTAATATCGATCGTCGTCCTCAAAAATGATGCACAAAAATCAAATCCGAGCAATTGATTCTAGTTCATGATTCAACAGTCAGTGTTATTTTCTAACATGAACATTCATTTGAATTTTTAATAAAGTTGGAGTTGTCTCAGTAACTTTAACAATATTTGAATTCCAAACAGTCTATGAAGTTCTCATTACAAGAGTAGGATAAGCCCTCTCATTCTGAATTAGAATCACGTAAAACGAATGAACGTGGCTTTAACTGAAAAATCCGTTCTGTGTATTCTTTATTATGAGAAAGATTTCTCTCATCCAACGTGTCCATAAGCTCCTCGAGTGCAAATGGACTTTGTAGCTATAGTCATCTATGCTGGAGATTTCGAAATTCTAGTGTGATAAGTGCAGGTATTGAGGATCGTTCTCAACAAATTTATACAGAGACTGAACCTATATCTGATCTCAATTCACACTTATTTATTTCTATAAGAATATAAAATTCATTCAACTAGGATGATCTGATTTTGTTTCTTCAGTGACAATGATGATGACGAATCTACAAGGAAGGAAGGGGAAGAGTACAGTCATAAAACATTCATCCCTTCAGTTTTTCCTTGATTAATGATTTTGCATATCTCTTCAAATAATAAAGTGGTGACCTGGATAAAATTCTTGTCAAGACTCGTGATGCTTTTCGTGTGTGCCCGTTTCTCAAAATCTCCAAAATTCACCCTCTTTGTGGTTGAAAAAATTACTATAATGTTTGATGTCTATAAAGGCACGAAATGTGTCGATATAGGAAGATCGTTTCAGTGGAATACACTTACCTTGAATACATTCTTAGATACATGAATAAATTAATACTAGAAATATGTTGTAGGGTTATTCTAGTATCCGTGGTCAGCAGTGTTAGCCCAGTATTGAAATCTAAGCTGAAGAATTATTGCAGTGTTCCTGCGTGATAAAAAAAAAGAATCACCATAATATTAGTAATAAGTGTTATAAAGTTATAAGAGCTGTTGGGACAGTGTGAGTTAGTATTGAGAGCAATGCATGATAGGGAAAAGTTGAGAATAATGGAATGAGGTTGCAATCTAATGAAACAGAAAGAACAGGGAATTTGATAGCGTGAAAGACTGAGAGGGGTTAGATTTGAGTGGTGGGAGACATGATGTGTGTGGATGCTTTTGGAGAGAAGCTTTTTCTGGTTGCTTAATTAAAACATCTCTCTGATCACGGAGCAAAACTTTTGATAGCTTGATGAATTTTTCATTCTACTTTTCAGTTTTATGCTGATGGTTTGTTATTTCCTACTCTGGAGAATTATCGTTTTCACAACTCAGACAGAGGAAACAACCTGAAGTAGCAGCACAGCTATAAATACATAACGCACATATTGAAAATATTATGATACCGTGTGAAACTCATTTGAAATCACATCTGAAAGTCAATAATACTGTATACGATAAAGTGTATTCTGGAAGTGGAAATAAATGCTTGGAAACTCTAGAGTTTTCATTTGGGGCTTTATTGGCTTTCACGAGATATCATTTTTTATTCTGACTGGAACTACTTCAAATAGGATAGATGCAAAATTTCTTCTATTTCTTTACAAATATTACGTTTGATGTGCCTGTGTTGCAAAGAAATAAATTTTTTTACTCATATATCACATTGAAAATAACAGCCTATACATAAGAGGAATCGTAAACAAAGTATAGGCTATACAATACTGTATGCAGTGCAGATTGAACATTTCATAATAATTTTGAGGATGTGGTTGCAGTTGCAGTTGCATTTTATATGAACTATAGATAATAGAAGGGTTTAACGTCTATAAGGTTTGTTATTATATATTTTCCTATATTTTTATATATATTTCCTATATTTTCCCATATTCTCCTAGAAATATGGAAGCATTGATAGACTGATATAAATCAGTTATTTTCCTCAATGATTCAACAGATTTACTATTGATCTGCCAATAATGCTCTAAAACAATCATTAAAATTTCTAGGAAAAGTCCACATTGATCTCCGATTATTTACAGAAACGAAACGAAGGTGTATTGATTCAGCATTTCTGTTGACTAGATCTCTGTTCCAGAATACAATACAACTGCTGGCCATGTGTTTTCCTCTAGTTTTCTCATCACTCTCATCAGCAATAACAGAATTGGAGAGGAAATATTCGAGATTATGTGCTCTTTCAAAATATTCAACGTTTTGTAATGCTAATATGATCTAATCATAATATCTTGATACGATATGATATAATTGAAATAATATCATATCAATCTGAATAATCAAATTGTATTCATTGTTTGTATCATAGACTTACTTGGTTCATATTAATTTTGCTAATGATTTAGGATTTAAAAAGATAGAATTCTTGCAAGGATAATCTCAACACATGAGTGCTCAACACTCAACACTCAACATGCTCAACATGTTCAGTGAACGCTGTTTAGCAGTGGAGAAGACCTTGTGGAATGAGAAGTCGTCTCAAATCGTCTACTGATATGGTCAGACAAGAATTCATTCAAATATGGGCCGCACAATATCGTAGTCCTTATTGCTACACATAAATCATACTACTACAACTTACTCACAAAATGTGATGTTTCTGTAATGCTCAGTGTGCTTCATATGCATTGATTCTTTCAAATATATCGGCTCAGATGAAATAGTTTTGATTGAATATTTTCCATAATTTATACGTCTTGTTGAAAATAGTCAAATTCAGCTTTAACGAACACTCAAATAATAATGTTCGACAACATCAATATTTTGTTATACAAATTTTATTATCAATATTTTCCTGTGATATTGGCTGATTGAGTAGATATCTTTAATTATTCTTCCTGAAATTTTGAAGAATACAATGATTATATGAAAGCAACAATCCAAAACCTCAACATAATTCAAAATAGTAGAGAATCTATTAGGAGGCAATGAATTCTTCCTATGAAGAACATTTTGATAAGCGTTCAACCCCTGCAGTAAATTACCCAACTAAACGGAAAACAAGTTCTCTGGGCAATTCGTTGGAATCGGACCATTCCGATAGAGCCGCTTGAACTGGGCGCTGTGGTGATCAGGGAGCGTTGATGATAGCCTTCTATTGCCGTGGTCAGGCCAGGGGCGATGTCTCTACTATCCTAACTATCCTGAGTCCTGAGGTAGTATTGTCACAATGTGGACGGCCAACTCTGAATAGCAATCAGAAAACGTGACAGCAAACAATGGAATATCAGAGAGCTGGTCATCGCGCACACAACAAGAATTCAAACGCGGCCCAATCTCACGCTTCCCTTGAATAATAATGAAAAACGGAGAATTATCACCAGAACTTTGCGTTTCATTATTCATGAAGGATGCTGGCACAGGCACTGTGTTGCCTGTGGAAACCAGCCCAGCGTAGTTGTGCGTTTCTCAACATTCTTTGAAGCTGGAAAACTGTTGACAAAACTGGGAAGGGCTCCTTCACGCGTATCGCATGATCCATCTCACAAGAAAGCAATATAGGTCATCGAAATATTAGTGAAACTAACCTGAATCGTATGTTTGGGTTTGTTTACCTATTTTAACAGCTGGGGATAACGGATTATCATTCCCCATGCCCACACTTGGTCGACTTTTGTTTGCTTTTCGATTTTCGTCATAGCGCATGATGTACAGCATGCGGTGCAGAATTCGTTTTCCCGAAGTGCAAGACGACAAGCATGACAAAACAAAAGTCGAAACGAAAATTGACAAGGTGTGGACATAGGGAATGATAATCCGTTATCCCTAGCTGTTAAATTGATTGATGATCACTGAATAAAAAGACTTAAAGTTGTCAAAACCACATATTTAATAAAACAACGAGACTTAATATAAACAACGAGATTCAATAACGTTGTTATGTTGTGTTAGTTATGTTACGTTAGTCGTGCTATCGTGTTGTGTTATGTTTTATTAAATATGTGGTTTTGACAAATTCAAGTATATTCATTCATTATGGATAACTACCACAACATCACCTTCAATACTACACAGAAAGGTTGATGGTGAGTTCAAAATAAATCATTAACACTCTCTGTATTCCAACCTCTCTTTCAAATGAATTATCTAATTCTTAAATGTGGTAGTTAAAACAAAAAATAATAATCGAAGTAGCTTTATGATGTTGAAACATTTCGGTATTCCAAATCAATTATTAATCAATAAATCACATTTCTGTGGATGATGAATTCTTTCTATCTTCTGAATAAGTGGAAATTTGAACTTTATGCTTTTCCATGCATAGCAGTCCAGAAGATTCATGATTGAGACCTGAATACAATCATTTTGAATGGGAATAACCAACTGGATAGGAGAAAAGAAAAAAAAGTACTGTACTGTTGAAAATGTGACTGGAGAAGCGACGAAACCGCGGTTCAGTGCTGTAACAATGAAGTAGTAGAATTGACGCCATCATAAAGTGTTTTCTTTTAACATTGAGTTCTACAAAATCAACAAAAATTCTTTGAATAAGTTTGTGAATAGGGTCTAATTTCTATAAGCTACTGGTACTATTGCTCATAAGCTGAAAAATCAAGAAACTAGCTGTCTCTTCATGTCTACCGCTAGTATAGAGGTTCACTCCATTGACAGCTTCTTAATTGGAGACATGTTATAAAATTCTTATCAGAACAGAAAGTTTTGGAAACAAAGAGACCTGTCTCATAGTTGTGCCAATTTCCGCTTCAACTTCCTGATTCCCTTTTCTCATCACAGCGGCTCCACTTCTGCACAGATTGAAAATCGCTCCTCTATCTACAATCGAGTCGAGCCTGCTCTTTCAGAGCAAGCCTACCGAATATTACGTTCCACCTAACATCAAACGAATTTTTCAAGTAGGCCTCTCAGTGCTCATTTGTCTCTTAATAAGCAGTTTCATAACAGCCTCACTGGTTCAAGCTGACGTCGAAATAGACAATGCATCTCTCACGCTCTCACGGTTCTCTTATCAAATTTTCCTCGGACAAACATAAATTTTTATAGATCGGCTGAAATGAAATTTCAAATTCTTTCACGAAATATAGTGAAACACACACACAGACAAGAAGAGAGATAGAGAGAGATAAAGAGAAAGAGATAGACTGAGATTAGATTATTCAATTTATTCATGTAGAATACAACATATTTATTTCAGCTTGAATTCTAGATCATGATAGTTATTTCAATGAACGTCATTTAGAATGAGAGTAATAAAATAGGATAAAAGTAGAATAAAAATTGGATAAAAGTAGAGAGGAGAGAGAGAGACAGAAATTGGATCAGATTATTCATTCACTTTATTCATGTGAAAATGATGAAAATTTCAGTATTTGATTGATTTAACAACTTCAACCACTTATTTTATAGATATAATATTCAATATAATAAGGGGGAGAGAGATAGTGAGTGGTGAAGGTGTTGTATGGATGAATGTACAGGTTTCCATAGTTTCATGAAGTTCATCTTTATCATTTAAACTAGGGATTGGTATCGAAAGACAAAACATCGATGTTTTAAACATCGATAAGTGAAAAACATCGAACAGTAAACATCGATGTATCGATACCCATCCCTACTACTGTTGTAGATAGTAGATTACTTTCCTCAACAGCTGAGACAAGATACGAGGAAGACAATTTGTTCTCATTGTTATGTCGGCAATTCTGGAATTGACATGCCACTCTACTTAGATATGTACAAAAACCTCTTCCTGTCAAGATAATCCTCTTCAAAAAAAAAAAAAAAACTTAAACTAAATTAAAAATTAGAATTTTGTTTGTAGTAGGGGAAAACATCGGAAGACCGATGTCTAGGTAAAACCATCTATAAGTGAAAAACATCGAAAAGTAAACATATAGATGATGTTGATGTTTGATGTCGAAACATGGATGTTTACGATACCCTACGATACCCATCCCTAATTCAAACTTCAAATTAATCTTACATCGGAAATGATTTCTTTCTACACTGTTCCTCCCCTGATACATCTTCACCATTCAATTTCAATTTCAATTTTCTCAGTTAAATCCTATATTTGTATCTGACGTTTCCTTATGAATTGTGTACGAACAGGCTATTAATCAGATTCTCTTATTACTTTTTATTCCTAAATTTCCAGTAATTGGAAAGAATTGAAAGACGTTTTCTACATTTGTACTGAGCATTCTCCTATGTAATACTCCTACGTCAAAAGATCTTATTAACTTGGGGGCAGTGAAGTAAACTTTTTATAAATAAATTCGGCCTCCAGTGATAGTAATGCAATGTTCTCTGGCCATATTCCTGAGTTTTCCCCGTTCAGTGAACACAAAAGAGGGAAATTTCAATCTCGCTTCCAGATTTTTTTTCAGCGAACAGACTCGCATATGGGCCCACCACCATCAGTGTTTTTTCTGATACTGACGAATCCTTTCCACTGATATTCCATTCTATATTCTTGCATTTCTCATGGCAACTGCTGTTCGTTCCGTGCTCCTCTCATTCACGACTATGGATTCAAACAAGTGAACCAGTCAAGAATAAACTTCCAGCATTATTTGATTGGAAACTGAATTCATTATTTGTAGAACTTTCAAGAAGATTCTGATTGATAATGGGGAATTGAACCAAATTTCTTCTTCACAATGAAATTTCCAAGCTTTTAATCAAAGTTCATTGGGCATGTTTGAATGGCCTACAAACAAAGGATTCCCATCTGAAGAAGACAAGTATTCAGAAATCTATCAGTGTTTGACTATCATGATAATCCTCTTCAGAAGGAAAAATATGCCGACGAAAGTACATTGATAACATTGAAATTAACAACAGATGAGATATGGGAGCTGGAAAATATATTATCAAAAAAGTGAATTGAAGATTGAAGGTATTTGATGAAGATGTGATGATAATCACAACTGACATTAAATCGTTTTCAAAGGAAAAACATTGAAGGATTACATTGAAATTTAAAATGCAATATTCAGGCTTGAATATTTTCAAAAACGTGATATCACGAAAGTCAATAAAAAAGCCAATTGGGGATTTTCTAACGATAGGAATCCTCTGTAAATTAGAAAAATATACCGACAAAATTCATGGATTATAATATTGAAATGCACTTCAGATTTGATATCAGGCCGAAATATTATGAAAAACATGGACTGAAGTTATTTGATGAAGTTCAAAACTAATATCCGATGTTATTAATCACTAGTGTCATTGCTGCAGGCTGTTTGATCGATTTGATATTGGAGTAGTCTGTCAATGATATCTTCTGTAATTGACATTAATATCTGCTGGTTGAAACAAACTTCTCTAAACCATCCCTCCACCTACGGCAAGATACAAAAAAAATCATCTCATAACGTTATAAGATACCCAGATATTAGGAGACTAGTCGCGAATTGATTCATAATTTACAGTTTGAATCACAACTTAGAGAAAGAGATTCTTCATCTCCTATTTATTGTGGCACTGGCATGGACTAGTGAATATTCTGTGAATTAAGTAAATCAACGATTTCCATCATGATGATTGAATTTCATTCATAAGTAAATGCTAGCTGTATCCTTATACTGAGGCATTGAAAAAAAGAGGAATACTTTAAGGAGTAGAGCATAGAGCATGAAATCTGAATTATATAATAGTATACAATAATGATATGCTAAGTATAAATGTATATTTATTCTTACATATATATGTTATTCTTACATAATTATTTATTCATTTGTGCATATATGTATTTCATGATTGAATCAACATAATATAGAGGCCCTCCCAATCATGAGATTTTCCCCCTGGAAAAAATCTCAAATTTAGTCTAACATGCTCTAGAGCATATATCCGCAGCTTCAGATTTACAACTTATCATTCAGAAGATATAACAAAGAGTTGATACTTGGAAGAAAAGTAATATTTTCTCACTCAAAATCAAATTAATAAGTAAGTAGTCAAGAAGTTTGCTGTAGTTTGCTAGTAATCATTCTAAGAAATTCTTTCCCATATTTTCGGGGTTACGCTTTCAACCAAACGATTTTGTCTATAAGGTGCCCAATAGAATGTCTCCATTTTGTCTATCACATTTTGACTTTAAAGTTTTGTTCCCCAAGCAATTCCCAAATTCATAAACTGTATTATTTTTCAAATTCAATCAGAAATGTTGAGGAGGGAGCTCTATTGAAAACGCTATACTTGAAATTGATGTGTGATTATCTCATGTGTGGCGGTGTGCGTGATCGGTGGCTGATAAGATAGAGTAGCAAACGATGTGAAGGATTCTATGTGGGAGCGTCTCGACTCCCAAGGTGGGCGGGGGTGGGGGTGTAGGTATGAATCGGCAGGCGCCTCCAGCTGATGTGGGGAAGATGTTGGCATGGAGGGGGGGGGGGAAGAATGTGCGAGCTGCCATCACTCATCCTGGCAGGGATAAGGTTCTTATTTAGACCGGCGGGTATCCGGCCCTTTATTCCGAAATAACACCAGCTCGCCACACCCTTATCTAGTTACCAACGCTGACATATTATCAGCCGAGACCACCTCTATATCAGTTATGCTGCCCTACCACCACCTACGCCGTCCTGCTTGCGTCATCACCCTCCTCGCAAAATTCCACGGATTTCGACAAAATCCTATTGAAAACTTACCGACGCTGTTGACCTCCTCCTTTCCTCAGTAGATTGCTTTGCGTGAGATAGCCTACCGTACAATTTGTATGAAATGAGCTCATATCACTCGAATACGGTACTGACTCTAATATTTCAGAGCATGTTTCCCAAGCAAACCCCCAAATTGGTCACGAGAACCTGAAGTATATTAAATTCATTGCTTGATGAATCACTTCTCCAATTATTCTAATACATTGATTGGTTATTTTTTATAATCATGCTATTACTACAGATGAATATTGTTTCTGAGTTCTTTCAATCTGACTATTTACAAATGATCAATTTTTAAGGTTTTCTATAAGGGTTGAAGATCGTTTAATTAAATAATATGTATTTTTTAACAAATTCTCATAAAAGATTAGTTAAAGTGAAAATTATAAGTATTTTTATATGAATTAGTTGTAAGATAACTGTCGTCGAAATCATTTCTTTACCTAGATTCTATCATTATTGGATCAGTCTTACTGAATCTGGATAGCTACTAATAAACTTGAAAATTTAAGTTATAAATGAGAAAAAATTGTTTACTGATATAAGATGTCAACAAAAACAAACACTTGACAATTTAATCATTTCAAACTTCTCCAAATTATTATTCCATGAAGTGATCCCTTCTCACTCTGAACAGCGTGTGTCATCACCGTACGCTCTTCCTAGGTTGATAAAAATAAAAATGCTTCTAGTGGCGTTTATATTCTTCTAGCTTGAATTATGCCATACCCTTCTACTGGAGCTCATACAGCTTACTGACGCATCAAAAGCAAGCTGAGCTCAAAAGGAGGAATGCGTCTAAGAACGAGAAGGGAGGACGGGCTCATGAAGTTTCATATTTTGTCTTTATTAAAATACATAAAAATACATATTTGAAATTCACCCGAGTTGACCGCTCTCTAGTGTTGCCCACTCACTTTGTTTGATTCTACCTACCTCAGAATAATAATAAAAAATCTGAGAAACGAAAGCTTGCGAGTTAGTAACTCGCTTCTCGAGAAAAGATTCTTGCTTAATGATACAAGAAAATTGATAAAAACTACAAGAAAAATTACTTACTTCAACAATTTGAAGTGTTCAGATAAATTCCATGATATTCCTACGATAAATATTCACTATGTCTAGATACATGACTCATGACTCATGAATCATGCCATTGTCGAGGCAAAAGTCCACCACTTGAAGAAGTTATAATGTATTACACGAGTATTATCTGAGATCATCAATAAACGCAAATATCATACTGAAGTTGAATCCACTCCTAGAAATCTGGATGAAGAATTTTGGTGTTTTGTGATAAATATTGTTACAGCTTATCTTCTGGTCCCCATGAGGTAACGAATAATGGAATGCATTCTTTTTTAAAGAGAATTGAATAAATTCTAACAACAATATTCTCTTTATTTATATTTCTCAATATTTAGAGAATAGAAACAGATCAACTTCCATTGGTGATGAAAGATTGAAATAGTTTTAGAAATTAGTGAATGATTTTAGAATGAGTGATAAAAGAGATGCTGCTTTGTGTGATTACATGGACATAGGTGCTGTTTACCTTGTTCAGTAAGTTAGTTCGTCACCTTTACTTATGACTATTGCATGTCAAATTCCATGAAAAAAAGATTTTTGCTCTAATAAGCTGTGAAGAAACAACGTTTCGCATCGCTCACTAAAAATACAAACAGTCCTTACGGAGTTGGGAGGATCAAAATCTTTGTCATTATTTTATTATAACAAAGAAGCAATTGCTGGCCTGTTCAGATCCTGTGTTATATTGCGGCAATAATTTAGTGGCCTACACAGTTCTGTAGTCAACTTCCGGCGTGGCTGTCAACTTGACTATGAATGGCGGCGGTGGAATCGCTCCCTTCCCGCCATAAACTAACGCACCATTTGATAAAACCTACACATACAGGAATCACGTATGCTCAGACTACTGAATAGAACAGGAAAAAATGATACTCACTGCTCAAGTAGCCTACCATTTGTCACTTTTTTCACAGTGGGTTGAAAATTTGAGTATTTTCAGTTATTTGGTTGGTAAGTTGGTTATTATGAAGTGGCCCAGCGATCAGCCTTTGAGGGAGCTTTTGGCTGGCGCGCGGAATGAACCCAAGGCAAATTTTGCAGAAGTTTCTTTCTGCTGCTGATGATTCCTACTTTAGTCTTCGTCTTGTACGTAAGTAATCAGGTGCAGCATGATACACAAAAGATTCCAGACAGATCAGGACTTTACCCCTTGGCCAGATGCAGGGATAGAAGACTGAAGTTGTGGCGTTCATCGTTATTCCTTGTTATCTTGTAAAATTCATGCATAAAATCCATCCTGGAGCCCAGATGCCTTGAGTTGGTTGAACAATATTATGATACAATTCAATTCAATTCAATATAGGCTAGAAAGACAAGTGAAAAGCGGCTGCTAACAACTTGACAGAAGTATACGACTACACGTGTCAAAAATGCTCCATAACTCCTTCAAGACCATCCATTTGCAGTGGCGATTCTAGCCATGGGCTGCGTGGGCAGCTGCGCCACTAGTTTTTAATAAAAACATTTCTCTTTTCAATTGGTTTTTTTCTGAATAGCACTGTATTTACAAAACTACTAGCCAAAAAAATATTAAAGACTTTTATAGCCTAATATTGACTTACTGAAACCCCCCTACCAACATTAAGGGCCGGTTCATGACCTCGGGATTTAGCCAAGTCCTAGACTAAAATGGGTGGCCACCGTAGCATCGACAAACGTTAGCCTCGACACTATGTACTAAGGGCTCTCTATGCTGCTAACCAACTAACCTGTCGAGACAAACGTTTGTCGATGCTAAATTTGTATCTGAATTGTATCTGATTTGTATCTGAACGGTAGCCACCCGTTCCAGTCTAGGACTTGGCTAAATCCCGAGCTTATGAACCGGCCCTAAGTGTCCTCTAGCATAATTTGGTAATTCAGCTCACCCAGTTTTTCCAGTCTGGTGCCGTTACTGTCCACCTGAACCTGGTGGAGGAGAGTGGAAGGAGATACACCCTCCGCCCGAAAAAGAAGAATTTATAAAGTGCAAGTTCATGCTATTAGAATAATCAGAATAGATATCGCATAATAATAGCAGATATAAGAAGTATCTATTAAAATTTAACAATTGAACTACAGTATATTGGTTTTAGAAAAAGCGTTAATACATCGTAATGAGATCGTGACGTATCGCCTTATAATAAAATACTTATAACTCTTACCAAAAGGTTTCTGTTATATTTCTAGTGGCCTAATTGACTGTTTCTCGCAGAACAATGATTGTTCTCAATCCTCAATCACAATCATGAGTAGCTGCAAAAGCATCACTTGTTTATAGAGCTATGTTAATTTTGTGTGAGACTGCAACAACTGATGTTTGTTATCCAACTAGACCTATCCAAATCAAGCATCGAAAGCTTGTAATCAAAACAGAATGTATGCAGCTCTATTGATTCAACAACCAACCATTCTATTATCAGTACCCGCTTCATACCATATCCTTTCCTATCTCCAATCAAAGGTAAATGAATAAACAGATTGGTTATTGAAGACTATATACAGATGGCCAAATGGCTTGATACATAATGATCTTGATGTAGAATAGCAGTATTATCTCATGCCGCGTCTACACCATCGCCGAACTAGGCGAACACGAGTCTAGCCCGAGTTTTTCCCATATAAAAGCGTAGGCGAACTACGCGAGTGACCCCATCTACACGCTCGCGTTCGCCTAGTTCGGCAATGGTGTAGACGCGGCATCATAGCACTGAATACTATTATTTTTATTGTTACATGAATCATGTTCATCCTGAATGATATTTGCTTGAAGTTGAATATCATTTGTCAATGGGATTAATAATAATCAATTTTTTTTAGTTGACTGTCGCAATGCGGAATGTGGGCCTGTTTCATGGAGAATAGAAGTCCTTTAATACAGGAAAATGGCAGGCACATAATTTATGTCAAGTATGTGTTTCCACATTTTCCTGTATTACAGAACTACTAATTTTTTTTCGAAACAGGCTCCTGGTCATAGGAAGACAACTTTTTCAGGATTACCTCCTTCCATGAACTAGGACACAAACCTAAATATCTTTGATTTCAAAATTTGAAAAACTTCTAAATCAGACATAATTATAATATGTTATGTAGATGTAGTTAATCAATTGCGTTTGATTTCTGTGACTAGAAATCGATAGAATTCTGCTACCAAAAGTTTAGAAATGTCGTCTTCAACAGTTTATGATCTGTATGATCTGTAGACAGATAGATTTTTATTAGTTTCGTTTCTGAGTAATTTTTTTAAGTTAATCCGGGGAATTGATGCCAAAGATTGAGATGTAACCTAAATAACTGTTGGTTACATAGACATGGTCACTATAGATAACATGGACAGTACTTTACATTATTCAGAAAAATATTTCACATCGAGAACAACTCGAAACAACCTGATTAATAATTGTCATAATTCATAATCCAATTCCAAGTAGATGATAAGAAATCTTTAATTATATTCTCAAGGTTTCAGTTGGCATTGACAATTATTGACATGAGAGACTCATACAATGAAGCTAGTTTAACTAGGGTGATAACTAGGATTTTTATGATAAAGCATATCAAATGAGACAATGAAAATGAATGAATCAAAAGCTGATGATGGCTGTGAGTGAGGGACAAAATATGAACTGCACTGTGGTTGAAAAACAGGAACAAATGACTAGACAGTGAATAGCGAGGGCTAACTGGATCTCTGCAGCCAAACCTACAATAAATATTCCATTAGGCTGCTCTAGCCGTGCCGACATTGCATGCTGTTAGCAATTTAGAGGGCACAAGCTTGATGGATTATTCAAAACTATTCATTCCTCAAAAGATATACAGAACTGACAATTCCTACCATACTATTTTCCTTTGATCTATATTTGTTATTAAAAAGCGTTGCAGACTAGGCACTCTCTCATACCACTTTGGAACCGTCAAAATTTAGGTTTCTAGTCTTCGAATCTAGAGTGATTCTCTTTCCCTGGAGATTAAATAAGGTAGAAGCTAGGTATTTGCAATAATGCTATATAAATCATAAATAAATTAGAAAACCAGTCAACGTTTGCAGGCCCGTCGAGAGGAGAGTGGGAAAGGTGGGATTCCCACCGGGCCCGGAGTTTCTAGCGGGGCCAGGATTTCAATCAAAATCTCAAAATTTGGGAAAAGTTCAATAATATGTACTTTTGCAATCTGATTAGAAACGTGAAAAAATGTAACTGGTACCTATATTATCTACCTCGTAATCAGACATTATGCAGACGGGCCCGGGCCCAACATTAAAAAATTTAAAAGAATGGTATAGGTTGGGGGGGGGGGTTGGTTTCACGAAGTTAAATACCACCGGGCTCCGATATTCTCTCGACGGCCCTGAACGTTTGTAACTAGATGTGAAGATGAAATTATAATCAATATAGAGTGAATTCATGTTAAAATATTAAGGGCCGGTTCATGAGCTCGGAATTTACCCAAGTCCTAGACTAAAACGAGTGGCTACCGTAGCATCGACAAACGTTTGTCTCGACAGGTTAGTGGGTTAGCAGCACAGAGAGCCCTTTGTTAGTACATAGTGTCGAGGCTAACGTTTGTCGATGCTACGTTGGCCACCCGTTTTAGTCTAGGACTTAGCTAAATCCCGAGCTCATGAACCGGCCCTAATGATAAAAAACCTACCAATTGTTTCATATGTCCATTTCAGATCATCTTATGTGTTCAATTTCAAATATGATAACGAGGACTGACTACCTTGTCATCTTTCTTGATGGAATGTTCCCTGGAACAAAAAACATAAGTTCAAACTAAAATTTCTCTCAATCAATCAATATACTGTATTACAAAAGAGATCCCAGTTATAAAGACCTGAGGTGTCTCTATTGATTATTCGACCTCTTGAAAGTTTGATAATAGAATCTATTTTGGCAGAAAGTGATGGCCAATGAATGATGAGATAGAAGGAAATAAACGTTAGCGTAATGAATTTGCTGTTGGGCGATGACACCAAAAAGCCCCCCGTGATGGATGGGACTTCACTGGAGGTCTCAATATGAATGAAAAGCTACTTATAGAATTTTTTCAATATCTTTCTAGTCAACGTACCTGACAGCAATGTAGCAGATATTTAATTTCTGATTCATAATCGGCAATATCATCAGCAGGGTTCAAGTCTGGAACAGTGAAGTAAAAAGATTTTTTGATTGGTCATTTCCCACACAAACACTCCTATAGTCAATAATTCGGTTGCATTATTCCTATAATGTTTCACAACTTTGTAACGATGATAAAAATGTATTAGTTCATTACAACAATTTGAATCGTACACAACTACATAGCAGCAGTTCAAAATGTCTCACCGCAAGATCAGTTTTTTATCCTGAAGACCCGATTTAAAATTATCAAAATATTATAAAACGGTGAACGAGTCGAGAATGTGTTTTACCAATATGCAGAGGACTCAGAACCAATCACTATCATGTAAAACAAATGGATCACAGCATTAGGCATTAGTACATCCCATTTATATAGACATATACTTTAATATATATTTTCATCCTACTGAACATATAAGAACATAAATTACAGGAAGTGTTTTGTGAAGAAATTGTAAGAGGGAGATTAAATAAATGGAATCAGTCTTTTGTATCATCATCTAGCCATTCTGTGATTGTTCAGTGGGATACAGGACATTTGCCATAATTTTATGTTCGTAAGATTCCATTGAGGTTGAAAAAAGATTCAATCGATAATTATATATTATTTTCAAGACTGAAAATTTTTTAAATTCTCCATTGATTCCAAACTTGACAATTTGAATACGACGTTTGATGATAATAGTCCATTTTGAAAGTGGAGAACTCAAAGATTCCAAATCTTGAAATGGAAATAAAGATCAGCATTGGGGAAGAGTGCAGAAGGAATTTGATACCTGGTGGGAAAGCCAATGTATCACGCGCTCTGGTGGTCCAGGAATCCAACCGTTAGTCGGACAGAAGAACACATCTTTATATGGTTCTCAAACTGTGAACAAATCTGCACTCCAGTTGTGACACTGTGAGAGATCATTCCGATTCTAACTCTTTGCCTTCAACTAGCTCTGGCGAGCCTCAGCTACAAAAAACGAGGAGTGCGCACGAAGAAATACGAAATTAATAGTGGAATAAATTGGTTGAAGAGTCGTGCTGAGTGAAGCTCTTCCTAAAGTCCTCGTGCAGCATTCGAATTCAAAACGAGGAATTTGGTTTCGTTCTACGACGTTGTTTTGTAGTACATGAGGGACTTGGGTGAAATGGTTGGAGAGAAGCGAGAAATTACTCCTGCGGAATAATTAGTAACCGTGATACCTCAGACTGGTATGTCCACTCTCAAAAATTATGCAGGAGAGTGATTCTGTTGAAACGTATGTCCTTACTAGAGTTTCCTCGGGACTGTTGCGCATACACAAAAAATTATTACTCTATTAATAAATGATAGTTATCAATATAGTTATTTCCATTGAATATAATTAACGTTATAATTATTGAATAATTCATAACTGATCAATGACAAATTTAATCAATTCATTATCATTGATTAATTAATGAAATTGAAAAATAATCAATAAATAAATATATATTTTTTATTCTTGATATACAATAGCTATATAATAGCGGAAACAGGAATTTAGTTTTAGCTGTTAGACAACAGGTCCTTTGATTAAGAATGGAAGATTGATTAACAAAACCCTTGGAGACTGATTCAGCTAATTCAATCGATATTGTTTTGTTTTATATAATCGGATTTAACAATATAATAATAGACGTTCATCATGATTCGAATATTTGTTGGATTCCATTGATCGTTAATGTATAATGAAGTCTTCTATTACTAGTAAACGTTCACCTCGTGCAGCGCAAAGCGCCGCTCACTTCAATTTTCTAAAATACTTAGTTTTAAATAGTTGCTATTTTGACTATGTACAGCTGACAGCAGCTCAGTCATACCAATGAAATCCTACCTTGTACAGTGAGACTATTTATAGTCACTGTACTACATTTAAAAATCTTTTCAAGCTCTATATAATATGTGGCATTTCACAAACTAACTCAGTAGATTCGATAATTCAGTACATTTTATGCCAACTGATGGTTTTTAGTTTTTATCATTTTCTCCTATATTATCCTTGACAAATAAGACAAATAAGAGCCTGCAGAAATTCAATTCTTGTCTTCCTTTTGGCGCAAACCGCATCAAAATCGGTCTTCTCAAACTTCTTAACGAACTTTCCAAAATCTACTCTACACGGCACCAAACTCTTTTAATAGTAGTAAGTATAGTAGTAAGTAGATGATGATGATGATGATCGTATATCTCGATTATATCTCGTATATCGTATATCTCGATTATCGTATTTTAATGCATTCATTAGAATTCATAACACTTATAATATCAAAGCTTTCCATCTGGATTGATAAAGTATTCTATTTTGGCACTGAACACCGATCATATTATCTATTTTTGGACAAAAATGTTTCTAATTTTTTATCGTACAGGATTAAAAATGAGAAACTGTTTGAAATTCGGAAGTAACATCGAGGCTATACAGGAGACTAATAAATGATCAGCATGTTTCATCAATAAAATTCTTCCAATCTACTGATACTCTGGAACTTCAAGAAATACTTTTAATTTCAATCTAAGGCTGTTGTTCTTGTATACTAATTTAGAAAATTCAATCATGTTCAATATTGATCCATAATATCGTTTATATTATGTTCAAAAGTAAACAATGGATTGATTTTTTTATCCTAACCTCAGATTAATCTTGATCCAAGCTTATTTTTGATAATGATTAAATTATAATCTTCCAATCGAACGTCGATGGAATATTAGTTTGTGATCAGTTGAATAATTATTGTGCTCTGTTAATTAGGAAGCACACAATCTAATTTAATGTAGAAAATGTTCAGCAAATAGATGACTACCAAATAATATAGCTAAGAATTATTATTAGTCATGTAATAAACGATAGCTGGCTTTCGGGCTTCATCGAATTAATTAAACTCAATTGTCTCTGCACTACCCTGCCGTACGTACTACCACTATTTCTGTTACATCATTCGGCTTTGTCAGTGGAACTCATCATGGAGTCTGCATCGTAATCCAATTTTTTCAGTCCATCATTAAAATTCACCTCGACGGATGATTAGTTAAGTATTTGTTGGTGGATTACCTACCACAAATACTATAGAGGAATCGAATCATTGTACAGTATCATTTCAAAAAATTATAATATATTATAAGCATAAGTAATCAAGTCAACTGAATTTCATAAAAATTAAAACTACCATGTCATAACAAATGTATTTTTATCTGTAGAAATTTGTGGTTGTTGAAATATACATTCTACTATAATTTCTATATACATTATAATTATATGAAATGGAGAGAGATGAGTTTTATTGGGAGGCACAATTGGAATGTGAAGCTTTTATGCTCTTGTGAGAGTCTAATCCCCGCCCTTTTCAACTTATATCTTTAAGTCTGTAGTGAAATGAACTGAACGTTATTTAAAAAAAATCTTGAAACAATCGAAGTGATTTCAATCTTAAGTATAATTATGTAGAAACCCTTTTCAAAATTCAAGATTGGAAAAATTGAAATTGATATGTTTTATCAATATGTAAACCCAGTTTTTATCACTCGGAAAGCGAGGATACTAATTATTCTTTATTAGCATATCAGGGTTATAGATACCAGTTTTGTCGGAAAAGATCACGAGGAGAGTAAATATGAGTTCTACTTTATACAATTCAGTTCTACTGTAGGCCTATACAATTTTATACTACTTATTATACTATTTCTTCGTAATTTTTAAAGATTTTATTCCACCATCACTCTTATTATCTTCTAAGATTCCGATCTTAATTATCATGGTCCCATATCGCTTTGCGTCTCTGAAGAAAATGTCCGACTTTTTCTCGAATATTGTTTCAAAAGCAAAAAATTCAAAGTCAACAAACCTATTAATTTTTGTGAATGAGAGCCAACTGATCACCCTGGTTATGACTGACTATTCAATGAGTTGATCAAATAATAAATTACAATCAATGAACTTTCCTCCCGCTGATTTGATCTGCAACTGATCCTCCCTGTAGATACAAGTTTGAAAAAGAACAAAATTTGAGAGCATCAAAGTTTATTATATACTGAATTCGAATTTCTAGTTCCAACTCTTGAAAAACTCGTGAAAAGTTGAAATAAGTATTCCGGAACTAAGCAGAGGAGTGAGAACAGAACTGAATTTTAGCATAATAATAGGAAAGGCAAACTTCCAAAGCGCTGGCTAAAGTTCAGCCGACGAGCCGACACAACTGTATTAGAACAGAAGACTTCCTTCAGTCTTATTTCACCAGAAGAGATTCAATACGGTAGCAAATCCATTACATCTAATTTGATTCACCGCAATCTACTTCAAACACTTTCTTCCTTACATGATTCTTTCTAACAATTATTTAATTAATAATTATAATTGAAGGTTTCGTTAGCTATAAAATATTATATACATCTGAACAATCAAAATGAGTGTAACTCGAAGGAACCATTTACCAAATTATGCTATATTATAGCTATATTGACAACATCTATAGATATCCTGATTTCTTAGACCACAAAAACAATACCTTTCATGATTGATACAAAAATTAAATGTTTTAACAACAATATTAATTTTGTCACATGCTAAATTCATCTTACTGGATACACCTGGTTCGTACCTTGAACTTATATACTATAATAATACTATTTAAACTATTCAATCAAACTGGTGTTTTTTGTATTTCATAAATTATATTTAAATTGATAATTATATTTAAATTGTATAAATTTATATGATTTTCTCCAATTTAATACAAATGTGAATTATTCAATATGAGAATTATTATATTATTTTATTAAAATACACAATGTACACCATGTACACAGGAAAATGAAAGTGAGTATACATTTTCTGAATTTATATGGATTCAATAATATGAATTCTATCAGGAATTATTGTTATTTTCAAATGTGGATGAAAAATTTCTAGAAGATTCTTTGTTCAATAGAAAAGGTGAGAGGGCTTTCTATCCGTGGCATAACATTTTACTGAAACTCAAATACAGTAGGATTTCCGAAAGCATGGCGGTAGTAAATAATACAAAAAATAATAAATATCTCAGACACTATGACCATGAAATAACTCACCAAAAAATCATGTTACATGTAGGAATCTGAATCATGAATTCTTCACATTTTGATTGAAAACGAAAAGAATGGAAAATGCAGAGCACTCTCGAAAATTGGCTCAATTCTTTCGGAACGTACACTGGTCTGGATATGAGAGCTGAATGGTGGGGATATGTAGAAATTCACACGTTCCAACTGTTCAATAAATGGTTTGATTTTCTCTACTGATTGATTTCTGTGCAATGACGTTTCACTGTAACCGGCATTTAACTTTTATTTCCTTCTATGTCATGAAGAAATAATTTTATAATTTTATTCTCATTAACATGGCTGGCATCGATTTTTTTTAACCCCTTAACTGTCTGGAACTTATATATTCAAATTATATTCAAATTGTATAAATAGATATGATTTTCTTCAATTTAAAACAAAATTAATGTGAATGATTCAATATGAGAAATATTATATTTATTAAAATACACAATGTACACCATGTACACAGGAAAATGAAAGTGAGTACACATTTTCTGAATTTATATGAATTCTATCAGGAATCATTGTTATTTCTAAATGTGGATGAAAAATTTATAGAAGAATTCTTTGTAATACTCCTTTTTAATATTCAATAATACTCCAAGCAATGAAAAAGAAACATAATCAACAGCCAAATTGTAGATTATCCATCTTATCAATGATTAGATTCATCACTCTGGAGCTTATCAGCGTTGGATGAAAAATATTCTGTTTAATCACGTTCACATCTGTTTAATCTTCTCATGTTTGATGAGAAGTCTGTTTAATGGAATCTTGACTTTTTTGAGATAGAAACTTATTAATTTATTTATTATCTATTGCCTTCCAACTTAAGCAGAGTTCAGTGATTTTCTGGTCTATTTCGAGTTGGAATGATTGACTTTATGTGGAATGCAATATTGGGCCAATTATAGTAATAGAATTCATCATGCATTCTTGATTCACTATTGTGCTTAATTTTCCCATTCAATCCAGATATTTTAACGCTACTTGGAATATTAATGTTGAAGAGCATAGCATGTCATACTCTCTCGCGCTTTATGACCAATCTATCAGGTTTTCTTGATCACTCAATCTGATTATTCCACCTGGTAAAATACTTGGAATATCCTAGCTGATAATTCTGGGTGTATAGATTAAATTTATTTTTACGATTTTTGAGAACCAGGAAGGAAAAATAATTGTGTAATAACTTGCGGGTTGTAACTAGTCTGGTACGGAACAGTATATCCAGTGTTATCATGGTCAGTTAGTGGTGTCATGTCATGGTGTTATCATACCATGTTAATTTATTTATTTATTTATTTAGCGTATGGCTTTTAATAGTGGGGAGACCCGAGTAGGGCTGTTCCACTTCACCAACATAACCAATTATCCCTTGATAGGGAACATGGTAAAAGTTTGTTTTCACTTAGAAAACAGACATCAGCATTTAAAAAAAGTATTTTTTGATTTTATAAAGTCCGAAAAATATATAACACTGAAACACAGCACAGAACATTCATTGATTATGTTAATAATCAACTACCATGTTAATACTGTATTTACATAAATATTTTCAAGTATTTAATTAAGTTGATTGTTCGAACAACCCACAACTTGGAGCACTGAGTAGTAATGTAACTAGTGGTAGATATTGGAATTGGTAGTAGTAAATTCTAGTCGTATACCTCCTATCTAAAACTAGGTAATAGAATAAGACCATTTACTGGTTATCCAGTTTGTTGAGTAGTTGATGCCCGTGCCCGCATAATGTATGGCTTGCGTTGGTTCCCTTCAACTTTCAGGAGGAAGAGACAAAGTGGCGAGGCCCAAACGTGTGGGCTCCGGCTCTTAAGCTTCAATGTAAATTTAATGACATAGTGGCGGATCCTCAATTTATATCGGGGAAGTTGAACTCCGTAGACTCATCTTTGCTATTATCTGCGTTTCTCTCGCTCCTCGCTCAGGAAGTTCAGGAATGCGTGTTTTAACTTGCGCGCATAATCAACTAACTCAAAATCCATCTATTGCCGATGTGAAGGTTTCCAATTCAGAAATGCAAATTTCGCCAAAGAGTTTCTCTCTCAGCACGTTAATGATAGTAATTAATGGGATAAAGTTATTTCAAACGTCTTATCTATTGACATTCCCATGGGTTATCAGTAACCAGGCAGCTCAATTCAGAGGAAAATACGAGAATGCCGTAGCTTATCGAATTTCTATACGAAGGCAACGTACGAATGCGTTTGAATCGATGGAAATTGATGATTCACATACATCACATAAATAAAATGATATACAGATTCTTCCAGACAGCGATGTATTGTACATAGTATCAATATTGAAAAAAATTTTCACAAAAGTTTCGACAACATACAGTATAATGATTTTCTATTAATATCTCACTGAACTATTCAATTGAAAAATAAAAATCTCAACTCCACAATATTTCTTCTGCTATTTTGAATCTATATGCGTAATATCAGAATCTTATGTAAGTCCGATGTCAGATTCCCGTTTAAGAAAGTTTTTTGACTGATAAATTGAAAAACGTTTTACCATAGACTAACCGAATTAATTGTCTTATATTGACATAGAACCTACCTTATATAAAATGAGTGGAATCATAAGATCCATTATAATTTGTGAGTTATGTTGATGAAAATAATTCCTAGCCTCATTTAGTGAATAATGGATTCACACCCAATTAGTATGATAAAAATATTTTCAATTCAGGAGAAAACTACCGAGAAGCGAGTACACTCCATAATTATGGAGAATGATAATTGAAATGATAATGGAAAATATATCAGCTATAAATAATGTCGTAGATGAATCTGAATGGAGTCAGTTTCTGAGGAATAGATTATATTAAAAGAATATGAGTAGAATAAGATACGAATAAATGAAAAATAAATGGTGCATTATAGAAGGAATAGCACCTGAGTTGTAGCATATTTTGTACCATACAATGAACTTTGAAGTCTTTGAACTGTTTCATGCGTACTTATTCTTGTGAGAAGACATTTAGTTGGAAGGGAGAGTGAGAATGCGAAAGTGAGAAATTTGAAAGAAGAGGAAGTCTGATTGATTGATCGAGGGTAGACGGGCAACGTTTACGCAGCTACCAAAGCAAGTCGAGAGCTACGCGGGGTTGTGTTTCGTAAATTATTCATGATTGCTATCAATATTTGAATTCTTGATCCTTGGTTCAATAATTCAGCCTTCATAATTCATTTCTTCTTCAGTCAATTCCCGTCTATCAACAGCGTACAATACCAATTTATGGAGTTTCCTAGTCTTGATTGATCTAGTTACCAATATTCAATCAAAAGTTGAAATATTTTAATCAAGAGAAATTTCTTATTCAGATATTTGAAATTTGTTCGGTTGGAAAAAAGGGACATACTGTGATTCATTAGAATTTATATAGTGGATTTTGTTATGCTTTTAACTGTCGGATGCTGAAAGGCGGGGTTGATACTATGTAGGCCCTAATAATCAATCTCTCCATTCAGTCCCCACCAAGTCATATCATTGAATTAATGAAATTAGTAAATTACTGTAACACTCTCCACAAATTATTAATTTACTATTCTTAAAGAATGAGCCCTCTCATCAACAGTGAAGAGTCCGTTTCCTGAACTATAGTGATATGTAATGCAATTTGTATTATCAAGTCACAAGATGTTGAAATTGTTCATTTCAAGAGCGTGGAATTTACTGGTGAGAAAGAATTCAGTGAATTTTATCAATAACGTTGTACTCTTCATCAGATTTTTACTATTCAAAAGATAGCTACTATTACACATGACCCGTATTAGTAGTTTTATATATACATTGTCAAATCCCTAATTCCTTATATACCTTTTATAGGAGGTCATTGGATGATGAATACTGTATCGTATATCAAATTACACCATAAATACTATGAAGTTAACCACCCAGTGTACTATAATTCGAAATACATTGGATAACCCCACTATAATAGGTTCTGCATTAATCTTATTATCAGCTCAATATTTTACTCATAAGTTCATATTCTCAAAATAAGATGAAATGCAATAAAATTCATCTACTATGCACAATATTATTAATGATTATTATTATTCTATAATAATTATTACCTAATCCTCTCCGGATAGTTCAATTCTACTCTGCTTAATCCTCTCCATACTTGAAAGAGAATTGGACAAAGGTTTCTGATGAATAGTGTAATTACCAATTACAGTACCCAGTTTACGTTCGTTGACTGCACAAACAGGGTGGCAAACAGCTTTGCTTTGTTGATGGGGCAGATCGCTTTGTTTCTACTTCGCATATTTGTCGATTTCCATAATAATTTTCAGGTTCATTGCAATGTTTCAGGGGTGCAAGATGACTAGTTAATAGCGTTCAAAGGTTGTGGTTTGTGTTTTGAGTGGGGGAAGGGGGAGGATTGAAAAAGTTGTTTTTTGGTAGGGTGGGGAGGATGGCAAGTGGTGTAAAGCACCTGAAAACAGAAACAGAGTGGAAGTGACGGCCTAATTATGGTGCTTCTGTTTATAATGGAGGAGGCGGGCAAACGATTTTCCAGTGTATCACTACAACAGTAGCGTGCGAGTAGAATTGGTTGTGTAGCTCATCGCGCGGTGGGTGACTGCTGACTGCAGACTGCTGCTGTGTGTGGTAGTGGTACAGTCCAGTGGTGGTAGTGTGTGCCACTGTGCCACCGAGTGCACTTGTTTGTTTAGTCTCAGACGTGTGCGTGTGTGTGCGCGTGTGCCATACCGGAGGGGTGCTCTCTAATCACGTTGGTGGGGGTACCCTCCCCTCCACACGACTCCTTCAGCAGGCTCTTTTCTGGCTGCAGTTGTCGCGTACAGCGCGGAATGTTAACATGTTTGAGTTCTGTGCGCGGTCTGTGGCCGTTCTCTGGATTATTTTCGCCGTTCGTTTTTGCTGTGCAAAAGGTAAAAAAACTGAATTTCATTATTTTGATCCAGATCCATCGTATTTCTACTTATTTTTCCCAGGTTTTTGTGGGTTTTCCCTAAAAACATGAGCACTAGCAACTCGCGCCAAAACTTTTCCGCTGACTACCGAATTCGTCTCAGTATCAAGAATATTTATTATAATTTCCGAGTTTGTTTATAATGATTGATACTGTATTAATAATTCTGATTTAACTCGGGTCCCTGGAGACAATCATACAGAAAACTCTCGTTTATTGGTTTGTTTTAACTATTTTTATTTTTGATAAGAAAATCATATAAATCTTATTATTTCCCGCAAATTTAACTCTGTTATAAGAATTGGAGGAATTTAAAATAAAGCTACATGATACTTTATGGGAATTGAACAATCTACCAATAACGTAATTCCTTGTATATAAAAATAACGATTTCGACACTTTGTGGATAGACCTCATTATCAACCTCTTCGTAAGCCAAAAATCTTTTTCTTAAATTTATTTTAATTTAATAAAAATTGAATAATTTAAATAAAATAATCCAATAATTTTATCAAATAAATCTTTATCGATACTAATAATAATTTGTTTCGCCAGTTAAGAACAATTTTTGGGATATAAATATATTGATCTCACTGTATTATCTGAGTTATACGGCCTATTTATACTAATTCACGTTTATATACGGTCTAGTCCTTATCATTGAAGTAAATAGATAAATAAATATATGACTTATTCTTGTTTTTCTCTAAATCCTTGAAAAAACTTGAAAAATGTACAGCACTCGAAAATTATGCACTCTCATTATAACTAATGTCATGAGAATTATTAGGCTAATTGATGTTTCCTTCAATATTGAATGCAAACTCCCTTTGAATTCAATTTCTATGATGAACAATAATATTATGATTTACTTGTAATAAGAAAGATAGTTTGATAGTAATAAGTATATTAATATTGTGAGAAGAGAAAAATATTGCAATCAATACCGTATTGACCAACTGAGAAAGTTACATGAATCACATTCAATCAAAAACTCTAAAACAATAGATTTAAAGTGACTTCCAAATCTGAATTACAACTCTAGTGTTAATTTGTCATGTTCAGCATATCACATAACTCTTGTGAGTCTGTTCATGCTCCCCGTATTAGTTAACCAGAATCTCATCTTTTTCGAGAATAATTATATAAGAATTGAAAATGTAGCTTTGCGATTTTTTTCAGATAACGATTACAGAGTGTTTGATAACAAAAATGTATTCTTCTACATGATATCTATACAATAATTTTTCAATCTACGTATCTCAATCAAAGATTTGTCAGATCTACAAGTGATGAACTAAAATGCTGTCAGCAACCTGCTCCATAGATATCCATAGTGTCTTTTTGTGAAAAACAGAATAATTACTAAAGAACTTACTCATATCACATGCTCCTATGCAGTAGAATAAGCGGTTTTTGTATTATAAGCGTTCTTATAATAATTATGTTTATGATTTGTGGCCAATGTTCACAATTCAATACTTTTCGCGCAAAAAGGTAGCTCTCATCAAATAGTTGATAGTTGCTTAAAAACAGAATGGTGGCTATTGAAGATGCAATCGGCTACTACAAAGACGTCAAATTCAAGCTAGGAACCTTGAACCGAAATCGTTACTGGCTCAGCAAGAGCTCTAGCCACTAGCCAGCCCCTAACATGAATATAATAAAAGAGTTTTGTATGTATTGATTGATTTGAAACTCTGCAATACTTCTAATCACCAGCATTTTCACAATCTTGAGGATGTAGATAATCTTGAATGAATAACTTAAATTTACTCTTCGCACTTCTTGTGAAAAATGCAAAACTTGTATGCTATGTCAGGGTATGGGACGAGTCTGGCTCGGCTCAGCAGCTCAGGTACCACACATACGCTAGTCCCAGGTGAGCCGAACTAAGCCGTATAGAGGAGATTACTTATAAAGTCAATGAGGGAAGGGCTATCCCTTCTGTACTGAACCATAGAGTATTTCACCTGAAATTTTCTCCTCACTCTCTTCACTTGTAATCTTATTTACTCATCTGATTCCTGAAAGATTCATCCATTATGGGCATTTGTCGTGTTTTTTATTTCATGGTGATTGATGCGAATTGATTCTTGGTCTTAGAATCCTTAAGAGTTCATTTTCATATGGATTATCGAGATCTACTTTCTTTCATCCATTTGAAAATTATTGTTTGTAAATGAATTTAGATAATAAAGCTTTTTAGCTTACATGCATGCTTTTTGTAAAAGGTGAACAAATCTCATCAGAAACTCTGATGAACTGATTCTTTAATAACGGATGTAGATCCAATAGAAGTTTGCACGAACAGCGTAAAACTTTGAAGTCTTTCCAAGTCAATAGCATGGTTGGCAGTTCTCTTTGTAATATCATTCGAAGGCAAGCATTTTATTTCGTTCATTCATCACTTCAACTTTTTCGAGGCTTTGTCATCCGAATATAAGTCCTTCTCCGGCGAATGAAAACTTTCCGCTCAAATTGTTGGTTTGGAAGGAGAATTCCTTAGTATAGCAATCAAAAACTTTTACTTGCAGTCTTCTTTAATATTACAAGAGATTAAGATTGAAATTTTCCATTGTTGAAAATTAGAGCATCTTAAAGGTATAATTAGTTTTTGGTGGTGGAGAGCAATCATCAGTCGATTATCAAGTGCCTGTTTCATGAAAATTTAGAAGTCCCGTGAAACAGGGAAAAGGTTGACACACACTTAGGTGTTGAAATGTTGATATCAATAATCAATAGCATGGCTCACTATGCAATAGGCTTGTAAGTTAAGCTTGGAATCGCCTTTGTCCTGTTTTACAGGACCTCTATATCTAATGAAATAGGACCCTGATAGGAAGAATATTGATGCAGAGGTGGGATATTATAGATTTTTAGTTATTTTGGCCAGAATCAAACTTGAGAGATCAATATTTCAAACTGGGTATTTAAGTGAGAAAATTTTGATTTTGAAGAATTGCCGAAGCATTATTATCATCATCAAATGGCGTAATATCTCGATTTCTACCACTTTGACATTTTTCAGAAGAATGGTAGCCAAATTTCAAGTTACAATGAGTAGGCTATAGGCTACTCACAATGCTGAATTGATTTGAAGCCTCACATCATCATTTCTTGTATCCTCAAGAATACTAATATCTTGAATTATATTAATATCTTGAATAATATTGATATCTTGATAACAGTGTTGATATTTTGAATAATCTTGATTTATATTGTTCTGCCTGAAACCTGGTCATCCTCTATTATCATCATCTCTCCCATAACATCTCGTATTCTCCCCAGTGAGGCCACCCTTGGAGACGAACGTGCGTAGCTCACGCCTTTTTCATCCATGGCGTACTAGAAATCGTCCGTGACAGTGTAGCCGAGGCTTCAAGAACTATCAAACCTTGAAAATTGTTCATTTACCAATCAAATTGTGGATGAAAGCACGATAGTTAGCTATGATAGTTGTATTGTGTTGTTTAAACCCAATTAGAGCTACGGATTCAATTGGAGCTATGGAATATGGAGCTCAGGATTCAACACTGTTATTGCTGTGACTGGTGTGCAGCGTTACGAATTCGGATCTGCCAGCTAAGAAAGTTGTTAGCTGCAGTTCTGTTAAATATGTATGCAAATCAGTGTAACTGACGAATTAAATTCTCCACTCGTCAGCAAACGCTCTCAGCACGGCACGTTATTATTCAAATGAGTGAGCAAACGCTGTTTGTTTGGGATTTAGTATCACTGCTCCTGATGCACAAACTTCTTGATTTATGAATTTCATATCCGCACATGTGATTTCTACAATCAACTGAAGAAATTCAAACTCTCTTGTAGCGTATTCTTGATAAATGTCTCACCGGATTTTCCTGTCTTATCGGATTTATCGTATTTTTATGTGTCCTCCAAAAATTCAAAATGTAAATCTGATGCATTTTCTACTTATGAAAAAGTTTACATTAATGCCTTTTTTCAATGCATTATCATCTATATTTTCTGCTATAGAACTACTCCTCAAAAGCAGGGGCTTGTATGGAGTTTTAGTTTTAATACAGATTTTCAATCATAATAAAACTAAAACCGTGGCGAAACATGGTATGCTTATTTGGTTACCAAATGAGTATACCACGCTTCGCTACTAAACTGAAACTATATTTTTGAATTAACCTTAGGCTCTCTGCTATCGTATTTTAAAAGAGTATCTTCAATGGTTTATAAAGCATCTTTTTATAAAATCCACGGAGAAATTCAAAAACCCTCTTTGTATTTATGCTCTCACTATAATGTAGCTCATATAAAATCCTGATTTTTTACATTTTACTTCATATTTTATCATAACTTAAAACAACCTCTCGGCTTCCAAGTAAATGTGTTGACCTTCATTAAGTTACAGTATATTGTTCAGGGCGTTAACTTGGTGGCTAGAGTAAGTGATGTGGTGCACTCAGCACAGCATTATCATTACTCAGTACTCTAGGCATGTGCCTCGTTCGTGACTATAACTAAAGGGGTTTAAAGTTTGAGTAACTTATAAAGTTTTGATGCAAACTTCAATACTTGTTATCGTGAAATCATCTATATATCAGTAACCAGAGAGTGCTACTCTCTGGAACTAGGGCACTTTTTACGGCCATAAATCCCACAAGAAATTTATCTCAGTTGATATCGAAATCAAATTAATCATATTTATAGGTCTCTTGAATCATGCAATTTGTATGATGTAAGAAGAGTCGCATCCGACAATCCCATTTACATAACTCATTTTAGATTGATCATTGGTGCGATTTATGTTGGTGCAATTGAAGATCGCATCCGTCCTTACTTGTACATAAGTAGACGGGAATTTGAATTCTATAGTTGGGTAATGGGTAGCCTCATAATCATGGCTCTTGTACACAAGTGCCGCTGAAAAAATCAAAAACATCAGTTCAATCAGGAGCCAACAGTTTTTTTTTATTACAAAGAATCTGTATCTAAGTTCAGACTGTTTCTTTTCAACTATTGAGTCCATATTCATTGACTGTATTTTTTCTGTTTACCAAGTTTATCCATGTCTGCATTATACACCGGACCTAAAAACCGTATTTGTACGCATATTGAACGTATGAACTATTAAATAATTATTAGACTACAGTAATAGTTGAAACCAAAAAATAACTAAAAATCAAATAGATCCAAACCATCTAGGCTCAAGACTGATCACGACCAAAATTCAAATTTGTTCATAAAATGAATTAAAAATTAATAATGAAAATCTGAGAATTGTAGGACAGTACCTGCGATAGACGAAGGACCTACAACTACGAATAACAAATGAAACATAAATCACAATTCATTTCCAGTAATTGATAATTAAAAGTAAATCGATATTGAAATAACTCTTTACTCCACCAAAACTCACTTCATATAACGCATAGAAAATGTCACATTCTGTTGAACTTCACGTACGATAGCCAAAACACTTGAATGCTATAAAACAGGTTACAAAAATTTAATTTGTTAGACCAGAGGGATCATCAAGTTCAGATACTATACAATAACTATTGTGAACTGGAAAGCAATCATCATAAATAATGTTCATTTCTAGTGAATTTCTAGTGAATTTGAAAATTCTCACTGAAATTGATGGGGCTTGTGATTTCAATTTTCATAGAAGTCAACAGATTATAAGTTAATGTTCATAACTAGAGAAAAAATGTCTAAACGTGTTCTTAGTGGAATACAGTAAAAAAATGTTTGTTGCCCATTCTTAACAAAAGACCTGTTCTTTCAAATGCCAGGTTGTCTTGCGAAACGCATTCTTTTCAATTTATTTAGAATTAATGAAAAAGCTGAGTCAAAGCATTACAAATGCTAGTCAAGTGAATGTTACATTTTCCGAATGAAATGCTACAGTGGAAGAATACGATTCTCTAATTATGACGACAGCAATCTATTGACTCTCCAATCACTAGCAGGAAAAATACAAAGGATGGCTTCCACCTCCACCCTTACTCCCTTCTTGTTTATTAGCCTTTCAAATTTTTCTTCTTTCATCTGAATTTCAGAACGACTTCTATTCATTCAATCCATTACGAAAAAGTTATCTCTTTTTCTCTTTTCGTTCCAAAAAAATTCACTAAACTGAAGTCCTCTGTTGATTCGACATTTATATTATCAATATCTGGAATAGCTTTGCATTTGGAACGGATTTGAATACAAAATAATCACTGAAGCCACTTCTCTAAAACTCAATCCACAAACACCTCTGCAACTTATACTGCAACTATGCTTTTTCAACAAAGTGGAGACTTTTTTGACTTCTGAAATCAAATCAAGAACGTCTTTTTATATTGGTGTGAGTTTTTTTATTGAAAGTGTATAGAGCTTATATGCCTGTACCCCATATTTCTTTAAAAAACGATGCACAACTGTTTTTTTGCTGTTTTATGAAGGTCCTCAGGCCTCCTATCCTTTAAAACATCCAATTATGATTTTATTTGAAATTTTTAATCAATTTACACTGGATTAGAAAAGTTGAGTAATTGACTTGAAAAAATAACAAACAAAAAAACGTTGAAAATACCTCAATCAGAGATGAATGCCTCAAGAATTCTCCCAAGTACATGAAACTATGTAAATGTTATTTTATTGAACGGGTGATTCCATATTCATGATTGTATCACTTAGATTCCAATTCTCTATAGAAATAAAACTTAAAATCAAATGCTGCCTCTGAATGTGAAATGCAGTTTATTCATCGAATTCAGCAATAATTGTTTGTAAATTACATCATATTTATGAGAAACGTTTTGAAAACAGAATTTTGAATGATGAAGATCTAATGATGATATGCTCAGCATTATACAACACCGTATGTATTTAGCATTTAACTTTGAATCATCTACAAAATTTAGAATAATGTAGTTTATCAGTGATATGCTTACACATAAATTGAATTCTCATGCTTTCAGTTTCAGAAATTCAGTTCATTAGAACAATTCTACTCGAATCCGTTCAATATATAAAATCTTTCTCTCTGTTCAACTCGATTCCAAAACAAAACTCTCTGTGACAAACTAATCTTCAAATTTAATATCAAACAGATCGTCATGCAAATTATAACAGAATTCTCATGAATTATTATATCTTCTCTCAAGCAAATGATGGGAAACTTCGTGTTCAGGTAGATTTTCGATGTGATATACATGTTCAAATGAATAGGAATTGAGTTGCTGTACTCGAAAATACACAATATTAAACTATTATAATTGAACATCCCAATATTAGTATTTATTTCCTGTCAATGTGTTTGAAATAATAACTGGAAGTTAATATCACTGTTTTAATTAGGCAGATCAAACTATCAGGCCTCAAGGCCCATTGACTGTTTAATTGAATTATTATTCAGATACAAGAGAGACAAATAATGAGCCTTATGTACGGAATCTCCAATTCCAATATTATTATTTGGGAACTGAATTTCGTGTAATATCAACGGAAAGGTCAAGCGCATATAGAGTTCAATTGATAAATCATTCTATCTATTCTAGTATCGAAAGTTTAGCTTTTGCATACTTTTAATCGTAATGAAAGCTAGAAACAGTGATTTAATACATGAAGCATTCCGAGAACAATATTCATAATGATAATATCATTCACTATTGATTTTTCATCCCTATTATTACTTATTAATCAAATCAATCAATTTATTTTCTTTTTCAGAGAAGAGACGTTATCATAATATAGAAAATTTACGTTTAAGAGACAGACATAAAGACTACTTAGCTATTTTAATAGATATTTGACTTTTATTTTAAAAATGTTGGTGGGAACGAAAGATTGATCAATGCAAATTCCATTCAAAGGTTCATACACTTTCCGACGTATAGAACAGGCTTTCGTCTTATAATATTTTTTCAGAATTCTGAACAAAATTTCATTTTAGTTCTCTTTAGGGATTCCGGTACGATTGACACACCGAATTTCTAAAAAGATTTATAACCCAAGGTACAAATTATCACAAGAAATAACCAAAAACTTGAGTTTGTTTGTTGTTCGGCAAGAGTTTTGTCTGCAAATTCAATTATCTATGCAACTAATCCAAGGAAATATCACGAATCAACAATCCAATAACGCTAGGTTGAGGCGAAATCCACAATAATTGGTGATGGTAGGAGGAATCATGACGATTGCTTGACCATGCATGCACTACCACAGCGTTGCGGTAGCATGCTAGACAGGGATAGAGGATGGTAATTAGAAGGACGATGATAAATTTTGAAGGCCAAGAAGAGGTAAGAAGGAGAGATGGATTCAGATTATCAAGAAGGATGTAGATTTGTAGATGGAAGGGAGAGAATGGAAAAGGAGGGAGGGAATGATTGTGAGGGGCGGGGGGATGAGAGTAGAAGTTGAAGTCATCATAGAGCACTAGAGAATTGAAGATGTCTCCTGGATCATTTTCATTGCCGGAAAAGTGGCATTGCTGGTCTGTTCCCAATATCTTCCGAATAGAAACCAACTGTTACAGAGCAGGCGTCACATTCAGATATCGGATATGATCAGATTATATTTCAACATAGCTCTTGTGTATGTAACACCTCTCGATGTGTGAAAATAACTCGTACAACGTACAAGAGTGATTTTTCCCCTATAAAGTGTACAAGGAAGTACATCGAACAAAATTGATACAAATGATGGAAGGTTTGCTGATTTTTTGCTTGGAATAAGGATTCAAGGATTTATCCGCGTTTACCTGGTGCATGAATACTGTCCATAATGTGCATAGATTGAATATGCTTGCATACAACTGTGCCAGAATGGGCCATCTAGAAGAACTTCTACACCACTTCCAATGGTGCCTCAACACGATTACCAATGAGGTCACCTAACCACTTTTACCAATTTTATATTGTATTTGAATGTTGTATTATTGTATTATTTTTGGAAATTGTGTGTGAATGAATGGAATGGAATGAAACTTCGGGATGAGATCGATTTATAGTTGTCTCAAAAATTTCAAAAACCTCTCCAAATTACCAGATATGATTTGAAAATGAATGATGATTTATTAGAAAGAATCACAAACACAGTCGTAGGATGTATCAAAGGGAATAGAATAGAACTAATTTTCTGTGGTTAGTTACGTTCTCTACCTTGATTAAAATATTATCTTCTCCTTCAAAGATGATTTTATCTACATTACAATACTTTCCAAATATTTATTTCACTTTGAATTGTTTATTAACAAAATTATACTTCTCCTTCTCCTTCCAAATTTCTACTTCTCTTGGCACACTTTGATTGCTAAGGGTGTTCTTGTAAATTGAATCCATTGAATAAAGATGATATAATTATATTGATTTGAGGTAAAAACACTCTCTATTTCATACAGCGCATTGATTTGTTAGCAGCTATAGTCTTACGAAGAATCACTTGAGAAGCTCAAGATTTTCCCCTTATTGAGAAAAATTTATTCAATCGAAATAACATTGAAAACAAGGTTCATCAGATTGTATTTGAATTAAATTCCAAATAGCCTAGATCTAGTAATTACATGATACATGAGTAATGTAAATACTCTATAGTATTCAATTGGGGTGGAAAATGAGCAAGCGATCTATTTACAGCAATCTTATCATTCTTGTCAACCATGGACGAAAAGCAGATTTTCATTTGTTTTCTTGAAATTGACAAGATTGAAGCTAGCTTGGAATTCGTGATGGCATTTGCCTGCAAATTTTTGAGGCAGGCTTGGAGCCACTTCAAATGAGATAATATTCTCATGCTTGAAGGCTGAGTAAACAACAGAATCTTTTCTTTGTGAGTGGATTCTCTGCGTTTATTTACCTCCACTAAGAATCTTCTCCTTCTAACTCATCTTCTATCAACCAGAACTTTTCCAGTTGCTTGTAACAACATTTTGAATAATCTTACAGCAACATTTTCAAAAGCGTTATTTTCTTAGAAAGCTATTTTCTGATATCTTTGTTCTTCAGTGATAAATGAAGAGAGCACTCATTCTATCTAATAATGAGACTTATCAAAATGTTGATACTTTAACAATGTTGAGCTTTTTGTAATTAAAACATGCTTGTTGTTGAAGTCACTGTAGGAAATCGACTGTACAACTCGAATTATCCCATGGAAACTCCTCGAGGAGAATGTGAATACAGAAAAAAGCTATATCGTGCTTAGAAAATTTGCTAGATAGAATAAAGCTCTTACCCCAGTCCACATTTGTAGAATCTCATTCACATCTACAAATACGATTCATTCACTTCCAAGAGTCATTGAAAGATAAGGATTAATCTCTGCCTAAAAACATTGAAAAAACGTTTTGTCTTGCTCGCTACGTTAAGAAATAACATTATAAATTGATCCCTATATTGTTATAATTATCAAGTACTGAGAATAATAAAATACATAAGGCTTTATTTGATGATTGGTCCAATCCTACCATTTCCCACACAGTATTGTATAGAATCTACGGTTGAATAAAAAAAAGTTTGATGCTAACGAGCTTGAAAACTGTCCGTTCTTGTATTTTCTATGTTTTCCATTCTCATGTATTGTATGATGAGTAATAAAAATATTGTTATCTTCACAAAAATCTGATTTGAAGGAATATTGTGATGACTACTGCATATTTCATGATGGTTTCTACTTCATTCGCCGGTTTCACGTCTAGTGAGATCGGACTCCCCTAGATATTGTTTAAGATATCACCTATCAATTGGGAGTAAGTTATTGCCAAGAACTGATGTAATGTGATGGTGATGAATAAATAATGTGTTACAAAACATGAGATTCATTATAATTTTTCTTGAATCATTGTTCATAATAAATTACAGTAATCAAGTACATAGGCCTATTATTGATTTTATGAGGTTGATAGACTTCTGAGATTTGTTATTAGAAGACCTCCTTGATTGTTTCTTTTTGTCAAATATTTTGTCATCAACATCTGTCTCATCATTGATCTTTTGTCTCAAATGCCTCCGATAGGAGAGATCGCAATAATCATCTCCTCCTTCCGGGAATTTCTGTCTTGTTTCAAAATCGGATTACCGCACTCTACCGGTTTCTAATCTTTTGTGCCCTATTCATTATCAACCTTCGTTGTCTTTGTTATCCTAGATTTCCTGATACAAGTCTATGTAGAGAGCCTTCTTGATAACTCCACAACCAAACAAAATTTAACAACGTACAGTATTATTAAATACTGTAATTCAGTATTATTGTATTATTTGACAGAGCATCTTTCAAAGTTATCAAATCGGCATCAATCACGTAGTTGGTGACAGACTTGATTTATTATAAGGGATGTACAAATCAGATTGGAGTAATGATATTCATATTTGACAATATTTCCAAGGTGATGACAATATATTATTTGGTGATTATTTTTGCAATACTGGAACCAAATGTAATGCAAATTATTATTTAAATCGAAATATCATTAAATAAATTTCATTGAAAGGTATTAAAAATAATCTGATATTTCATTAATAATAATTATACAAAAAATCTGAAATATCTACGAAATTCCTTAAGAGAGTACTTTCTGGAGAATACTACTTATAAAGAGTACTTCTGAGAGAAGAATAATGTTCTATTCTTCAAGAATTCATACTAATTTCTTCTGATCAGGGGATAAAAATTAAATTACTACGATACTAAAAGTAATATCTCATTCTCTCCCCTCTGATCATCTTATACGATTGATTCCCTCCAGCGATCAATCGGTAACAATCTAGTTGAAATCATAAATTAGATTAAATCTAATTGAATTGATTATGATTTGATATATTAAAATGAATAATGAGATCTTTTGATAATTGAATCAATCAATTATCAATAAATTATTGAATCAATAAATTAGATTAAATCTAATTGAATTGATTACGATTTGATATATTGAAATGAATAATTAGATCTTTGAATAATTGAATCAATCATGGTATAAAATATTGATTACTGTTCATTGAGAATAGACGGACAAATTCATCCTGAAAAAGAACAGTGAATTAAGATCCCTCGATCTGTGATTTATAGGTGAGAGATTGCAATTTTTGAAGGTGATTAATTATCGTGATGCGACATTGGGTCTGTAGGAACGAGATTGACAAGACTGATTAATTGTAAATTGGATACGATCAACTGGATGACAGCACTTAGTGGTGGATGGGTGTGGGTGTGCCTGCGGAAAGAACTGTGGATCCTACTGATGAGCTGACAGTAGAGGGTTAATAATGAGGTGAGGAGCAAGGGTTGAACGTAAGACGGAGACAGCTATGAGATCTTGTTACAAAAGAACGATAAAGAGTAGTAATGAGAAATGGAATTGAGATGAACTATGAGACTGATAGGGAACAAATTGAGAAAAATAAGAAAGAGATGAACTGGATGCATGGACGGGAAAATGATGAAATCTGGAGAAAGAGAGAGAGGATGAAAAACTGTGTAATGATGAGCGAGAGAGTAGACAGTTGATGGAAGTGAACTGAAAGCACGCGCTCTTCATTCGCTCTCAAAAATCGATTTTCCTAATTATTCTGATTCTCAATGAGGCGACAAACTCGTTTATGGTACAAACAATAATAGTTGCTTCAGCTTGACAACGCTTTGTGCTATATGAAATTCCATATATGAGAGACTGAATCAACGATGCCACCATTCAATGCAAAGAGGGGAAGGACTAAATCTGTATGAAACTTCAAAATCAAATTGAGAGAGAATTCTGCTCAAATTCTGCTTTGAAGTGCTCCAAATTTATGATGCTGATGCTCACTCTAGAAAAACATTTTAGTAATTATCGTGTGTTATTATGATTTGTAGAGGAAATAATTTAATGTTTCCTGGTTGGTGACGAGTTATAAAGTTCTTATTCATTACACTCTCTCAATGCTATTTATCATTCTTAATCATTTATGAGTTGATAACTAACTCGTGATTTTACATTTTCGCACGCTTTTCCTGGAATTATTCGCAAGCCAACAATAAACTCATAGTAAACTGGAAAGCATCTACTTATTTATACTTAGAAATCCGGTTGGAGCCAACTATTTTCTCCAAACTTCAGCTTGAGTTGTGAAGATGTCGCTGAAGTATTTTAAAGTGTTGAATAGGTTCTATATTTCAGTAGTTGGTGAAGTAATAGTGTTAGTAGTAGTCGTCAGAAGTCAGTATAGCTCAGTATAGCTCAGTGCTCATATTTCAGCTCAGTATTTATAGCTCAGTATGTTTCTAGCATATTTCAGTAGAGAGGAACGAGTTCTGAAGCTCAGTCCTTGGTAAGCATGCCTTATTTATTCTCTATTCTCCTAATTTATTAGTTCAGGGAACTCTAATATTCTCATAGAACTAAGAACTATTCTTAGAACTATAACTGTACTCTACCTATCCTTAAGAACTTTAATATTCTTCATCCTATTTTCTCCAATTCCATACTTTTATTGGTTTCGAGTGAAATGTTTATAATATTAATTATATTGATTAAATCGTATTGAGCTTGGTTGTATCAATGGCATACTCAGTTCACCCCAATCAATAAGTGGTTTATCGGAACTGTAGAAGAATCTTATAATCGATATTTGAAAGAAATTACAAGTGATTTGTCATTCTTTCCTACTAAATAATTCAGGCTCCCCGTACGAACCTAGTTAATAGAAAGGCAATTTTCGCCAGAGGGTTTTCTTCTCCCAGAAAGTGCTTTTTCTCTTGTAATGATTTATTATTCAGTA
This sequence comes from Laodelphax striatellus, assembly GCA_017141395.1. Lineage (NCBI taxonomy): Eukaryota > Metazoa > Arthropoda > Insecta > Hemiptera > Delphacidae > Laodelphax > Laodelphax striatellus. The sequence goes on from CM029532.1 coordinate 31,603,853, forward strand.
GATATCATGATTCTTCTCTGTATTCGTGTACCTGCTAGACACTTTCTTTGTAAGTTTAGTTGAAATGAACCAAATTCTAGCACATGTATTCCACCTGTGTCATCTCAAACTCAAAGTTCCAAGATTTTATTTTTCAAGTTCAATTTATGCAGTCAATACAAATTCATCTACTGAATGCATAATTTCTATAACGAAAAGCAATAACCAGAAGCAGTCATTTCTGTCTCTAGTTCTGAAACATGAATGATTTCAATCTTGAATTTTCCATCTCCCCTCTGTCCGCTTGAATATTCAAAGTTGCATATTTCAGTAGTGGGAGACCGAGCTGCAAAGTTTTCAAGTTGGAAAGCAGATTTATTCATCGACCATGGCTGTGATCCGTAGCAGCCTTCTCAAATTTTGTGTCAAAATGAGTTGAAAGTTTTAAAGACTTGAACAGCGCTGGAGACGACGGGCTTTATAGATTTAGGTAAGAAAATGGAGATTACTTCCTTCAAGTCTCTCCAACTCCTTAATCGTCATGGGACTTATAAAATCGAGCGTGAAACTCTCATCAGCTCAGACAACAGCAAACTAAATCCATGATGTGGTTATCTTCAAGTAACTCTCTGGTAAAAGACTGCTTCTGTCCCTACCTTTCACCGATAGAAAGCATTAGATTCCTTTGAACTAATTAACGCATGTAGTAGAGCTTCCCATCCCTAACTCCAATTGTGGTATAGCCTTGCACTAAAACGACGGGGAGAACCTGAATCGATTCTTGAGAAAAATTTGAATTTGCTTTGTACAAATTTCCATTATAAACTCAATAGGTGATATAGATTTTATAAGGACTCAATAGGCATGGATCTGTATGTGGAACTGCTATAGCGAATTAATTGGAAAAGTTCTTCGTAACAATAGCATGTTTCCTGGATATTTGTTGAAAGACTGGATCTAGAGCAGAATTAGCAGGAAGCTCACTATTGTTAATACAAACTTATGTCCATATTATTTATGAGATACGATTCTCTTCTATGAATGCGATTCTCTTGTACAACTTTATAGAGACCCTTCCTGATGCTCCTCCTGAGAATCCGTTGCCATGCAACATAATATGTTCCTAATATTATTATGGAAGTAAATAATTATATAGCTTCATTCTCGGAAAATAACTTGGAAGAGCGAGTTATGGACACTTATACTCGATTTCACAATACAATTTAACAATAAGGACTTAAAAATGGTAGAAAGGTGGCGTTGTAAGGTGGTAGAAAATACGATTATATCGCCGTATACCATCGATATATTATCAATAATATTTTATTGTAACATGAGGAAACCAAGAAACTTTACATTTCAATAGCCATCGGCTACTAATTTTAAAACTTTTCGTTCTACTCATTCAGGTAATTCTACTTTGTATCCGAACTCTATTTAATGCATGAGATACTTTTCGAATGGAAGGTTGAGCGACCTAATTCGACATTCAAATTAGCAGCATAACTTTTTCATGTTTATGCAATGGATTTCTCAGCCATCGTAAATTATATTTCTTTCGTTGCACAAAATAGTCTACCCCTCTCGCTTCATGTTCTAATTCAATTTCGGCCTTGTTGTGGTTTTTCGGTTGTGTATTAGAAGAAAATAAAAAAATACAAGAAACGGAGAGGGCTGTTCCGCATTTCATTCGAATTAATTTCTTTTTAATTAGGTAAAAAAGGCGGCGAAAGAAATCTCTCCAAGGAAGAATAGCTCTCTGCATCTATAGTTTGAAGGCGGTTTATCCGCCTAAGTTTATTATTTGGTTCCAGCGTTTATAATTTCCAAGCTATTTCTTATTACTTTCAAGAAAACTTCTCTATTTCTTCTCTCCCTCTCGAGTATTTTGAGAAACGAGCATTTCTGACAGGTCCTTGAAGAATGTAATTGCTCTTTCTCATTCGTCTTCCTAGAGATTACTCGCTCTCTAAGAGTAAAAAAATAAATTAATTCTCTCTCTGGCTGGCTTTCAAGGCTAGTTTGGACAGCATGGTTGAAAGTTGAATTTCAAGCTGAATAAAAACAGTTTGATTGTAGAACCTCTATAAAAATGAAATTAATTCCAAGGAAGTTGGGTAATTCCATTCCTAATGAAGTTACAAATTAAAAAACTCTCACATAATAAGATTTCAAGATTGGAGATAGTTGCAGGTCAGGTTTCTTGACAAAAAGTTCTTCTGATGCAATGAGATAATAGTCTCCCCACATTAAGCAAAACGCTCTTGAAAGAATACTTTTAGAAAATACGTAGTTGTACTTTTTTCTTTCGATAATTAAAAAATTGGTTATTAACTCAATTCCTGATTGGATTGTTTCATAAGATTAAGAATTAAACTATATAATTCAAGTGCTTTGTGTTTCTAAGTATTCTATATAAATGAACATATATTATGACAAGGAAATGTACTAGAATATAAATATTGTCCTGAAACATTGCGTGAGTGCTTGGTGAGATTGAGATTCTGTGGTTGGACAGAGCTATTGAGTTGCTTGGAACTGGAGGAAACCTCACAATAACAGATTGTGATTCGGTTAACTTGAGCAATATGAGATCGATTTTGTGGTTGCGAATATCAGATATTTAGTTTCTCTCATAACCTATGCTATTCAATGTCAAGATGAGATGTGGGATGAATTTTGACTGTATTATCAGTCAACAACATTCTATTTCAAGCCAATTCAAACTGTTGAGTTGATAGAATAAGAAATTATAAATTGCTAGGAATATGGGAGATACTGAATTGAAGGCCAGCATGGTTGATTAACTCCTGAATCAGAAGAATAAATTCAATTAGCTTTTTCTCGAATGCTTAACATCCTATTTTAATACACTTTTAATTTTGAATTTGGATTGCCAAAATAAGAATAATACTCTCAAATTGTTTCTCATCAGATTCAATCGAGAGTATATTCGATAAGTAAAAGTCCTTTGCACAATATTGATTAAAAATGTTAGGTCTTGGAATGTAAGAAAAACATAAAAAATAACTGAAATCTAGAGGACTGGTATTACTAAGAATTTTATTTGGCTTATTTTGTAATAAAATCTCAACTAAGAACTTATACCTCTCAATCTTTGATACTGAGAGCTTCGTCTAATCCACTGAGGAAAATTATTTGGGAAAACGTTGAAATACAAAAAGCGTTTTTGATCACAAAAGAGGAATTAACTCCTTGCCTGATTAAGGGCTTTACTTAATTGAAATCCCAAACTGAAAGACCGTCAATCCAAAAAAAGTTGTTGTTGAGCTTTGCCTTGAGGAGCGCGAAAAAAGCGATCGAACACTGAAACAGAATTCTTGTTCGAGTTTTAAATCTCGTAACTTTTTATCCAGATCCCGAAGCCCTTGACATACTATAAAGTTCTTTTGGGGAGCTGAGATTCGAAAATCATCGAGTGTTGAGGGAAGTTATGAATTCTTCTGAAAGCCTGAGAGTCTTTCAAGTTTTTTTTCAATTCTATTCCCTGGAGTGAAAACTTTGCATCCCAAATCAGAAGATTAATACTAATCGATTCACTTCAAATACAGTCAAGCTCTATTGATGGTTATGCACTTGTAATAACAGCGAAATTAAATTCATGCTATTTTGAGTTGGGAAACCCTCAATTTTTTGAATATGTTAAATTTTCTCCAACCTCCTCGGGTCTTTCAACGTTTCTTTCCAAATGTCACGAAGAATTCAAGTTTTATTATTTTACTTATTTATTATCATGAGCCAAAAGCACTGTGTATGATGATTGTTGGTGCTGTAATGGCTGTTTGAAATCGTTACAGTTCCGGAATACTTTTCCATTCTTCTTCAAATTAAAATTATTCCAATCTGAATTTCCATTACTAATAAACTATGAGTGCTATCATTTCTGAGTAACGAAATGCTCAAATCGAAGGATTTATTCAGAATCTTTTTCCAGCTCTATCCTAGTGCTGAATCAATAATGCCGGATAATTTAAATACTTTTATAATAGCTCCAGCTCCACTACTACTACTACTACTATAATAGTAGTACTGTTGCTTTACTACTACAACTTTTATAATAGCTTTTAACTCTAATTTCATCTAGTTGGTTTTGCCATACACCCATCGATACAATCGTCACGTCTACCTTATAATAGTACATTCCCCCATTTATCTTCTTCTGTTTTTCAAACACATAAAAATTAACAAGCTAAGAGAGTTGAACGAGGTTATAATATACTCATAAATCAAGCGAAGCCACAGTGGGAGGTTGTGTATTCGGAACCAGTCATCAGCAGACAGGCTGACCACATGACCACAAATGACATTAATAGGACTCTATGTTTTCTTGATGGGGTTATCATGACGTGGCAAGGACCCGGTGCCTGAATATTGTGTGGCGTTTGAATTGCTTCTTTCGACTGAAGGGTTGGCACAGAATGAATAAATGATAGCCGCGGAAGATTAACTTCATTCGTCCCCGAGGGGTTGATGGCGTGGGGTGGGGGTGGCAAACTGTCGCCTTGTCGTGGGATTTACAACAGAGGCTGCTAATTAAAATTTAATGTAAACCGCCGGACGCGACGCACCGGGCTCAAACTTATAGCGTCAAAACTACGTGTAGGGGGGGGGGGGGGTGGTAGCATGGCCTAATGGCTGGCCGTATGTAAATCCCCGCGTCGAGCAACAGACGTCCAGACCGAGACCCAGACCCGTATTGTGCGCGCTTTGTGCCAGCACTCATTGTGTCATTGCGGTGCACGACTGTGGTCGGTGGTTGCCCGACCACCCGTCCGCCCTCGCAATTCAATACGTTTTCAAACATTCGCACGTGATTCGAAATATAGTCCTCATCCAGCGCACACATTACCCAGCTCGACAGTCTATGCAAATAGGCCGACTTAAGGCGGATCCAGCCGACTTAGCCAACAGTCCTCCTACATCATGGCCGGAATCCTGCCGAAGTTTCCCCATTATAAACGTCATTTGATCACGTCATATAGAGAAGCGGACAAAACCCGATTGTAAGATTGTATGCTAGCTGGCCAACAATCCAATTTTATGGTTCAATTTATTTAGAAGACTCAAGTTGTTTACATATCACTACAATAATATAATCATACTATAATAATAGAACCAGCGGGCTGTTCAGCTGTTCAAGAAACAACACCAATACCACATTTTTTTGTATGATCCAACTTCACTAGATTATCCTTAAATAGATTTCAATAGACTTGCTGTTCCTCTAATAGACTAATCTTCAGTCCCTCAAATTCCAAGTCTTACATTACATTTACATTAAATTTGAAAAGACTAAGATGAATTGATTGATTGTAATCATCAATAACAGTATGAATTGGAACCATATGATGATGAATTTGATAATTTCGAATTCCTGGAATAGGCCCATTCGGCTCCACAATCGTAACCACTTGATTTCTCAGGCCTGAACGTTCACTTTGAGGTAAGAGGATAGGCCGCCAGTAATCTTATAACGCACGACTTCCTTTCATAAATAATTGACTAGCTAGCAAGTCTAAGATAGAGTCAGTGCTGTCGCAGCCGCTGCTTGCAATGATAAACTCGGCAGCCTCTCATCAAAGACTCTTGGAAAAGCCACGACGTGTGTGCGTGTGTGTGTGTGTTTGCGCGCCCGCGCTTCTGTGGCTCACTTTGATACGTCACGTCGCAAGTCGTTGTGACCAACTACACCAGCAAGCTCCCCGCCCGACCCGCCCCTTCGCAATGCGAGATCAAAGACTTGGTAACAAGCATTGATGGAGAACACGCTTGCTCAAATACGACCTGCAACCGAACCAAGTAGTCTTCGCGCCCCTTTTTTCCTAGAACGACTTCAAGTTGTAATTGAATAAATGCTATAAGTAGTTGAGAAGTACTGTACTTTCATCACACACGTGCATTTTCACACACCAAAGAGCACCTTTCCAATTAAAATTCATTTGTTATGATGGTGGAACAGTATAAATCGAAGTTCAATACAATTATCAAAACTAAATTATTATTATGTCAATACAAGTTCAAGAATATTATTAATCTTCGATTTGCCGAGGCCAAATAATGGTGTTAGGTGGGTTGCATAATCATTTCCTTGTTGCGATTTCTGATTACTTGCGCTACTATATTGGAGATTAATTTCTGTCTTGGTCTGGTATTTAGAGTACCTAAGTACCAAACTTGGTAACATTCAAGTGATATACCAGATATAAGTAGGTACTAAAATTTCGCGACTAACGGTTTTGGAAAAAATTGTTTGGAGCTTCTTCAGATAATCCGTTCACGTCCTCTAAGAGCTTGAGTAGATTTTCACTCGACCAGAATTTTCAATAAGTACTCTGCACTGCTGAGTGAAAGTATTCTCTTTCATACATGAACTACTCAATATTCTGGATTCCGAGAAGTAGGGTAGAACCTTTTTGAAGCTCTAGCTCGGTCATTACAAAGAAGTCTGTGTCTGTGTGTTGACACACATATGAGCACACACGTTTACGTGTATGTGAATGCATGCTCGACAAGCAATAGATGGTGATTCAGAGTTTCTGCATGGTTGCCACCGTTAATACTCATTGTTCGACTTGCGGGCTTGCTTAACCCGAACATTCGGCAGAAACCGAGTATAACAGACAATAAGCCAGCTCAGTACAATACTAAATCCATGGAGAAGCTTCAAAGTGTAATTGTATACATGTCACTCCTACACATATGCTTCGTACTACATTTGGCATATTCAAGAAAATTAACCTACTTATCCTATTATCATCAAGAGAGTTAATCATCATAATTAAAACACTTCGAGTAATGCAGGCTGGTTTGTGTTCTGTGCTCGTTCAAGAAATCATCAAGAACAGCAGAAAAACTTATGTTTAGAAAAATGAGGGATATAACAGAACTTTAAAATTTTGCTGGTGATGATAGTTGTGTTGTATAAAAGTGATTTTTATTTGTTGTGTTTTCAGAGAAAATTCTAACAAAAAATCATAATTCATAGATAATTTAAACTCACTTCAAATATTTCAATATTTCTACAACCAATATGGACAAAATATGATTCTCTATTCTTACACAGAAAAATATCTACTTTTAATTGAAAGTTTTATTCTGATAATTGAAAAGAATTAATATTGAACAGCCTTTTCTCTTCTTTGTGAAGCAGCCATTGTATCGTACTCCGAATAGTTTCTGGATACTGTAGTGCAAATGGAATAGAATGTGACTATTAATTTGATGAGTATTCTTGACACCTCACTCTCACAAGAGAAAGACGACGCACTGCTGAAGATTAAACGGTGAACTGAGTACCACTTTGCTTCATGGATGAGGGTCATCTCCATTTCAAAATGATATTCAAGCACTCCGTGTAACAAACTTGGGTCACTTCTCTCATGTACTGGCTCATCCCCGATTATACAGAACCTACGGCAATAAGACACATAAGTTACTTACGGCTCAGACCAGGTATAAGACAGGGCCCTAACATCCCTATTCAATATCCCTAGTTTGTGCTTACGGTATGTGTAATATTGTTGATAGATGTTGTGTAATATTGTTGTTTATTATTGTCGGTATGTTGTAATATCGTTACGGTATGTGTAATATTGTTGATAGATTCAATGTGCTATTCCATCAACGATTATAACAGACATTCCTCTAAATCAAAGAACAAAATTGTTGACATAATGGAATTGATTCTCCCCTTTTCCAAATTAATGTTCTGCATCATTCAATGCATCAACCATCAATTATTTTCATCATTAGCGTTCCTTACTTTTGTTTATCATTCATATCATAATTTTTAGAACTTATTGATGTTACATCTACTTGATCTAACATTGTATTTCAACTTACATACTATGATGTAATATGAGATCCAATTACTTTTTCTTTTCATTCAATATACAAATATAATTGTCAATCCCATCATTACTCTAGTTTATCGTTCACCTTAATATTTTATTCATATTACATAGTACTTAACTTACATCTTATTTCTTATTCGAATAATTCAGCTATCTGTATAATTTTACGGTTGAGTGTTGATGGGAATGTTGTCCTTGCATATCCTTCCCTAAGAATGGTCATTTATGTGTCAAAACTCCGCCGTTTCATGTGGATTCGAAATTATCATAATATTAGCGTTAGCATATTGTCATAATCTCATATCCATATCATCAAATAAGCTTTCATAGTTTGTTCTTATTTCTAGTGAACCTTTCTAGTGAGTATTGCAATTACCTACTATTACTTAAAATGACGTTCATTATTCTAACTATCGTACTCTAGAATTCAAAGTCGTATTCAATAATCTTGAATTAAAGCTTTTATTCATATAATAAGCCCCCTTAACTTATGTTTTGTTTAATGAATTGAATACTTCTGTAATAAACTGTGATCGCTCTAATTTCAAACGACGTTCATTGTAATAACTATCATGATTTACAATAATTAAGACGCTATATGTTATAGTCTGCATCAATAAAGTGAATAATCTAATTTAAACTAATCTTTTTCATACTTTGATTCATAAACAAAGCATAAATAATATGAGACTCATCTACGCAACATCACAACATCATCCATCAAAACTATAATTCTAAATCGATTGCTTATTACCATAGACTAACTATAGCCTATGGACTAAAGCTATTACTATATTTATTAGTGGTTAGAGTTAGTCTGTGCTATTAATTTGTAGTACAATTTATTAAAGGCTCTTGTTGAATTTGGAGGAGCTCAAGATAAATCTATTATTTTTTATATCACTCGATTATTGGAAATTATCAACTGAAAACTCTTCTTTAATCTTTTGAGAGACTTGCAAGTTTATCGTGTACTTTCTGACTTATCCACTCGTCTGTTTCATCCGTAGAACAAAATGTTAAATCCACTCGTAATTTCTTGGAGGCTAGAAGTTGTAGATTACGATGTTCAATCCTCTCCCGCAGTCGGACATCTCGAAGCGGATTAGTGCGTTAATTTTGTCGGGGCATTCAAAATCCCATAAGGTCAAAGCCAACCTAAGCCCCATCTTGATCCCATTTACCCGCCGCAAATTGCTCTGGTCTGACTAATACTTCAGGGGAAACAGCTTGGCGCTAACAGTAGTTTCATCGTTGCAACAAGTAGACCTCCCAACTTTAACCTGAATCATGATGGCGTCTGTAAATTCGACTCTACATACTTGGCCAATCTTGAACAACAAGGGAATCCTACTTCAACAACACTCCAACTAACTTAATGTTCACTGAATAATGAATGATGACTCAGTAGATCATAACCAATCCATTGAAGGGGGTGTTGGGGTTTGAATGTGATAAGAGATTACGATAATTGGGTTCGAAGCTGAATTGAGTCAACTCAAACATGGTAGCAGAAATATGAAGTCAGTCCACTACTACTTCATATCAGAGTTGATATTTATAAAGTTTCCAGTGTGGTGGTATACTGGGTATACTGGATAGCAAAGAATTGAGTTTAGAGCCTTCCAATATTAATGACTGACTAATTAGAATATCACAAAGGCATTACTCACACCTGGAAACTTCAAATCGTAAAACAAGTCATCGCTCGGCAACTCAGCGATGCAGCGGGTGACTTCAGTTGCTTGTCATACTCACAGCCGCTACTCCTAGTTGCTGATAGACTACTACACATTATTCTCAAAAAGTGAATATTTTTTAGGGTTTTATAACTTATCTTTGATATTATAAGTTGAAGTAACCAAAAAATGATGAAATACTACTTTTTAAAGCAAATAATCCTACTTTTCCAGTCTGTTTTGGTTAGAATATCAACATAATCTACGATTGCTTGGCAATCACGCAAATCGATCACTCGGCAACCAGCATGTCGGATCGCAGAGCAACAAAGTTGCGCTGCGATCGTGTTTCCGATTCTGGAATTGCCTAGTCTGAGCGTCATAATTTGAAAACACATGCTGCGTCGCAGAGTTGCCGAGCGATGAGTTGCTTTGCGATTTGAAGTTTCCAGGTGTGAGTAGTGCCAAAGCCTCCACCTCATACTCCAGACTTCCTTCCATCTCACGAGAAAGTTTTTGGTTTTGAAATAATCGAAGAGAACTTGGAATGATGGAGTAAATTCTTCATCATCAAGAAATTAAATTGTTTACAGTACAATGAAATGAACGAGCTTCTAACATAAGCAAACAAGGTTCACCTTATAATGTATTATATATATTAATACGTTAATGTTTAAACATACAATTAAGAAACTCACCATTTATCCAAAATGATCAATCTTCCATCAGGGAGAAGTTCGCTCAATCATCTGCTATAGATGTATTCAGGTCTTGAGCTTGTCACCGACTGCTGCCAAGAGCCTCTCATTCAAAAAATTCTGTCTCATTTCTTCGAGTCACCTCAATTGACATATGGCCTATCAACTTTTACGAATTTCCATTGCCGATAACTGCTCCTCCTCTTTCTTCAACACTGGCCGGGTTTCTCTTTCATCGTGAATATTTAGAGCGATTGATGAAATTATGCCGAAACATTACATCATAGAGCTCATGCATGAGGTTATGATTATAAGGATAGGCCTTCAGATTTTCAACCACAGTAACTGTCCATTGAATCAGTACGATTTTCAAGCTCCAAAATGTTATTCACACCAAACGCTGTTAGTAAAGAATTTTCCTTTCACTAACTTATGCAGTGGATTTTGACAGATGAAAGAATGAATTTATATAGAATGACTTTTCTCTAATATTTCTACATTATAATTTATGCTACTCCATGTTTTGACGGTTTTATTGCTCAAACAATAATTCGTTTTCAAAGTCATCATGACCTTAACCTTAGGAAACAATCCTTACTTGACTGGACCTTTGTTTTTCATTCAAGTGTTTGAGTCAGCGTTTTATTTGAATAGTACAGCTTGGAATGAGACAATACTTTTGAATAAAGTAACAATGGTCTCCTGGTGGGAGTTCTTCCATGTGTGGGTGAAGTAAACGATAAATCAGGCGTGAGCCAGGGGCCGTGGGATTGGGGAGGAGTGTGAAGGAGAAGCTGGCTGGGAGGTGGTTTGACAAATCGCAGCGACTTAGACAAGTCAATCCAGTCTCACCTGGTTTTGCGTCGCGAACAGATTGAGAGCCGGCGACTCAAGCTCACAAGACTTTTGGCTGCATCGAGACAAAGACCACTTGTCACAGTCATCTCCCCTGTTCTACCTCACTAGTCACTGCACAAGAAATACGTGAACATACCGACATCACTGTCTCTTCTACTGCCGTTAAGTTATTTGTTCCACCCTCGACATAGAATGTCTTCCTCATCGTATAACCAAGCCAAACACCTATCAAAACACGAGAACACGATCTGGAAAAATGTGATCCATCAAAGAAAACAAACGTTCTGTTATCTTCTTGCTATTGACACATTCATATTCAATCGCTTATTCATTCACATTCACAACATAAATTTTTTGACATGTACGGTATGTATCGTGATATCAGGAATCACAATATACTGAACCAATCATATACTGAAGCTAAAACTTTATAATTATACTTAAGCTTTTTATGCATAAAGCAGCTTTATACATATCATACTATGATAATTATCATACTAAAGCTTGCGAGTACTATAGACTTGAAAGTAACAACTACAGTCTAAACTGTCAATATTCTCATCTCCATATATATTTATGATCAAATCGTCTTTCATTGCAGATCAGAATGTAAATTATGTGCATTATACAGATAGAATTACATTATGTGCGTTGGTGTTTACTTAGCTTTTATAGGTTTTCACTAATACTTTGCAACCGCCAATCTAAATTATTTTGTATTTTATCCATCTTTGAATTTGATCACTTCATCTGTGATTTGATTTTCTGATTGCTGCAGTAGAAATGAGTACCTACCTCATTAAAATACACCTTCAATATGCATTCAATGTATTGGATGTACCTTCCCTCATCATGAAATATAATCGACAAGCTGAACAAATGAGTGGTTATAATCACTGTAACTACTCTACAACAACTATAACTATTACAACTAACTGTAACTATTCAACACTGTAACTATTTAATCTGTCATTGATACCTACTATGATACCTACATCTGACATCAACCATCAAGCTTACAGTATCTTGTACTACGCAATCTTCATTTGACATTATCACTCTTAAAAATTCTATAAAATTGTGTTCCCTTCATCAAGAGAAACTAGAATTGCTGAGTGCAGACTCAAGGCGTTTTCCACCAAGGTTTCTCAGGAAACGTTTCGTGATAGTTGTGTCATGAGGTTATCAGCTCGATATTAGTATTACTATTAATTTTGACATCTACATCAGGATCAGCCAAGTTCAGATTTACAGGTCATCGAACCTACCACTTGTTACCCATGGAAATTACAAAGGTGGTATTGTTCTTTCAATGTCCAAGAGTTATTTTTTTTTCAGTGTTCTCCACCCATTATTTATTTGACATACTACGTTCTCAACTGCCAGTGCTGCTCTCCTTTGTTGTATCAGATGACACAGAGTCTGAAGTTATCATTATTTAATCATCATGTACCTAATGTCATTGTAGCTGGGAAGTGTCCTCTCCTCCAAATAATTAACAAACACCCAAAATCAGTGCCACTTTTTTATTCAATAGTACAGCATCGGGTTCCCAATTAATCAATTACTAGTTCTCTGGGACACAAACAGAATAGATTGATTGAAACTTGATACTTCTACTGGATGCTATCGAAAATGATAACTTCGATCATTTGATCAGTTTTTGTTTCTATTGACAACTACCATCTGTGCACACTGTTCTCACATTTCGTTAGTCTCTTGTTTCAATCGGTGATTGTTTATTGTTGGTTCATGTTTGTTAATGATCGACTTAAATTAGTGAGTTTGTGATTCTCCATTGTAACGCCAATACTATCCGAAGCTCGTCATTGATATTGATTGCCACATAACTCTGGAACATGTAGTCGAGTTGCATCTCCTGTAATTGTATCTCTTGCAATTACAACCAAATCAAGCCCAATTATTCACGTGTTCATTGGAATCCGGAATGAATTTTTAGTGAATTAAAAACGAGTTGTACTGACATAAATTCAATAACCAACCGTGTAAAATATCAGGTTGCAGGATTATTCTAATCATCTAGATATCATTCAATTCGAAAATGAGTATAGTAATGAGTATGCGAATATCTATCCATCTGCTAGTTAATTGAACGAATTGTATGGATTGATGGACTCAATATAATATCCATTCATAATACACATTAGGATATGAGATTATTTCCACAATCTAGCTACCTTTCAAAACTAAAATGAATAAAGTTCTGGTTTTGAATCAGCTCGAGTAGGATCCAAGTTGAAGTTTCAAGGTTTTTAACTTATGAAGCTCTTATTTAATTTCAATTTTGTCGAAGTCTATTAATTTGTTGGAGCACAAAACTCAAAATAGAGCCCAAGATATTCATTGAAGTTTGAGAATGTATTTTGATAGATCTCTGATCTCTCCCAATATCCAAGTTACTTGAACATGTCTTGGAGTTATCATTTTCCAGAGTTTCAAAATTTTTGATGTCTACTTGAATATTATAATCAGATCCAGGTTAGGGAAAATGAGAAAAATTCTTTCATCCTACATAGGAAGCGGAAAATGACGAGGAGTGTAAATCTGGCTGACTTAACACATGCAGAAGAATATCGGAATTTTTCCGCTTCAGCTGATCGTATAAATTCCTCAGCGTTATTCACAGGAGAATGGAGCCGAATTTCATTTTCCTAGCTGGGAAAGCTGCTATAAGAAAGCAGCATGGATTTGTCTTCCTTTTGAAAATGAAATTATACTATTAATACGCTTTAGAGAAGTTGTAAGAATTCTAATAAATAACATTGGATAGCTATTATACTGTAATACAATATCAATAATAATATCTATTAGAGTTGGAAATTTCAATATGTTGTTTTAGGGATGAAGCATGTTTTTAATTTTCGAAGAATTTTCAACTGCGGAGTAAAATTAGGTGGAAGCCTGTGTTGGTTCAAAGTTTTCTAAAACCAGGTACAAGCTTCCCTCTTCTTATTTGTAAGTTCCCTGAACGCTTGAAGTTAATTAGTGGGAGACGTTTATTTACTTGGATGCGTCCTGGCGCAAGTTCTAGAAGAAGCTTCAGCATGTACTCACATTATACTCGATGTTCCTCCTGTATGGTAACGTTATTTCATAGAGATGATTCGAATTGGGAAATTAAGCCTTCATACAGTTTCCTCCCTCATCGAATATCATGACGAAATATTATTAATATCACCATGAAATGCGATCAAAGTTAAATGAAGTTTATAATAATATTGTTTGTTGATTGGTGGGTGATGGAAAGGTATGATGATACGACAAATAATTTTTTCGGTTTCATCCCCTTAATGGAACCGCCCTATCGTACAGTACATTTCCTATCCTACATAATAAATCCTTCGTTTTGGTAGGAGGTTACGATAGATGATGGATTGTAATTTTTTCTCATTCTACTCTACACACTCATTACAACTTATCACAAACATTGAAGGTTGTCAGGGCAGAATTTATTGACTGTGCTCTTATATTATTATTGCATTCTGTATTCTTGGAATTCAGAGCAGTCAAAGATAGGATTCATTTAGAGTGGAGGAAAACTATTGTCTCATTTTAAAAGGAATCTAAAAAGGAAAATGTTGTTAACAAGTCCACGATAATAATCACTATAAATTTATAATCCAAATTTACATGCATAATTGTATATTGATACCACTATAATAAGATATATCAACCACTGGTGATTTTAAAAAATACAGGATTTTCGGTAATTTACGGAAAATTTTTTAAGAAGACCACAATAATTGAAAAGAATATCATATAAATCTTTCTTGTTTTTGCAATGTCAAAGTTGACGTCTCTTTGTGGTTTTCTCTGTCGCATATAGGCTAAGTAGACCTAGGGTACATTTAAAGCTTAAGATAATCCGACGGTGGCATGAGAGTGGTGGAATGTATCAACTCCAAATAATCACACATCAGCTTGAGCTGTAATGAAAATACCTTACTCCACTTTGTAACCGGTTACTCTCTTCCGCAACATAAAGTTGGCATATCACTTTCTCTCTTTCACCCTTTTGGGAAGGTTTTAGCTACCCTGCGTTTCAAAGTAGATCAGCTTATCGTTTTTGTGCCCTTTCATGCAAATGGCAACGGCCAACATCTTTGCCAGACCTAGACTGGTTCGTATTTCATTCAGTGAATCTATTCCAAGTCTAAATGAATACGACGCAAAGGCAACATACTGTATGGTACTCAAACTCAGCGCTGATTCTTATGAATGTTTGTTCAGATTCTATGAGAACTCGAGTAAACAAACTGTGCTGAGTTTATTCACACCGTAGCCTAATTATTTGAATAGAGAACTAAACTCACAAATGACTGAGTGCAGGGTGGAGAGTGAAATGCCCTTTTTCTCTTGGGGATAACTCATTGAAAAATAATTGCCTACCGAGAAGTTTTTCAAATGTACAACATTTTCACTTCACAGGTTTGATCAAGTTGACAATAATAATTTTGTCAACAGGCGTGTTATATCTTCTAAAGTCCTGAATGATTCGATTCTTCACTTCCAGTTTTTCAAGTATGTTAAGAAATGAGTTATAAAGAAACTAAAAGTGTAACATTTCACTTCAATTCAATTAGCATTTTATGAAAATGGGTGGGAGATTTATCAATTCTTACCATAGCCCCTCCCCAGCTTACTACGTAAAGGCATCAAATCTAAATAGTAGTGCTCTCTGCAAAATATATTTATTTTTTAGTGGAATGTATTTGGAAATGAATCAGTTTGTTTCATTTCCTCTCAGTCATTCAGATATTTAAATATGATAACAAATCAAGTTTTTAAATTGAATTCAGAATAAATCAATAATTTCCTCTTTGCTTCAAACTGTATTCATATTTGATGTTATTTGCCTTGTAGGATATAGATTCCCGTGATAAATATTTGAACAAGAATGCTAGACCTAATTCGTCAATCCTTATACAATTTTCAGTATTTCCGAGAATATATATTGAAGAATTTATAAAAAATTTATTAGGAATTTTATATCAAATGACTAATAATGTATCATTCCATAATTTATTATTGTATTTGTCTTTTTCTAATGAATATTCCAATTTAATCTGACGGAAATCCGTTCAATACCAATCGTGTTCAATTCAAACTTAGCGTTGTGAATTATTTTGTTCTGTGCTTTTTCCAATAGCTGACTGATAACAATCGCAGTGAACGGAACATTTGAGAGCAGATAGTCGTTGACTAGGTATTGCTTTGGCATTATAGAGGCAGTAATGACATGATGCTGACAGTACAGACAGATACCGGGGGCAGAAATGTGTGAATGATTGTCATTCGCCGTTTAATGGACGCGGTCGTGGATGCAGGAGTGAGATGCTCGCTGCTCGTTGCCTGAGACACGGCTGCACAATTCAAAAGAGAAAGAGAGAAATGGTAGTCGATTTGTTGGCGACATGATAAAAGCCGAGAACGCCGTGATAAGTGACAACTTCGGCGTGAACTGAGAGTGAATCCCTCTTATATAATAAATCAGTAACGATATCACTGCGATACGAAAATATCAGTTCTTGAGGGAAGAAAGGAGAATGGATGAGAATCACTGTTCCTGATGTATCCTTCCCCAAGGGATGAGCTGCGCTCCTATTGAAAGCCATTCAAGAGTCAAACCGGGCTCAGTTGCTTATTTACAAGTAGCCTACTCTCGCAGACTGCTGTGTTCGGAAAATTTCGCACTGCCTATTTTACGATCTTGATCCACTGAATGAATTGAATTCTGGATGGTTGTCTTGAGCAAACTAGAAGAATTAAGGTGATTGTAAAATACTCTCATAACTGTCAATATTACTAATGCGGTTGCTGAATAATCATGTGGTTAAGTAACAAACATCCAAGACTGCTTTTGGATGGGTGACCGACACAAGAAAAAATAAGACGAGGTGGAACCTGCCCGTAAGGGTCTCCTCACCGATAAAAAGCCATACGATGAAAAAAAACTAGCCTTCCATATTCATAATAATAAGCATAAACTAACTAGCCAAATGAATTTCTCTGTAATAACCTAAGACAAGTCATCATGATCCCAACCTAATCATCATCATTATCATATTTCCCATCATCCACAGTAGCTGAGCGCTTTCATGGGCATCACCTTCAGCAGAAAGAACTCTTATAGCCGTACTCAACGACTATTGCAATTTTATACTGTAACAAAATAATTCAAAATTTTTCTATGCTACTTTAACAGAAATATATTCGCTATCAGCCTACTAATGATGATTATTATATATCTATGGTAGCGTACTAGATTTCCATAATCGTAATGTGGTTTCAGCTTGCAAAAAAACAGTAACTAAGTGTAGTGGAGATCATATCATCTACTATCTCCATACAAATATTATGAACTCTTCACATCCTTTCAAAATATGTAGTATATTCATTAAAAATTTCTCTCTCTTGAAAAGTGTCAGTTTTGATGTTTGTTACTGCCATTATACACTTAAAGTGGACTTGACATTGAAATGTTTGGCAATAATGTATTAAGCAATGTTGACTTGCAAATGAGCATGCATGGTATACTGATGAGTCGACTGCTAATCATCAGATATTAGGCAACACAGACAATGAAAGTGAGACAAAGAGGGCAAATGCAGGGTCTTCACGCCACTGTTGCTAGTAAAGGAAGGAGACAGCGACAAGGTATGGTAGGGGCTGGCGAGGGGTGCGTTAATTAACATGTAGGGTGAAACGTAATACAGTGCTCAAGCTAATTTCAGCCAGTGTAGAAATTACTTAGGGCACAATTGGTCTTTCTACTCAAGTTTCACTATCAGCGAGGCTAGATGATGATTGGAATAGACCAGGGTAATTATCGCTCTCTCATAGGCCTTGTTACAATTCTATCGACGTACAAATCCAACCCTGTTACAAATTCCATTAATATTATTCTTAGCCTACATACTCCTACTATTGCACAAGAGACGCAATGGGCTTGCATGAATTATTTGTATCTCATACATTAATCCAGGCAGTGATTCAATGACATTGGAATGTATGCAATTTGCAATTGAGGGATGTTTCCTAAATCCTGTGTTAATTGATTGAATACGGCAATACATTGATGTTAGCTACTATGATTCTTCATAATCTAGCAACAGTGGTAAATGCACTCAGAGCAAGAATTCACTTGATAGCAAGAATCGGCATTTCTGAGAACTAACCTTGTCAACTCCAATCTATAATCTATGCTACTCTGGTGCAATAATTAATTATTATTGCACCTCTATACAGGTAATACATTGAGTGGAAATACCTGCGACAATCTGCTCACCTGTTACATTGAATTAGTCGTGTCAATAATAATAGATGTAACGGATCACATTCCTGATTACTAGTGATATTAGAAAATCAGTATCTCTGACAAATCGAATATAATTATTATTAATTACATGAATTTGCCACTACAGTATTATAGATGCAATAGCATGTGGATTACAACTTAAATTGAAACAATATCAAAATGACTACAATTCCAAAAACTTTGGTCTTTCGCTATTTCTGTTTAGGACTTCCTTACTCTACAAAATCATAATAATATAAATTTCAAGAAAAGGAAGGTTATTCGGGATCATCAGTCAAGAGCCTCAAATAGAGCTTCATGTCAACAGATTCTTTAAAAAAAAAATGTCCTTTCAAGCTATGATTTATTTCCAATTTAAATAAAAATAATTCTAAAAAGCCAATGAGTAAGAAATTCAGTAATTCAAGCTTAATTTATTACACGGAAGCTTTCTTCACTATCCAATCCGTGATGAATAAGTATCACTTATCCACTCCAATTTTGTTTTTTTTTCTGTACCTCTCTTATTCATATCAGAGCTTATTTATTTTGAATTTTTCGGAATCGATGTGAATTGTTTACATGCTGAACAAGTAAAGTGTAGGAGTCAGATAAAGTAACGCGAAGAAGTGACCGGCAGACAAATGTATAAATAAAGACTGACTATGCACAACGGTTTGAGATCGTGGGCTGAATTTGAATTCAGTGTCTCTCATATCGCGAAGCAAATGTTTCTGGCGGAATAAAAAAGTGGAGACGTGACAAATCTGCCGGGAATTCTACTGTTCGAATCTGGCCAAAAGCCAGAGGCTTGGTCTTGCTGGTATTGGCCTGTTACGCTGCATCCGACAACTTCTTCTTCTTCTTTGAAGTTGGTCGCTATTGGCATCTTCTCTTGGTATGCAAATGCATCTACTTCCTTTTTCAGCACTCCCAAGCCAGTAAGCTACCTGAAACACTGGATGCTGCAAGAGAATGAATATTGAGCCCGACACTGTTGCTGATTTATCTGAGGGGACTGGAGACATTGGCATTATGAGATATTGTGGGACTGAAAATGAGAATGTGGTGGCGACCGCGATATTAATCACGAGTACCTCACCGCCCAACCAAATTCTCAGGATAGTCTTCTCTCTCACACAAACAATAATTTTCACTGCTATGGAAACACATAGGCTGTGAACCATCTTCACTTCAATATCACACATTATTATCTGCTCTAATCAATCAATTTTGCTTTTTACTGAATATTTTTTTATTCATCAAACAATTATTTCAATATCAATCAATTGAGATGACTGCCCAAACCATGGCTACAACTCAAGAAATGTTACAGAGGTGTGTGAGATAATAATATGAAGCTGGAAGGAAATGAGATATTGAAACTATTCAATTGTCTTTAAATCGTAACAATTAATTAAACGAAATTCCTATTTAATGCTGTATAATACGCTGAAGACTTCTACTTCTGCAAATATTGACAAAAGAATTATAGCTAGTAAGGAAATTTGATGTAAAGATGTAATACAGAGAAAAGAATCTTCTTCACATGGACTATGTGAAGAAGATTGTATGAAGACTGTGGCGAGAAGAGTCTGAATCTTTCTTGTATGAAAATTTGTAAAGAGGAAGAAATAAAAGGGAAAACTAGAAGAATACAAAAATAATAGCTCAATAGATTGAATGCCCACGGAATGCCAACAAATTGTGTCAGTGATGAAAGAATGTAGGAGACACAGTCATGTTGAAAGGGAAAATTTAGAAAGGGTGCTTGTAGAGCTCTGAAGTGATACAAGAATTGATTGTACCAGTTTTATTTGCCTGGAAAGGAGTTCAAGCTTAAAAGTAAGCAAGCTTAAAAGTAAAATGAGGTAAGCTGATTGCAGAAGAGACCCGGAATGCTTCTCTTCCCTGTTGAAAAAGGCAAGAGAGCATATAAAAAGGACTTTATCGGTCAATATCTCTTTCAATTGATTACACCTTTCAATTAATATATCTTCCAATTAATTAAAACATTAAAAAAAAGTCTGAAAAAAGAACTCATTATAAACTAGTCTCTAGAGTTTCCTTCAAGGGGCTAGATCCCCCTGGAGAGAAATAATTTTAAATAATTATATAAGACTATTATATCACACAAGCATTATGTAGGCTCTAACATGCTTCTCATGAAAAGTAAATGAAATAGAAATTGAAGAGTAAGTAAATGAATAACTTTTCTAGAACTACATCACTTCTGTTCTGTTTTCAAACTGAATTATTATTATTAACGGATATTGTATCTCCTCGCATGCACAATAACTGTGAAAAAGAAAATATCTTATTTTTCTTGTTTACTTTTGAGGAAGATTTAAAAAAATTCCATTGACTCATACGGCACATAAGATCCATGTAAATTAAAACTGAAAAGTATAAAACAATCACTTTTGATTTAATTTAATTTTATTATTTCTCCAAGATGAGTTTCACTCAGCAAACAAAGTTTTCTGTCTCCCTCCCTCACTTTTATTTGAATGCTCGTTCCTGCTATCCAAGCTGCCGCAATCTCGCACTTTTTCACAGCAGACTTGGAGTAGAAGAGTATGGCTTTATTTTCTGCTGTTAGGTGAGAGTTTTTAAATATCTTCAAGTCCTTGGGAAATAACTGGTGAATATCCGAAACCTTCAAGTTGCGTAGACACTTTACCTGCGGCTATCCACATTTTTCATTTTCGTCTCGAGATGAATTTGACAACAATTGCAAAAAGCAATTCCTGTTCTCCTAGATTTGAGAAGTCTGTGGGCAATAGATATATCATCAACCCTGTACTCGACCTGAAGACATTTCGCCAGTACCGAAAGCAGCATGTATACTTCCTCGTCCTTAGTTTCATAAATGCCAGTTATTTCAATATTAATTTCCCGGCTTTATTGCTGAGGGTCACGTATTTGCAGTACACGTTTTAACAAAGAGCATTTCAAATTATCGTTTTCGTTCTTCCTAAACTCACATTCTGTTTTTAGTTCGTTGTAGATGCGCGACGTTTCTTCAATCGACTTTGACAGGGCAGCGAATTTTTGACCGAGGTCTTTTGAAATGGCCTACACTTCAGCAATGTATTTTTCGCCACACTTGGACGTAATGAACTGTTTTTTACACCTCAAACGGAGGCCGAAAGCGTTTTGTTTCCGACGAGGTCTGTAAACGTTTACGGTCCTAGGGCGGAAAAGAAAATGACCTTGAATGACAGCTGATCGTGTCCGATCACACAAATTATGAAGAGATAATCACATAATTTTTACTAAAATAAGCTGTATATTTATAGCATATTATATAAATAATTATTGTTCCATAACTTAATATGTATTATCCTGATTTTTTTAATAGTTTTCCTTGAACCAATAGAATACGATGATATTTCCTCAACCTCAACAATTATTGTGTTGGCTGCATTGTGTAACACAGAGTTATGAATATTTTGAATAATATTGAAAAGTGTTTTTTTTTTTTAATAATTAAATATGTAGGCTATGTAGTATTTAAAGCATCAATAAATTAATTTTTCTATAACTTAATTCATGAATTATTTTCAGTTTTGATATCAAACAATAGAATGCGATTATCGCATCATAGTATTTTCATAGGCCTAATCTCAAAACATTGAATTCTTCCAAGAAGAATTTTAAAAACTTTCAAAATTGCCACTTTTTTTTTTTGGTGTGGCGAAAAATAGCGTTCGCACCGCGGGCAAAAATGTTTTGCCGGCTCTCGATCGCTTCAAGTTCTCGACATTCGTCTCGAACTTGAAAACCGCGATCTCAAGCCGGCAAACACACATTTTCCGCCCTAGGTGCGAAATATACTATTATTATTTCTAATCGCAGATAACGAATAGCGTTCAACACCGTTACATCAGTATTAATCGTTATCATATTGAGATCAGGTGAATTCACGATTTTAATTTTATTTGTAACACAAGCATCACTTTTCCAGGAGTTCTTGTTGAAAATACTCATTTTTATCCAAGTTGGCTATTTGCCTGCATCAAACGTGCATATTACATGAAAAAGTACCCGCAAACAGTACAGTGAATCATTTCTTCTCCGTCTGGATTTGAACACGCACTGCACTTAGGCATTGTGAACTGTCGTATACTTGAATAAGTCACGGCACAGGCTATCGAAGAAAACTTTTGGATAATATTGACTCTAATAATTATACGATTTATTCCACAAATCGTTCAGAACAAGGTTAGAATAAGGCAAGAGCTGGCCGGTTGACGAAAAACAGATTAGATAATCACTATCATCTACTTCGATCGTGGCTGGTGGGAGACTGGTATCAGACCCGGCACATTGACAACTTATTGCAATTGACTTTTTATGTTCTTTAAATGTCAAAGTGACACAATCAGAAACAATTGAAGAGACTGGAGCTAAAATTAAACAATAAATTACTACACCTCCATCTCCAACTTTGAAAAAATATTCATTTGATAATCAATGATTCATTCAACAGTTGAGGTCATATTGTTGTTGTTTTTCATGAATAAATTACTGGATTTTTGATGCAAATCATTTTCCAGTTTGAACTGAATGATATAGTAGCTGAAATTGGTTGAGTTCACACGGTTCTCGATAAAGCAACTTTTTAATTTATTTTTCATTTTCCCTGGCCTAAATTTCATTTTACTAGATAGTGAACTGTCAATATTCATTAGTGCATTGGTTAGCAGGATACATCGGTGACACAGGAAAAGTCACAATTTCCTGGAAACCGGCGTATTTCTGTGGGTGTTGAATTCCGTATTTGAGTCGTATCGTCGATAATTTCGTGAGGTTTGCAAAGCTCTCGCGATGGAGAATTTTTGTTTGTGTCGACGTGACGATTCCGCTCCAGTCTGCCGATTGATCAAATATGCAGCCAACCTATCAGCACTGATACGTCGTCTCTTGAATTCGAAAAACTGAAAATCACTCTGTCTTGATTCCATGCTCGCTTTTTCCAGCCTTTGAGATTTCTGAATGAATCACCTTCTGCTACAGCCTCCTACATGATAATTTTCCGTTTCGCTTTTTCCAGTTCATCAAGAGTTCGATTTTCATTACGACCTCTCTCGTCATATCTCTGGGTTTTGCTGATCATTTTTCTTGTTTTTCAGATTCGGATTGCTGCACACAAACAACGGGATCGTGTCGTAGTGCGTGCGAACAGGTAAGAGAGCACATTCCATTAATTGACTCACTACATTTCCATCATCTTTGGAGTAGTTTTTTAATCATGAGCTCCTCGTCTATACTGCTATACAATGGAAAACTTGTGATTGCGAAATTGATTGATGTGATGTCTCAATAGATGTATGTTGTTTGTACAGATGTAGGCAAACGCCTATTCTACTTAATTTTTCAATGTATTTGATACTTGGATGAATAAATAAAAAAAATGCATAATATGTGAACAAAATAAACAAACTCGTTCATATTTCATCATTTCTAGATTTCGGCTTTCATTGTACAGTAGGCTATAATACATTTTTCTTCGTAGCAATTTCTGCAAAAAATTGCAAACTTCTTAGGTTATTTTCTATCTATATGTGCATAGTCTTTTAAAATAAATATGAGAACTCTTAAAAGACGTCACACTCTAAGAACAATTAGCTGTAAAAAATTTCACCAGATAGAGTGACAAGGCCATTTGAGTGTAGTGGGTTACTATATAGTAGCCTTCACGTAGGCTGCAGGCTAATGAAGACTTACCCGGTGGAAGAATAAAAGTACCTTCCGGACTAATAAATACTCTTAAAGTGCGGGACAACAGTTGGAGTAGTTTGCATTGTAAAGTGAAGCTGCTCCATTAAACATTCTAATTCCACTTCTCGAGCTTGTCCCTCTAGGGAAATGAAAGCATAAATTCGAGTCCTCTGCCTTTTAACATGAAAACAATTGCACGCCAGAACAAAATGACAAGGAAAACTATAATCAAGTGAATCAGTGTTTTTCAAGAATGGAAATCCAATGCGAGATGTGACATTGTTTTTTTCCTATTTTCTCACATTAATTCATTTCTTACTTTACAAAGTTTGCAAGTTTGAAGTGAAGGTCCTAGATTCTTATGCCCTTTTTACATTTTCCTTAATATTTTTCTAGCTTCTCTGGCTTTTTGACAAAGACAATGTTCTCAAGTTCACGTTCAATTAATTTCATAATACGACATTTTGGCGTAAAGTGATGCCTCAAAGACTGGCTTGTACCTCTTAGAAATAATGAAAAATTCAATTCTTAGAGCAATTCTCTAGTTTAAATTTCAAACTCAAATTTGCACAGGGCCATATTTTACATTTAGAATGCCTAGGCGGGTCGGATTAAAAATGTACTAAATTATCATAACAATTCATTTATTTAATTACATAGTAATTAACATTAACTTTGACATGGCTGTCTTAGAGCGAGGTTTCTGTGTTACCTTATTATCAAGCTTTAAAAAAAATGTTAATCTACTAATTAATTTGAACCCCATGATTGTGTGTTGTCCTCTTTATGGTAGGACAAATATATCTAATTGTAACAAATATAGTGAGTACAGTGGCATTCTGGCATACTGTGGCATTCTTCCAAATAGGAATACCGCATCGCAATATATTGAACTTTACTTCACTTCTACTACTTGAAGCTACAATGCTACTTGGAGCTTTTTTTATGTGAAATATGATGGGATAGGAAATATGAACGTCACTAGACAGTCTAGACACAGATAAAAAAGCCTCTGAACATCGTCAGAGAGATAGCACACACCAGTGAGGAAAGCTGGATGTTTGCGCACGCTGTGTTATCAAAAATGGGAGAACTTAATACTCGATGAAGATCGAGTTCTTGATGAACTCAGCACGTGAAATGAAAAATGATGAACTAGTAAGCTCCAGCGGCAGGGAGTCCAAGCATGAGCTCAATACTCGGAGAAGTGGAAATATATTGAACAACCCACCGAAAAAGTTTTCTCAGTTTCTGAATTATTTTCCAATTTAGAACTGATGATTTGGAATTGCTTTTTGTTCTATTAACGCTTCTTGGAAAATAAAATTACCCCAGAAAATGATTCACATTTGATTTGCAAACTTCAAGGGCTCCAGAATACGTTTTTCAATTTCACTTTCCAAATTGATGTTATCAGTAGTGAAAAGTGAGTTTTCAGACATGTTTTCCAACGCTTTTCAATTCACTTTTCCAACATAATACTGCTTCTCCACTATCTCATTTTCTTATCTGCTTTCCCCTCTGCTCTTTTTTCATACTACAGTATTATGGCATCCCAGATACACAGCTTGATAATCACAATCATCTTACCAGGTCATCATTACCAGATCAATTTATTTATCAGCTTCAGTTAGAAGTTATCCAACATTTTTTTGATTCTTTTTTTTCTTCAGCCTCAGGATACACACAATGGGATATCTTCTTCATTTCTTCATTGTATATCTCCATATGTACTTCTCCATATCTTCAAAATTCATCACTGCGCTCATAACAACTATTCACAGCTATTCAATTTCTCATTCAGTATTTTTACTTTGCCACATGAATACATGAGGTAACCGTAACGGTGGCGTAGTGTTAGGTCCGAGCAGCGTTAGAACCGGTAGCCATGTTTCAGTAGTTTTGTGGTAACGCACAATCATGTTGAAAGGGATTAGAGCACCACTGCGATAAAGACCCACCAATAGGCTGATATTGACTCTTTTAAGCCGTTTGAAATATTTTCCGCTTGTGTCATCTGTTGACAGGGTAAAAACATTGTACCATGCATAGAATCGTTTACACGTTAACGGGTTGATTTGCTGTGGAAATTTGTTGACGTCGATGCAGATATTCGGTCAACAAAATGCCGTTTGTCCCTGACGTCAACCACTTCAGCACACGCCTCTGCTCTGCTCTCCGCGAGTATCGCAAACTGTCATCGACCGATAATTGAGAGCCAATTCGCTCACTAATTTATTATCTATGAGATATTTATTTGTCTAGCGGTCTCAGTTGAAGTGCAACCACTGTTTTATTGTCACACGACTATATTCATAAATTGGCACGAGCTTTACTCATGTTTGAAACAGTAAAATAAACGCCGTTTTTATTTGGTTTCATGCTGTGTTTGATAGATGAATAAATATTATTTTTCTGTCTATCGCATCCCAAACCATACAGCGCTTCAGGATCATGTCCAATTCCATTCAAAATTGTGATCAAATATTAATTGTGATCCTGTAATAATAATAATATCAATAAAACTGGAGAAAATGGATTTATTACGTAAATCAATCTGTTATGAAATAATATCAACAAAAACATTAATATTGAAAGAGTAATAATATTACAATAATTATGATATTACATCTATGACATCTATAGGAGATATTTGTGTCTGAAATTTGAGGTATCAACTGTGTCACTTACGTGAGAAAGAAAATTCATTATAACAGCTCTCTTCAGACATGATAAGCTTAAATACTCGTATTATGATGAAATCGATTGGTGTGTGAAATTCATGTTCTTCACGAATTCGATCTCATTTCCTTGAGTACTAAAGAGAAATAGTAGAGAATCACAATTTATTTGAAACTTCAGTGGTTTATTTCTCTCGTTTTTCTTGGAAATCCAATGTAAAATAGACTGAAGTTGAATGTGAATATAACTATTATGAACATGAATTCCATAAGTTGAGTGAGGGGCTTGAAGGCTTGTGCCTAGCAATAAAGTCTGTGCATTTGCAATTTACCATCCCTTGTGTTATTCGCCATTGAAACTCCTCAAGTGAAATATGATGAATTTTGTCGGAAGATTTCTGTGCTCTCTGATTCATGGAATGTGTTCACGAAAATAATATCAAACTTTGGATTTAGAGAGACTTTTTCGCCGTATGTTCCACTGGAAAGTTTCTGGAGAATGGCGAATTTTCTTGGCTCGTGGCGCGTGTAGTTGCTATTAAAAATGGAAATGGTTGGCTCGTAATAACAGACAGGCATGCAAATAACGATTGCAATCCTCTTTATCTAGTGGAGCAGTTGTCTCGACGTGACCCTCCCGGTCATGAATCTTCCTGATGTGAGTTTCCGGTTCGTCGTTTTTTCATCGCCCCACTAACTTAGAATACTGCTGTTCTTAAAATATCTACATGACAAAACAGAGGTGATCAAAAGACTTCAGGCTGACAAGCAATGCATTATAGCGACTCCTACGTTCAAATAAGTAAAGTCGACTGCATGTGCTTCTGTCCTGAGACAAAGGACCACTTGGAAGTTTATTGTGCTAGTGTAGTTTCACATGAGAATGGCTGATAAAGAAATGTTATAACGTCTCCCCGTACTCCCAGAATAAAATGTTTCTGTTTCTGAGGTTGATGCTCTGATAGATTGAGAAATGTATTTGACTTTATGTTTAATAAATCTTTTTTGCAATAGAATAAGTCACTTCAACTTCTCTGATAATTCTCTAGATTCTGCTATTGGAAATAAGTATTATTATCATTATTATTACGACTGCCTATTGATTGTATGCTTTTTGTTGCGAACTCATCAATATTCATTGCTTTCAGTAAACTCTTGAGAGTGTAGATAATGATCACATATAATAGTTCAAAATTTACTTATACATAATAATTATCATTCATGATAGAAAGATTAATGAGAAAACGTTCATAATAAAACGTTTATTACTTTGGATTTCTGAACTCACAAGTTTTTTAAAAACTTGGAAGCAGTCAGGTTCACATTCATGCACTCAGTGGTGGATCCAAGGGAAAGGAAAGGGGCAATTTATACATATTATATATATTAATATGACAGTGCTATCCATGACAACATTATGAGGGGCACTGAACTAAATCAAAATACACCATATTTACTGTTAAAAAATTCAAAAAATCTCCGGGGGTGTGCCCGTGGACCCCCCTTTGTATTCCATCTAGATTGACTTTCCTACTAAGGAGTAACTGGAACACTATTTTTGAGTTCAGGGGTATGTTTCATGAAAATTTAGAAGTTATGCAATACAGGGAAAAGGCACATATCAGAGATCCATCTTACAGCATACTGTCCTATAAACTTAAAAGTCTGATGTGTGATCGCCTTTCCAAAAGAATTCTAAAATTCATGAAAAAGGCCTCAGGATTGCTCGTAGGATTTTTTCTGACATATCCGTTTATAGATATTTCCCGAAAGACTAGCGATCACATAACGGGATGATATCATTCTTTAATCGCTGAAGCACTCTTTATACTCTTATCATACTGTACAGTATTTCTTCTAAGAGAAATCACTCTTCCCTTGCCTAAACCACAAGACTTTGTCTTCTCAAGCGTCAACGCACATTTTGAATATTAAGTAGCTGAAATATCGACTTATTTACGTTGTAGTGAGTCTTTTGGACTGATTTACCTACTCATAAATCTTGTTTTAGCATATCACACAACACTTTCATTAAAAGCTATGAGGGAAGAAATTCTCATATTATACCTACCGAATAACTCACTTAATTCCACTGTGAATTGCAAAGTTCAAATTAAATGGAGGTATATTTGGAACTTGTCATAATGTCACAAATGCTTTTTCAAATTAATTGGGCAAATTACAATTTTTAACAGAATGAAATGAAAGTTTTGGGAAAGGAGAAAATTATGGAAACATTTACAGAATGATATGAAGACGTCACTGGAAGAATATTTGCTAATTAACATTTCTATCTAACATTATTGCAACATGACAAGTGATTTCAAAATTTTCAAAAATAGACCGATAAAAAATCCATAAAAAATAATTAATGGAATACTTAAGTTACTTATCTAATAGATCAGGAGCAGTGTGATAAAAAAACTATAATATCATGATTTGATTCCATTTTTTCATGATCTTCGTACTTAATGCACTTTCATTTAGGCCTAACTTAATTCAGAACTAAAAGTGCTCTAGGAAACCCACACAAGCTGGGACTGAATGAGTGATGAGGGTTAATTTCAAAGTAAAAGTGGACAAATGAATGAGTTTAGAGAAAAATTTATGCAGCACACCACAACATACATGTCATGTCAGTAAAAATATCAATTATTACTTGAAAATATTCAATTCATCTGGAATTGTGCGATTTCTCCGTCAAATGTAAAGGTCCGATTTCCTTGCTTCCAAATATACAGTATATATCGTAAAGGTTTTACGATGTGTCGCACACCGACTCATCACACAGGACTGGGTACAGTCATTTCCCTAGCTCCTGATTTCGACAGGTTTTCCTCGTCGCTGCGCGATGCGATAATAGACGATTTAATTGTATGTTGTGATGTCAAAATAAAAAATTATTTGATTTGATTCGATTTTGCTTTTAGAGCAGTTTGCCCCGCATGACGCAGCGAGGTATTAGTAGAATGTTTTAATTTGAATGATTGTTATTTAACGTTTCCATAGCAACTTTTAACTGTAAGCACCCACTCGGCGATCGGAAAACGTCGTTCTAGGAAAACGAGCTTCACGAAATACTTAGATGTCGAAGATAAAGCGCGATATTCAACAACCCGCAACTGAATTCGGAAGCAGTATTCAGCTCCTAGGAAATCGGGCCTTGAGACTGCCAGGTTCTTGGAAGGCTCTTTTAGAATCTCAATGGGAAACATTACTGTAATATTGTTAAATTAAATACCTTAAAATTAACAAGTACTTCATGAGGCGGAAAACTGGATTATTGAACGTTGGAAATTATGATGAAATAGTATATAATTATCACATAATGAAGTTTATTATTGAAAATCATACTTTCCCGCGTTAGTATAGATCCAAGTGTGTGGAAATGTTTTGCAATTCTCGTAATTGAATAATTATCACCTTTTCAGTGCTTGAACACAGTCCATGTAACTCCAATGACTAATAAACGATTGCGCAAAATTCAATTGAATTTAACCGCCGTAAGATGACGTTATTTTACAGCGCTTAATAGGGACCCTACTTCATCGGTTTCATCAGATAACGTCATTTTCAATGCTCACATTGAATCGCCTGTATTTATTAATGTAACCCAATTTTCAAACTCCTGTAAAGTTCAACAAAATGGCTTTCCCAGAAAAATTGAAAAAAGAATGGCTTCCTAGTATTGACTGAGCAATCTTCTTTGAAGTTATGATAAAGTCAACTGAAAGATAAACCTTCTGTAAAGGAGCAAAGTAAGAATGAGCTTTCAGAAACATTGACCGCTCAAAGTTGGAGCCAAAGAGATACTTCAACTTTTCGTTTGCTAGGTTCTTGGAGAAGTTTGACTTTTAAAAGTTAAACTTTGTGCGTTCAAGTGAATTCGCACTTCAAATTCAGATTAGCAGCCGATCGTGGAAGTTTGCTACGTGGAGCCGCACAACAGATGTCTTGGATGGCAGGCAGCATGCACTGAAAACTGAATTTATCCAAGCAGACTCGGCAACAACTTTTGCCGAGAAGTGGCCTGGGTTGGATTTTACAGATAGCCTAGCAGTCTAAAGATTGTTGACTGCATTGGATTGGATTCCGAAACTAGGAAACGAATATTCAATTGAACTCAATCTATTCAAGAAACGATTCATTCTCAGACAATAATTATGGTCAGTTCAATAATTGATCTCGTTGTTGAGCAACTGTTACAACTCACTTCACTGTAATCTAAAATAACAGTCACCACTGCCCTTCTCTTTTTAAGATCATTTGCTTCTCTCTACAAATATTTGTCAAAAGTTAAATAAGAATTTTGATAATAATTTTTGGAACCTCAACAAACTAGAATCAATTTCTGATCTCGATGGCTCAACACAATAGTGAATAGAAGATTTATTGGGGAGTAATAATTTTTAACCAGTCCCAGGAGCAATTAAACTGCAAAATATAAAAATAGAAATGAAGTCTCTTTTGTTCTCACTGGTGTGCCTCAAATTTACATTTCTTTTCAAGTCGTACGATATTATTCAATAATAATTATATATTTAAATGAATTGAACAGCAAAACGTATGAGAGATTCCTACAACTAAAATAGTAGTGCCTTCAATGTTTACAACTCTCAAAACACAAATTTTTGAGACCTGCCTGATCACACTCGTCTCATACTATTTCCAATGAATAGTATGAATAATTTTCTATGTTATAGTATTTGTCAAATTATCAAATTATTTGTATAATAACCAAATTATTCGATAAAACAGTACGAGAACAGTATTGTGGTGTTTACAGGTAACTCTCATCCTTTTGACGTTAGATTTATTATTATTGAAAAATATTCTTAATTGATTTCATTCATTGAATGACAGAATGCTCTCACAGAAACATGTATACTGCATACTCGATGCGTTATTATGTATTGAGTCACTGTAACACTAGAATGAAATGAAATATTTGAAGTTATCAAATAGTGAGTGATGTCTCTGCCTCCAGCCTCCGGAAGCTCCATGGAATAATAGGCTGTATTTTGATTTGACTTTTTTATTCCACTGCAAATGAATTTGAAGCACCAAAAAACTATTGGGTTCCAGTTCAGCCCTAGCGTACACCAACAGCTGCCAATGATCTTATTCTATTTTTGTCTCCTACCCACCCACTCATTATCCTTCTTCTGCTGCTTGTTCCATTGAACCAAGTTTTGCGGTGAAACTCGTCTCAACTATCCAAACAAATCGTAATCGATCCGAGGTTTAACGCTCAAGAGCTTGTTAGGCCCGAAACTTCGGCGGTAACTAATTCTATTCTGGTGTTGGGCTTGTTTCAGTTGCTCAGCACAAAAACCTCAACTAATCACTCGTCAATTGAAGCCATCTGAACGTGCGTTTTATTGCTTATCTCTTATCTATAGAGCACTATGAGATAATTGAATAATACAAACAGATTAAGCTCGATAACAATGGATTGAGGTTTTGGAACTGGAACTTACTACCCCTTGTCACTTCCCCCCTCATCAACTCTGTGATATTTCTATTGTTCAGAGAAAGAGTGATTAGAGAAGTGACGGAGGGAAGATTATAGTCAAGGTTACTAATGAAACCTCTACTAACCTTGGATTATTTAGTTCCCTAAAAATCGATTTAACTTATCTCTAGAAATTGAGCTTTCCATGAATAATATTATAGACGGAGAAAGTAATGTACGGGATAAGTGAAACATATAATTATGACATTACTACTGACATAATAAAAACGATTACAGAATCACTAAAATAACTTCACTGATACCGTATAATTCACTTGAAAATTTCTGTATTTAGTTGACTAGTTGTGACTATTTCTGTAACAAAATCGGTCAAGAAAATCAAATAACAGCTTCACCGCGAATTGACTTCATTATTTTTCTTCCACTTGCATGCCCTTGCTGGATGCCCGCTTCTCATTCGATATCAACACGAGAATGGTTGGTTTCCAGAGCTAAGGTTCTCAAAAAACTTTATTTTGCTGGCTCGAGTTCCGGTAAAGAAGAAATTGAAAAAGTATTTGTTGCCAAATGTGGAGACGCAATGCCGGTGGGTGCTGCGGCTGGTCGATCTATTTCGAAATAAATCTGTCATGACCTACAGAGAAACCAAGAGAATCGACCTCACTCGGAATTGAGTCACTGAACGCAGCGCAGACTATAACTCACCGGCGCAATTCCGCTACATGTTCAAACGTCAAAATTGCATGACATGTAAGTTATTCGATCCAGCTCTTCAAGTCAGATGCCGACTCGCATAGCTATATTGGATGCCGGCTGGCTCAATGCTCCTGTAATTGGATCAGAGTTTCCTCCGTTGAGCAGTTATTGAAATCGTAAGTCGTATGTACTCTCTCATTCTTTCAAAATTATAAAAAAACATTGGAATAGAGTATGATAGGAAAATAAGACTATATTTGAGATATAAGACCTATTGCTATCACCAGCGGCGTATTCTGAAGGCTAGCTGCAAAGCCCAACTTGTTTGCAGACTTATAGAGACAGACTTAAAGGTATAGAGTTTTGAAAAATAATAGTGGCGTTAAGTTCTAAAATCAAATTAAGCATGCGTGACAAGGCCAAATACGCTAAACTAGCTCGTTCCCAGCGCTAGTTCAGAGGCCCATATCGACGATTTTATTCTCTAGGTGGATAGGTGAGGTCATGAGGTGTGGGGTGGGAATCGGTTTGTTTATCATTGCAGTGAACAGTGACTCAGAGCCAAGGTTATTAGAGAGATCTATCTATAGCAGGATCCATTTAACTTGTCATAAAACATATGATCGACGAGCATATGATCACAATACTTGACCTACAAATGCTGAATCTCGCAGATTATTGAAAAGGTCTTTTAAAGAGTTATTCTTTGAAAGGTCTTCTTTAAAAAGGTATTTTAAAGACTTTAAAGGTCTTTAAGACTTTCAAGCCTTTTGATTATTGTGTCGAAATCACTGTTTAATTATTACTGGATCAGCTAATTTATGACAAGTTAATTGGATCCTGCTATAATAACCGTCACTCAGAGCTACTGCTCACAAGAGCAAGTCCTTGCCCGATCAGTGGCGATCACGGCCGACTTTAGCCGAAGCGAGTTCATGTTTCATTCATGAACGTTTGAGCCGACGTTCATGTTTGAGGTTATGTTTCCTTCCAGTTTCGTTTATGTTTTTCCAGTTTCGGTTGGCAGATAGCATTATTTATATTTAAGATTCAGAAGGGTAATTTTTTGGATGAGAGGGGGTATTAGCCTAATTGCGAGGAGAGGTACAAGGTACGTTTTGAGACTACGCCACTGGCTATCACAGTGATATCAAGTTGAATAACTTGAGAATGTAAACTGATTTCCAGAATAAAAAATGATTTTACAGAATGTAAAAATCACTGATTTCCAATCCCAGTGATCTGTTGAGTTTTCTCTGCTAGTTTCTAACGTGATATAGTGTTTGTTATTTCGCCATCAAAAAAATAATAATTTCATTGAAATCTTGCAGTCTTTTTCCAGTGAAAAATTAAACTTTAACAAGGTATCAGAGAAGTAAAATTCAATTAACTTGAAATTATCATAAATTTATAAAAAATAATCTATAGATAAGGATGGCGATCGTGGCAATTTTCATTGTAAGTCCACTTTAGGTTCATAACTGCAGCATCGATACTGTACAATATCCTTTTTATTGTAAGTTTATTACTGTTTACTGTAATATATACAGTATTATTATAGAGTCTGATAATATAGTCCTTATTATCACAGTATATTTTTTAACAAGACTGAAGTGAGAATAATATGTTTACGATGTATCAATATGGAACGTTGATGTATCTTTTGTTCTATCCTCAAAAATAATCAAATAACCCTGAAAGAAAATAATCTTACAATGTAACACTTACAATTACACTTACACAGTGTACACTACCAATCAGATACAGTATCACGATCTCGTACACTGAATAGGTTAATATAAATTCATAGGAGGTAAACCAATATTGAACGGAATCAATATGCTGATGAATTTTATTGAACGCTAACAGTGGGATACGATTTATGGAGTAATAGAAATGAGCGCTGATCAACGTAATGATCCGAGCTCGATTGTTTGCCGTACGCAATGTCAGACCAGCATGCATTATATTACATACTTTGAGCAGCAGCCAAGACGTTATTACGTGCACCTGATGAGGCGTGAACAATGCTCGTGAACTTCGAATTGCACACATCCTAATTCGATCATAAAGTGAGTTCTAAATCCAAATTCCATCCACTATTTGCCAATTGCAATTACTTTGAAATATTCACTCACTCTCACAGCATCAGTGACATATGGATTTAATGGAATCGGATGAATGCTCAATGAAGCAACAGAATTCAATGATGAGAAATGTCAACAAAACTATGAAAATCGGTAGAGAAATCGATGCATTGGAAACTTGTGAGAAAACCCAATAATTTAAATAAGTATCATAATTATCATTTTATGATATCGATCATGAATTAGTCTGTCTGTCTGTTACTGATCAGTTATTTTTAATTGATTTTCTCCCCCTAAGCGGTTCTGGAGCAGCATTTTCACGATAATAGATTGGCACACTTATTCATCGCTATGGAATTTGAATCACAATAATTTTAATTAATTTTGTTTATATTTGGTAATTAATGAATTTCAATCTGATTTTTATGAAACATCAAATTCCAAAGTACATTGAGTACTTCTTAAATATTTATCTTGTTATCGAGATCATAAGGTGACAATCATGTTGGAATAATGCTGCTCAGTATTGAACTAGATAAAAATGACACTTAAAACAAATTTAACACAAACATTAAAGACAATCTTTAGGGGTTTTTTGTAATTCAAGCAGTTACACTGATCTTAGACCTTCACAGCTTTATTGTCCCATGTAATGTCACTAGCATCCCCTCAGGTGAATGGTAAATGTTAATTCAGTTGTTCATGTAAGTGCATCAATGTGTTCTTTGAACCTCTGTGTAAGCTCCATCCTGTTGTTCGTGATCACTAGACTGTTGGTTTATCAACCTAGCTTCTAATCTAATGAGCTACTCACTTCTAGCATGTAGTTTCTTGGAACTCGGTCATAAAACTCAATGTAATCCATTACTGTTCAAAAACATGATTAAAAAAGACTGAACACTGTTTCATTCAATCTTAATTTGAAGCTCTCCAGTAACCCGTTGATTTAGAAATTATGTGAATCAGAAACTTTATAATTTTCGAGACTAATTCAACTTCACAAAAGTTATTACCTCACTAATAATGTATTATTGAGTTTCAGTACCTAATTAATACTTCAGATTTTCTGATGAAATTTTTCCAAGATACAGATCTGGAGCACTGAAACCTTCCATCTGCTTTGCTAAAGTCGCTATTGCGCCAAGTCGATGGAGGTTCCAATAAGTTGATAATATTTTTAGTAGTTAATAACCAAGGTTAGTAGATTCATTACAGTGAATAATATTTCTTTTATCGATCCTAGAGTGATTGATTGGCGCCGGGCAATACAACGAAATAATACGGAAGGGGAATTAGAGTCCCTCTTTATGAAAATAATTCTCAATCACACAATTAGAGCACCAAAATGCATTAAAAGATAGGGAGGTAAATAGTTTACATTGAATTACTAATAATGATTTCTATCATGTTTCAGATGTGATGCTTGCTTAGTGAACTCCAATAGTCAATGTCAATAGTCAATATTTTTCATTTATTGGCGGATGGCATTAGATAGATAGACCACACAGTAACAGAGATATTATTTCTTGACGTTGCTAATGACCCTAGAGTCCGATGGCAAATAATATCTCTCTATCTATCTATATAATGCCATCCGCCAAATTAAATGGATATCACTATAGTTCAGATTGGTGTAATATTGTAATTTGTAATTGGTGTCACAGTACAAAATATTTTTTTCTGAAAAATGTTTTCTATGATCAAGTAGCTGTCAATTGTTGGTGTAGTAATTAAAATACACCGCTTACAGCATACTTATCTAGAATAATGATGTACCCCTTTTATTCTCAAAAATATCTGAATTGCAGTGGACCGAATGTCACGTTAAAACCATTGAAGTGACCACTGACTCGTGTTTATGATTTAGCATCAGACAAATGGTTTTTGTCGAATAGAAGTCGAGAATCGGTGAAAGCCGGTTGGAATAAAGCGGTGGAGGGTTGTTACGACAGTCGTTTCATTTGTCGAAAGCTGCCATGTCGGGTTGTGAACAGAATCCTAAATAAGCGTCATTCACAAGAGAATCGGACGTCGAATAGGCCACACCACAACAGGCCTGTCCTGTACTCTGTTTAGTCGCCTGCCGACTTGTCACGCTCATTTCGCCTTCAATTCACCACTCACCTGCCCTTCTTCCAGTACACTAGGCCTATCAGCTTGCTTTTATAAATAATTATCAATTAAAATCAGTGTTGTCGGCCTCAACTAATAGCTCCAATATAAGATAGAACATAGAACCACTCTCAACAAAAATAAATAGAGGTAATGAAATGAAATTAATATTATCGTTTAAAGATTGACATGAGATTTGATCGGAATCTCAATATTCATGATCAACTTTGGTGTATGATCGGTGACAAAACACAATAATATTAATTATCAATTAATAATGAAATTAAGTCTTCTTAATGACTTATTAAGAGAGGCACTGACTTAATGTCACCAGAGAGTCTTCATTCTACAAGAGACACTCACGAGTTGATAGATTTTCCATTTTTTCTACAATAATTATTCCTCTATGATATATAATTTCTTATTCATATACCTAAAAGATAATTGTAAAAAATGCCTTTCATCGTAACAAATGGTTTCAAGGATATTCAAGGATCTTAAGGGATTTTACTTTCTCTCGCTACCTTTCTCCTTTCAGCCGGATTCTTCATTTCTTTCACTGTCTCTCAAATTTCTGCCCTCCATGATTTTGTCAACTTTGTCTCTACAAGACGGTCTTTCCACCTCTTCCTTGGTGATACCTAAGTACTAAAACTTTTCAATACTTTCAAACGTGGAGATTTATTGAATGTGGGATTATCAAATTATGGATTCACATTTTGCATGAGTTTCTACATGAGTACACGTTCTTACCCATCTTCCTTAAACTCTCTTTTCAATTCATGAATCTCAAATCTTCTTCACTCTGAGCTATGATCACTTGATCACCTGCAAAGCACCACGTAAATAATTGCTTTTACTCTCTTTTTCTGGTGACTAATTCTATTGATTCCTTTTTCCATGCTTTAAAATAATGTTTTTGAAAATTCAAGACTCATTGAAACATATTGGAAAAGTTACGTGACGAGGTTTTTTACAAATCTCCAATTAATGGAACTATAGAATAATTATTGTTCAATATCAATCACATTGTGGTGATATCGAACAGTTCATAGAGGTTATGAAAAAAATGGAAAATAGGTTAGAATTATTAGTGAACTCATTAATGAGTTCCATCATCATGGTCCGAGCTAGATGTAGTCCTGAAATTCCTCGCTGCTACGAAGTCCAACAAAGCTTGGCGCGCAAATGAGTCAAGTCTGTTATTCTCCAATCATTTAATAATCCTCCAGCCAGCTAATTCTACTGTCAAACGCAGAAAGTTTGTCAGATTGACTTATTTGAGGCACTAAGCCGTATAAGTGCCCTTTCCAAAGCCCTTAATGAAGAAGTTAGTGTTTCGACCGCGAAGATAGGAAGCAGCCTACAAAGCAAATGAACAGCTATTCAGCCTCATAAGCTGCTCGCTTTGTTTCTTACTTAAAATGTGGTAGGATGATAATAATCCTTGTTATAGTCATGCTGAACTATTCTAGGGTCTATTAGTTGACTTCCTCCTTTGTGGTCAATCAAGAGCAAATCTAAATGTTTTGGTAGGAAAGCCCAAAATTATTCGCAAGAGAGGATAAAAGGATTATTTGAAAAGGATTTTTCCTCATCATGAATATTTCAGTATCATTATTATAATGCTCATGACTTTTTGGCGGAGAAACCCTCACGGGTGTTCCGCCTCGCCGAATTATCCAATTTCAAAATAGTAGTTCTGACGCTGAAGTTTCAAATACAAGAAATTCTTGACTGGACAAGGCTTTCAAATATTTGGAAAAATACTTAGACTAGAGAAAGAAAGACCTGTTGCCTAGAGAAACCAGCGAAGAAGGGGAAAATTATCATGAATCATGAATTATGGTTCAGTGAATAAAGCTATACTCATTTTCACATTGAAAATTGCAACACTTTTATTGTTATCTTGAACTTTCGGTGCATAAAATCGGAAAGGTATACCCATACAAATCTTGTCCTGACAATGCTGGCCATACAACCCTACCTTCCCTCCTCACAGATTATCCTGGTTTGAATCTGGATAAGGCATTTTCTCACAATAATTTCTCTTCTCTTTCATATAGATCCCATGGGATGCATGGGAATAATGTATGAATTTTGAACCATGATTAAAGTAATTGGGTTTCAATAGAGGAATTATAAGTTCAATTTTATACTTATTATGGAATTATAAGCTGAATCAAGATAACAATGCTTATTATTAATTTTATAGGAAACACGTATCGGAACAACATAGGTGTTTTGCAGTATGATGTTAAAAGCTATGTAGCTAACTTCAATAATTAAATTTTGTGTTGCTTAATTCATTCCATTTTAATAATTGGAGTGATCGGTAAAAGAGTATAGATCATTGCCAAAACGTTAAAATGTTCTTAATTGAAGGGTTATACAGTCATTGAAGTCATGCAAGTATAAATATCCAATTAGTACCCAGGAAAACATTATCGGAGTTCAAATTGATTAGCAAAACATCTAATCCTAACGAAACTGTCATCGATGGACCACGTACGCTTCAAGTTCCAATTTGTCCAATGGGATGAGAGACCACAGGGACCAGTAGCTGAATAGTTTGTAATTACTTAGCAATCAGATCCAGATGTCTCCTGTGGGGTCACTTCAAACTGAAATTAAACACCTCGGTACATCTCACTAATACACCTTGCTTATCAGAATGTTGCTCCATCATGTTCGGAATGTTGAAGCAGAAATTCGGATTATTAATTGTGAATTCAGAAAGGGAGAACCGTTTTGTCATCTCAATAACTCTGTCTTTAACCTATCTAATCATCAAAACGATTTTTAAACTTGAATAAATTCGGGTGATAGTCTGCAACTACTTACAACTATGAATGTATAAGATGAATACTGACTACAACTGAGATCTCTACTGATTTGAGTACCGTACCGACTAACACAGAGCCACCTATCAAGATTTACGGATCAATGGGTGTTACAATTTCCTTTTCCGTTTCTGCTTGATTGAGAAATTTTCAAAACTTCAAAAAGTTGGCTCTTTATTGAGCGTTTTCTTATGATAAGTTTTTTAATGATAAGTTCTCCATACTATTCAAGAGTATCAATATTACTGGAATGCTTCTTGAAGAGATAAATTTTTCAAATAGTAATGCTTGAAATTTGAAATTGGAATATTAGTTCATTCATAATAAACGATAATTCATAATACATAATATATGTGCATAATACATTCTTAAAATATTAAGAACTACTATCAGTAGCCTAGAGAGCTCGTATATAGCATGAAAATAACAATAAAAATCAAAATAATAATGTTTTAGTTTTGAGTAAGATTAAGAAGGCTTGGAATACACAGACCAGACAACAATAAAATTATCGATATATCGGATCAATATGACACCCTTTATTGACTTCTCTCTTGGAATGATAATAAAATAGCCTGAGTGCCGATTCTGCCCACTTCCATGCATGATCATAGATGATAGTATCAGTAGCCCAAGTGCAAGACTGCTTTCATATATTTCCATATATTAAAATTATTATATTCTTTGATTTCATATTGGTTTCTACTTAATTTCTGCATGTCCTGCAAGACTGCAAGTGGATCCAAAATGGATGCAAAATCTAATTGACACCTTTTCTAAGTCAATTCCCGAACTGTTGATTTTTGTGCTCCTATGCACAAAATATCTTTTCTGGTTAATGATCATTCACCTCTGCTGATTCAGTCAAGTGGATGTGAAACTGGCTGGTAGGCCTAAGCCCACATAGGGCTGTTGAGCCATTGACAAACAAAAAAAAATGCACAACATATTGTAATGCACAGAATATTGTAATTGACACCTTTTTAAATCATTTCCATACCTGTTGATTTTGTCTGATGAAAAATCGAGGTTTGATTGTCGCGCTGTTCATCGATAGCGGCGGCAGCCCATAGAGAGGTGATGGATGATTAATAATGAAGTTGGGGTCCCCAAGGTAAGCATTGAGTTAGCCAACAGGTGACGTCACGTTTATAGACATGTCACGGGACGGAAACGCTGAGGACGGAATGTCAATAGGGCTCTCCTCAGCGCCTCAACCCTTGGCACCGCCGAACTTCCACTGCATAGCAATTCAAGTCGCTGATTCCTTGTGGCACTCACTCCCTCTCACCACAAGCGCACATACAGATATCAACCAAACTTTTGTTCTGTGTAAACTTGCAGGTTCAATTTACGAGAACCATGACTGGACTTGTCTCAAGCATTATTATTTTGTTTATCCTCAAAATGACAGTAACCTGAGCTGAAAAACATTTACTCATACTCCCAAGACATTTTCAAGGAATTGTTTTAGATATTTTCATGGAGTTATTTGATCTATTTTTATTCGATTTTAAATGTATTCCGGACAATATCCAATTGTAATTAGTGTTGAGCAACTTTCGGTTGCACATAACACGGCCAGGTTCAATATAGTTGGATAGAATATCATCATATCATCAAGTGATATGCAATCCTTCAATCACGGAATAATAGTAACATCAGAGAGGTTTAGAAGTTTAACTAGCTCATAATAGTTTCATGGTAATTCTTCGCCATTTATGATATTCCAACCCTCATGTATACAATGCATTTATCATCATCTACCTACTGACCTACTGACATCATCTATCCACCAGTCTATTCAAAATATTGAATGGATAATTTTTCCTCGAGACTCATCTGTTAAAATGAATGTGATTAAGTATCATTGATGAAAATCCTTCATCCGTTCTTGGAATCCTTTATCCCTCAGTCCTTTTAGAAGTTAGGCTGATAGTTATCATAGCAAATTAATACAGTACTGTATCGTTGAGATTTTTTTTCTGTTATTCACACATGACTTAAGAAGATGAAGTGAGTCTTGTAGAATTTAGTCTGATTACAGGGGAGGTAATTGAAATTTAATCTGCATGAGAAACCTCATCAGAGATTAATTGGAACATCTCCAGCAATTTATACTGTAATATGTAAATTCATTATTGGCACTGCATGAACGAGTTAATAGCAAATTAATGATATGAGAAATTCATCTATAAATAGGCTACCTTGTGACCTACTAGTAGGCATTGAAATTTCATCATCTGTAAATAATGGGGAATGGATTACGCATTCATGGG
The DNA here is from genome assembly GCA_017141395.1 of Laodelphax striatellus. NCBI lineage: Eukaryota > Metazoa > Arthropoda > Insecta > Hemiptera > Delphacidae > Laodelphax > Laodelphax striatellus. Next base: position 31,646,160 of record CM029532.1, read on the forward strand.
GCAGACAGATATAGTTCTGTTTACAGAATAACAACCAATCTTCAAAGGTCGCAAATTACTCCAGCAGTAACAAAGTGGAAACCATTGGGATGAGAACCCTTGTATTGATCCCCAACTGCTTGTGATAGAATACTTATAGCTTGTAGGATACAAGCTACTTGTCTGCTTGTGGGATAAATCATAGTTTAAATCAGACTGTTTCTCAGAAATGACGTACAAGTAAATGATTCACCTACTTTTGATAAGAAAATAATTCCATTCTTTGATAGTGTAGCTGAAAATGTTTGTAGTCTATAAAGGTTCTTCAAATGATTACTGAGTGAATTATGAACATAATTCCTAATGAGAGTTAGTAAATTCACAGTATAGAACATTTTTAAGTTATCAAAAATACTTTTTCCACTAAGACAAATTCCATATGTTTCACAATCATTGTAATGAATTTCACAGTATTGTATAAGTACATTTTAGTAACTGTTCTATTTCAGAGTCTATCGAATATTAAAATAACCAAATGTCACCGTAAAGGCGATTGGAATGATTGTCAAATATTAGTCCAAACGAGCCTATTGCCATGAATTGTTCACATGCCTGTGCAGACAATCAAGACAATCAAGCTCATCGTCAACTATAGTTCAAGCTTTGGTGCGGTTGGGGCCTCCAATCATGATTGTTAGCGATGTAATAATAATTACAGATGAGCCATCCAAGATAGTCGCCTTCACAGCATGTACTTGTCTCACATCTCACGGCTTATGTAAATGGTCTGTCCAAATAATCGCGTTGAATATTGATGAGCTTTTTTCTTCACACAATTGGAGTGATCCATGAGAAATTAGCCAATTATCAGCCTTTGTCAATCCTAATTTAGAGAAATCTATACAACTCCTCCAAATTGATGAATCCATATTTTTTTCAAACGTACAAACCTATTTATATGTATGCCACTTAGCTTTGTAATAGCCTAAAAATTTATTTACTTACTATTCCCAGAACTTGAACAGTGTACTGGTCTCGGGTACATAATCAATTGTTTTTGGAATGTTATTCAGATATTATAGTTATTATCATTCATTCACAAGACAATCTGTTGAAAATGCTCACGAAATATTAAAGGGTAGTTGCTTTTATCAAATTCGATATTGCTAAATCGAATTCAGTGAATCAATAAGTTTATCCTGTACCAGGGAAAAGATAATCTTCTTTCCTTGATTTTCTGATCAACTCAACTCTATTTTCATCTGACAAAAACCCTTATAGGCTACATAGCAGGAATTATATTGTACATTTTTATTTATTTAATTTATTTATTTATTACAAACAAGACGGAAACAACAGAATAAACCCCAAATATGTTTCCTTAACACAACATGATAATTTAAATAAAATACACTTTACAAAACGGTGATAATTATGAATAATAATAATAATAATAATAATAATAATAATAATAATAATAATAATAATGTTGAATCAATAATAATAAATAACTATAAGAAAAATAACAAGAGATGACAGAATGATGGAATGAAGAAGATGATGTCGATAGAATTGAAGATGACGAAGAAACCGTGTGATGATGATGATGATGATGATGATGATGATGATGATGATGATGATGATAATGATGATGAGGATGACGATGATTACAGGAAGAAACGATTAGCAGAGGTGCAAGTGAGGAGAAAAGATGATAAATCTAATACAATAAAGAAATTGAGACATTTTGATGAGCCAACAGCAAGCGGATTTTTCTCTTGAAGACTGAAGGGCCATCTGAGAACACATCCAACTAACCAGCCAGTCCATTGAGTAGCCTAGGTATGTGGTTCAAGGGTGTGAAGTATCCACTGACCGTTCTGGACCTTTGAATGTAAAACAATGGATGCAATCTCCGCCTAAGAGTGGGTACAGAAAATCCAATCCTTCCGAGTAGGTAGGGTGAGTCCACATCATTCCGTAAAATCTTATGAAAGATAACCAAGGATGATACCTCTCGCCTTAGTTTGAGAGTTTCAAGCCCAAACAGTGACCTCAGCTGCTGCGTAGGAAAACCAAGTTCACAGAAATGACCAAACCTTTTAAAGAAAAGATATCTGAGAAATTTATTCTGCAGTCTCTCTAGCTTTGTTATGTAAGTGACCTGGTAGGGACTCCAGACTGGTGCGGCATACTCAAGGAGACACCGAATCAGTGATTTGAATAAGTACAATATTGGCTCCCAGCTCTGGAAACCTGAGCATGTTCTGAAAACAAAGCCCATCAATTGATTACACCTTGACAACAGATATTCAATGTGCTGGTCAAAATTAAGGTGGGTATCCATCATCACTCCCAGATCCTTATACACCCTTGAATACTCCAGAGAAGTTCCACCAACCTTATAGTCATAATGAAAAGGGTCCCTCTGTCTAGTGTATGACAAAACCCTGCACTTTGCTACATTCAGTCTCAAACCAGAGTCAGAACACCACTTCTGCAATGCATCCAGATCCCTCTGCAGCAAGTGACTGTCATTCACTGAATTAATCTGTCTGAAGATTTTTGCATCATTGGCAAACATGAGACACTGTGAGGTGCTCAGTATATTGGGAAGGCCATTGACATAGAGCAAAAACAACAAGGGACCTAGATTAGAGCCCTGAGGGACTCCTGCAGCACTACAAAAAGGCTTTGACTTGCAGTTATTGAAATTTACAAATTGGACTCTATTGACAAGGTAACTTCTTAAAAAGTTCACTGCATTCTCCCCAAACCCCAACTGCTCCACTCTTGCAAGTAGAACATTGTGATTCAAAGTATCGAATGCCTTGGAAAAGTCGGTGTATATCACATCCACCCGGCCTCCAACATCCAAAACTCCCGAAACTCTATCCACAAATTCCAAGAGATTTGTGACTGTAGAACGACCAGGAAGGAACCCATGCTGGGAATCCACAATCTTAGGACGTGCATAAGCAAAAATCTGCTTGTACAATATTCTCTCAAATATTTTTGCAAATACATTTAAAATAGCAATTGGTCTGTAATTAACTGCAAGAGCCCTATTACCAGACTTGAAAACTGGTGTCACTTGGGAGTACTTCCAGATATTGGGAAATTTAGATGTTTGTATGCCTAGATTGAAAATATAGTGCAATGGACCACACAAGAGTTCCCAACAACCCTTTACCACAAAAGCAGGAATGCCATCAGGGCCACCAGAAGCACCAAAGCTTAGCAATTTTATTGCATCTACAACATCATCCATTGATATGCAGCCAAAACTGAAGGGATCGCATGGATTCCATCCACCAGCATCACACCTAAGATCAACAAGAGGCTCAGCCTCCACAGCTGGAGCAGCAGATGAAAACAAATCAGCAAAGACATCAGAAATCTCAGCTCCCCTGTAAACTTTATCATCATGTTTAATAAATTCTTCATTGAGACGTGAAGAACGCCTATCATTAACATATTTCCAAAACTCCTTCACATCACAATTAACCTTCCTCTTAATGGTCCTTACATAATTTGAGTAGGCAGATGCAATCTTTGTTTTGAGTCTAGATCGTAGAATTTTGAATTGCTCATCATGGTACCTTGAATAGCTTCGCTTCCTACTCAGTCTATTCTTAAGCTTTAGGTCACTCACTATATCCTGAGAAAACCAAGGCGGGTATTTTGAGTGTTGTTCTTGATGAACCACTGGTACATTAGCATCCAAACACGCATAGAGGATCCTGTAAAACTCACAAACAGCATCATCCACGTCCTGACAATCATAAACAGGGTCCCAGGACACAGAATGCAATGTGTAATATAGATTAAGGAAATCGGCATGTCTGAAATTATAGTCTGTACTTGAATGACAACTCTCCCTGACACTCTCCGGCAGAGGAAGCGAAACCGAAAGAGCAGGATGATGAGCATCCTCATTGACAAATGGAAGTTCCTCCCTCTCAACACTCAAAGGGTGAGGCGTATTCGCCAATACAAGATCAAGTGTTCTATCATTTTGGTTTTTAACCGAGTTATAAGAAACCAGATCAAAAAAATTCATAAAGGATGCTAATGACCTCGCAACCCCAGTTCCAGACTCCAAGAAATAATCTTTATCATTTATTTCTCTGATATTAAAATCGCCCAATAATATACACTTATTCAATCCAAATACATGATAAGAGGACTCAATAAATTCAAAATAGCTCTCATATGTCTGCAAGCCAGATGCCGGTGGAATGTACAACACATTGAATCTTGCAACATGAATCTTCAGATTGCTTCCTACTTATGTCGCAGATTTGACGCCTAGTGAGATCAGACTCCGGTCTCGAGAGACCGTTTGAGATCGGGCTTGGCAGATCCGAGGAAACTTTGGACACCGAGACAAGCTTCAGATGCCTAATTCGTGATTGATGATACATGCTTTTTCTACTCAAAGATCGAAACCAAATGCCTCCTGACCAAAGCAACGAACACTGTGAAGAATCATCTCCATTCAAACTCAAACTTTACTTCAATAATATCATGCACTATAATAATATAATTATTTCATAGATGTATGATTTAATGAGGTTAAACCACACTAAGGGAGAACCCCTCATGGTCGTTCCTTTTTTCTTTTGAAAGAACTCTCACAATTTTCAAAATATAAACAGAATATTTTTGTGAGAGAAAAATTGGTAAAAGTAAGAAAACCCTTAGATATTCCACTCCACCAATAAAAATTAAAAATAAAACGAGTGGAAAATCTACTCCATCAGTTTCTGTATTACACCAGATCTTTATTCAATGGTCGAAAGATAACTATCAAGAAAAGTAGAGAATTGAAAGAAAAATATTCAGTGATATTTTCCTTAGTTTTCTATAACAATGAATAATTGATGAATAGTTGATGGAAGTGATTGAGCAACTGAAAAAATTGAGATGAAACACCAGCAAGACTCGTGCGAAAGTTTGCTTTTGATTTTGGCGTCAGCTGTAAACAGGGAAAACAAAGGCGTCGAGGAGCTGGTTGAGCATGGCTGAATAACACTGCTAATTGAATTTGTCACGCTCTTCAGATTTCAACACTTGTCGCCTGTGCAGAGGGACGGAAAGAAACGACTGTGGAAGAACTACGTTTAAATAAGTTTTATTGCAGTGACCGAACGTCGATTGTCGACTCAAACTTTTCCGGTTCCACCTATCAGATTAGAGTGAGCAACTTGATAGCGAGCAAAAGAGAAGAGAATAGAATTTGCAGAAACTAGGCCATAGTTAAAAAGGAATTGTTAGTCTACTGAAACACAGTAACTTTTAATTACGGAAAGGGCTGGCCCCAGCCTGGCCATTTGCAAAATAATGCCACTCATTAGTAGCGCCGAAGTCGGATGTAAATATTATTTCTCCGAAAAGGCTGGGGATTTACCGTCCACGGACCCCAAAAGAAATAGTCCTTGGTAATAACTTATTTGAAGTCGTGAGGGGGCTGAGGTTCCACAGGGGGTTGCAGCGCTTTGTTGCGAACAAAAACCGGCTCATTATTTCCAGCGTTCGCCCCCGACGCGACGCTCCTGCGACGCAGCGTCCTTTTTCTCTCTCTGCACGTCGAACAATTCGATTCCAACCTCTTCTGATCGTCAATAAATCAGCCGGTGATTTGTTGACAGAAAAATCCAATTCTCTTCGCGATTTCGCAGCGTCTTTAATGTTGTAGACTAAGCGTTCCTAAGAATCGTTCAACTAAGAGCATATCACTTCTGTGACAAGATTAGAAAATCTTCTCTTCTTTCCCAATACTACAGAATAATAAACGGTGACAAATTGAATTTGCTCTTACTCGCCCCACTGTTCTCTTCGACACAGCATTATCGGTTCTCACTGATACCCACTTTTTATTAGTTGATCTTTTTCAATAAGATCGGAATTTGTTATACAGTTATTTGTTCTGGAGAAACTCTATGAAATAATGAGTAAGAAGACACAAATAGTAATTTTGTTTTCCCATTGATTATTATAACTTCATACACTTGAATTCAACAGATTATTCTAAAAACATCATTAAAATATTTATCGTTCTTTGGGAAAGAACAAGAACTCTTTTTAGGATGATTCTAGATGTGGAATTTTATTTTAGGATAGATTATAATCAATAATACTTTTTTAGATTCAATTTATAGCATACAATATAATATGCATAATCTATTATATAAGTGAGAAAGGGTGGAAAAAAGGTATGTTTTATGAATGAAGGAACCCAGTTCATTGGCAGATAGGTGAATAAAATATAGTAGGCTATATTTGACGCTTAATATTTTTCCTGGATCCCAGAAACCATAAACATTATCGAAAAAGTGATAAATAACATTTCTTGCTTGCTTTCCGCTGTAACTACCGATATAAATGAAGTCTATCTACTAACCGCTACTTGCTGCTAGTACTAGTGCACGAGCAGTTTTTATTATTGTGTGAGGTGTGAGAGTAATCGGTCACGACTGAGTGGATCTTCTTTTTCCGCTGGCTGACAACTCGAGATAGAGAAGTATGGAACAGCGAAAGAAACTCGCTATATTTACAGAAATAATACGAGAAGGCCCACCTGTCAACCCCTCCTGTGCTTGCATCAGCCCCTCCCCCAAAACTGCCCCACTCTGACCCTCAAAAACGGAAACACTTCACACTTTTTCTGTCTTCGGATTTTCTCGGGAACATCGAAGCCCCTCTACAAAAATAACTGACACTCTCAGACAATAAGAAAAATAATTCTTTCCTCTTTTCCTGTTTCTATTTTTATGCGCTCAACTGAGCATATCCCTACCACAACCAGTGTGTGTAATCTCTGAAAAAAGTCAGCTCACATCTCAATTTGTCACGGAGTTAGGGTGAAAATAAATAAAACGATTTTATTTTGGTGCATCAAGATTGAAATGTCGAGACAATGAGTTTGGTTTATTACATTGGCTCTAGCCACAATGGTTCACTTGGTTTGAGTTTTTCGTTTTTGTTGTATTATTACTTCTTCCTTGAACGTTTAAATGAAACTTCCTTATCGAATTTTGCGTCTTTAAATTTGATAGACTGATCGTCTAGACTTTATCGTCTACTTCCACAATATTTGGGAAAGAACAAGACCTGTTTCCAGGATGATTCTAGATGTGGAGTTTCATCTTAGCATAGATTATAATCAATAATACTTTTTTAGATTCAATTATATAGCATACAATATAATATGTTTAATAAGTGAGAAAGAGTGAAAAAAGGTATGTATGTTTTATGAATGAAGGAACCGAGTAGGTTGGCAGATGGGTGAATAAAATATAGTATATTTGTCGCTTAATATTTTTCCTGGATCCCAGAAACCATAAACATTATCAAAAAAGTGATAAATAACATTTCTTGCTTGCTTTCCGCTGTAACTACCGATATAAATGGAGTCTATCCACTAACCGCTACTTGCTGCTAGTACTAGTGCACGAGCAGTTTTTATTATTGTGTTTTTATTATTGTTTGATAGACTGATAAGTTTATTCATACTGAATTTGAACTTTTTCAAGCTATGAATTGTCAACTCTGTGCTGAAGCAGAATAGTTCGTGTTGATATTTGGGGTGGAGTATGATCACCAATCACTTGGGCGTTTCGGGAATAAGTTCCAATATTGTGATATTCATCATATCTCACATGTGTGAATGCAGACACCTGCATAAGGTGAATATGTCTACATTCTCACTCTCTTCCTCTCACTGTAATTTCTCAGACGAATAGAATACATAAGTATAAAAATTTATTCTTAATCTAAAAGTATCGTAGAAGAAGGAATGGAATGGAATGGAATGAACGCGGTCTCAAGTTAACACTATTGGCATTAATACGTAAGAATAGAATAGAATAAAATGCCCTTATTTTTTGCCTAGCAAAGAAAAGGTAGAATAGTGGGTAGAAAAGCATAATAAAGGGAAAATGATCATAAAAAGGAGGAGAAGAATGAAAAAACGCAGAAGAAATTGAATATTAAAGAATGCAGGCTGACAGCGAACCCAGGAAGTTGATTAGAAGAATTGAGAAGAAAATAGAGAGAAATTTAGGATGCCGCGGATTAGAAATTTCGGTTAGGAGATGAGATGAATGTGGAAAGCTTAGGAAAGGAGAGGAATCAAGCTAGGAATTTCAATGCTGGGGAAAAAAAGAGGAAGGACAGGAAACAAAGAAAAAGAATAACAAGATGATAAAGAGGAAACGTTAATTTGGATCCCAATTTGGGAAACTTATCATAGATCCAACCGTCGCACCCTTTCCTTGAAAATTTGATTTTCCAGTAGCATCAAAACTCACCTTGTTTCAGGGTGAATCAATATTGAAACCACAATGAATAGACTAGACTGGACTAAAGGGTAATAAAAGCTTTGTTCATCTATAATTATAAATGTATATCTTTCATTTATTGATTCATGAATTAGATTGTAATTGTAATAGATTCTTAACATATTTTCAATTAGTTTTGATGTCAATAGATAAATCAATAATACAAAATTAACCAAGCTGTAACTGAAAATTTGTCGTTGAACAATTCATTGTTGAGAATAAGAATATTTTCGATTTCTGAATTGATTCAGAGTGATGGAAGCATCCAGTAACAGAAATAGAAATCTGATTCTTGATGAATCAATCAACTTCAATAAATAGAAAACATTAAAAAAATTATAGTAACCTAGATTTGAGTGATACATATTATTTGGAAAAATTGATTTCTAGTGTGTCTTTCTCAAATAATTTATCTTCGTGCAGAATATTAGAAGTTACTTGAAAATGGGTTCCATGAATGGAAAGTAAAGACGAAGATCAGTATTATTTTATTCCAAGTACTCAGGAGATATCCCTATTGTTTTTTTGTTTTCCTCACATTGGTGATCTGTGAGGTGAAAACTTCAATATTATGATGAGAGTAACGGAAAGCAAACATGAAAAATGTTGAAAAGTAAGTTGGCTGAAATTGCAGGCCGGCCAGCTCTGTCTACACCTTGAATAGCCGCTGTGGTTGATCGAGAAAAACTTGGAATTATTCCGGGCCCATGCATACATATTAGTTTGTAATATTCCACGGAAAAGTTTAACGAGTTTAGTTTGCTCGTATATATCATTCCAGCAAGACAGGAAAACACATTTTCGTCTTTATCTGCTAGAGTGGTGGGTCTTTGGCTGGAGAAATATTCGTGCTACCGGTAACACAAAAGTAGCGACCGAAACAGCTTGGTGACTCAATCGTAGCAAGTTATAGGCTAAATTTTCCATCTATGTCAGAACTAGATTCTAGATACTCATGGTTTTGGTTTTGATCAATACCTCAAACTTTATTCTTCAATGGGTGAGAAAATTTCAAATCGAATCTATTATCATAGTTCTCCAGTTCAGGCTGAAAGCTCTGCTGTTAATCAGTGAAGGTACCCTAGATGTAAATATAGATTTACATGGTGAATTTCGAATATTTCGTTGCGTGAATTGTAACTACAATGTAGATCTTATTCAATAAGCTTCAGTGGAGTATAATAAATAAATCGATAAAATTATTACACTTATCATTACTTTTTCTAGACTTCTCTTTTTGAAGTATCACGTCTTTCTCTCACTTATCTCAGAATCATATTGGAAATTATGAAATTGGTTTTCAAAATAAGATTGGGAATTGTATAATTGATTATTGAGTTAGGAAGTAGTATTACTCACTGTAACCGTTTTTTTCGAATCATAACTTCGGAAATCCTCTTAATATTGATATCAATGGCCGGCCTTATTCAGCAGAACTTATAACTCGGACGAGAACGGTTCCAGTGGACGGAGAGCCTACTCATTCACTTTCTTGACCAGAAATTTTATTGTTTCTTGGAAATCTTTTATTACTGCTAGGTTATATTTTATTGTTGCAAGGAAATATTTTATTGTTGCTATGGAATCGAACATCCATTTTCAATATAGCTGAGAATCAGGTATCACTCACACTGCATTATTTGAAAACTGTGGTTAGTAGAGCTAACCTGTTCAACGGATGGTTATTTCATTGTAGAACAGTAATCGCTAATACTGTATTATTTCTATTTCTCCCCTTAAGACATCAGAGGTAATAATTTCAATACTGTTAAACCAGTATTAACTTCAATTTTTTTAAATCAGCCATCAAAAAGTTCTACATAAGTGTCACAACAGCTCCATAGTAACAGCTTCATTGAAACAATAAAATCTCCATATTCAGAAAACTTTACAAAATCCTGTTTGGAAATAAACTCTCCATATTTATATCAAACGTGTTTACGCTTCTGAAGTTGGCACTTGTACAGGGAGATCGTGGGAGTAGCTGAATCAATGAATGTTATAGCCTACCCTAGCAGACAAGGAATGCTGTCAAGTGGAATAAACAAGCATATTTCCAAGCAGCACTTTCGAAAAGCTGAAGTGGAGGAATGGCTGCTCCTCTGCATAGCAATATATGTAGTGATATATACATAGTAATATAATATACGTCTATGCCTGGCTGCCTGCTAGAGGCCTCCGGCTGTGTGTTAACGAGACGGAATGATGCTGATGACTCTGTTGTAGGGGACAATATGGAAAAAGACAAGTGACTAGAAGACGGGAAGGCGCCTTCACTTTGACAGCTGCTTCCTCATGATCACCCACGCCCACGCACCAACACCTTCCCGGTCCGATGGCCATCCCCCTCTCCCACCACCAAATTCTCTCACACTTCTCTCTCTTCATCACACATGCACACTAAACCAAAAACCTCTGTTCAACATATGGCTACTGTCTTGGATATTTCGTTATCAGGGACTGCTCTGCTTGTAAACAGATGCTTCAGTTTAGAGATTTTCTTCCTCATTCTTCATACTATGTTGCTGGTTAGTAACAAGGTTGTTAGTTTGTAGCGTAGAAAAGGAGAGGAGATAACTCTGGTTGTGGTAAGGCCCGAGTATTCTTCAGTATTATTAAGATCAGTATTATAAGATCGCAGCATCTTATATATCTAGTATTGTAAGATCATACTAGATTGAGTAAGGTTCACAGAGCCTTCTCAAGCCCTTGATCAAGCGTACACTAGGATTGAAAACTAGAAACATGTAAAGAAGTGAAGTGAGTACGCTCAGAGAAATGTATTCACACATTACAGTGCTGATAAGTATTGATCCATACTTCTAGTTTCCACGATCTCAAGTGACAGACTGATCGTATGAGTGTTGATCAAACCTACAAACAAATTACGTCTCCTTTAAAACGTTAACAAGTCTCGAAAGAATTTCTTTCAATGTAAATTATACAAAATTATTTTTAAATCATAGAACTCAATCAGAATTTTCATTGCCTCTCAACAAGATCCAGCAAAAAATTGTATTCTACAGCTAAATTATTGAATATGAAACTAAATAATTTAGAATGAAATATGATTAGAGTATTATTTGATCAAGTACATATGTATATAGGGGGAATCAACATAGATTTAATGGAATGGAATGCCTTCTCCTGCTCATTTATTCATCTTATTCATTGAATTGTTGATGGTTATTTGAATAATTTTAATAAGGTAATCGGTATAACTTACATGTCTCACATGTAGGGTAGAGCTCTATAACGATGAAAATATATTAAGATGATGGAAAGGTAGGATAATAACAAACTTCAAAATTTTTTTGTTAAACAAATGAAGATCAATCAAAGTATATTGTTACATTTTAGCTTAGCGACTTGGAATCTCATGACCCACTTGAAAGGTGACGTTTTTGAGATGTGCTCTAGCAACGTTCATCGATGAACCTGTACACTATACTGAACATTTATCATAAAAGATATATTTTTCTTGGAAAGGAATGATAAATAGGATCAAAAATTAAATTTCCAGTGCATCGTATTTGGGAATGATTCAATAGAACTGAGCCCTGATATGGAATCAGTGTGATTAAAATTTCAATTCCCTTCCAGTGAACCAGAGTAAACACAGATTTTTTGTTACAAAGTAATATAAGGAGAGAAAAAGCAGAAAATCCTAACGCGTTGTGCCATTGCAATATTGTTGTGGCACCAGTGAACTTTTGTGTGAGCTTGACGGGACCGTCCCCATTCATTTCATGGCATGGTTGTCATACTCTCAATATTACCGGGTCGAGCCAAAATTACTTCATGCTGCTCACTCTCAATGGACTTTTCTCACAAAAGCTTCTCACATTAAGAGCTGAGAAAGCCAGCATTTTCTTTCTAATATTGGACCTTTAATAAACAATCTTAGTGGAAAAGTGATACAATACGTTGTGATTTCCCTGGAGACGAGAGCTCATCAGCTTTCATCTTTCAATAATATTGGGTTATTTATCAATGTTATGAAACTCCTGCTCTAAGCAATTTCTCAACGAAATCAGTATCAAAGTCTGTATTCACGTTTTCATTCATACAACTCATAGTGTTATTCTTTAAGTTACTGATTACTAATAAGATCGTTTCTTTTGTACCACATGAGGCCTGTTTCATAAAAAATTACCTATATGAAGAAGAAAAAAGGTAATAGGAAAAAGGCAAAACAGTACACAAGACTTGGAATCCCATTAAGCTATTCATGACTGATGTGTGTCCGCCTTTCTCCTGTATTACAAGACTTCTGAATGTTCATGAAACAGGTCCCTGGTCTGCACACCATTCAACAATAGAGGATTATTTTATGTGTTAATGATGAAGATTTGAGCTGCTTAATCTTTGAAACTTAGAATCTCACTCATGGAACAGTAAAATATATTTATAATCTCTTTGTTTTGAAAAATTCTCTCTTTCATTAATTATTCTCCATTTTAAATGTAAATAATCTCTTTTGTTCCAGGTATGAACCACAACATCACAATCTTCAGTCGTATGAAGATCGATACTCGGCTAATTTGATACCTGGGAAAGTAAAGATTCTCGTCTCACTTACATAGTGAATCATATTAATTGTTTCGCTGAATAAATATTAAGGGAGTCTGCATGTTAGTTGAAGACTACAGCAAGCCAAGAACAACTTTCCATTTGAAAGCATTCTCCAGAAACATTAATATTCCAGTGTTTACGTTGATATAACATCACGATACAATTAATCAGTATAATATTAGATGAATAATCACAAAGAAACCTTCCATATTATTTGTTGTTTAAAACAATAGGTTATCAATTGAATTCAAGCTCCAATTAATAGCTCCTATCTACTAGTACTAGACAACTAGATAAGGTTTGAGAGGATTTTGAATATTTGTATGTCTCTGCTCTTTGGGCAGTGAAATGTTGGCCAGTAGAGTAGTAGGCATAACCAACTTTTAATTGAACATATTGTTGAAACAAGCTGCTAAAAACAGGAGCATCCAGCTCTCTTCGCATCAAAAGTTGCTGTAAATTATAATATATAAATGATTGATGCACATCATTGTGCATTGATTTTCAATAAAATCGTTCGATGTGTGAATGTAGATATTTGTATCAATATTCAGCTGTCGATACAGCCTTTTATTCAATCAGGAGAAGGTTAATTCGATATTTACTGGTTATGCAACAAAATTATTCAATGTTTTGATGGTAGATAATTTTTATCAATTAATTTGTCTTTGATTCAATCAGGAAAATGTTATTTCAATTTTCCTTTTCAAATGCACACTAAATCAAAATTTGTCGAGTACAGTAGATTGAGACGTGAGAATACTGGCTAATAGTTACGAATTTATCAAATCGGGTGGAACTGAGAGTAGTTTAGAGAGTTTAGCAAAGTCGAAATCTGTGTAGTTGAGATAATAGAGCGAACTGATGTAGCGCAGAGGAGACGGGAGCCAATTTATGGCGAGGACCTGATCGCAGAAGGCAGAGGCTGCCATAAAACAGGCGCTATTTCATATTCGTCGTGCGTCTCTTTTATTTATAAGCGTGCGCCTGTTATGTTATGTACTGAGCGCGCCTGTTTGCTTGCTTTATCCGTGGGTACCGCTGGCCTGGTGGTGTACGGCGGGGGACTGGTTTTGAAGCACCCATCCTTGCGAACCGATAAAACCGCAAGTATGTCCAACAACCGACGGCCCACTGATCTCTGTGTGTAGGCACACATGCCCTCCTCCTCCTCCTCCTCCTCGAAATAAACGGCCCGAAACTGATTTGCAAGACAAAAACGTGAATCGATCTGGCACACCTCGCTTCTTGCTCCCATAGCTCTGAAGAACTTTGCTATGCGAAGGGTCTGACTTATCCGCTTCTTCCAAAGATCGCGAATCAGCAATTTAGCACTTCATCCTCAAGAAACTATCATACATAAACGATGATTTACAGTTTTTATTGAGATTCAACTACTCTTGAACGGATTGAAAAACGAGATCACTCTAACAAGGTATAGCTTACATACTATACTGTCATCATGTCTTACGTACGTACTGTCTTATGTAATTTTGTAGTGTGGTGAAGGTTCTCCTGTTACTTCGAATAAAGAAGGGTTTCCAGAAATTTTGTTAGGCTGCATCTACAATGGAAAGTCTGCACTGATTCATACTCAAATCTATCAATTGATGATATTCGATTTCCAAACATACTCTTGATGGATGATTGAAGGAATCGAAATGTAACATAGTTTCTTCCCTTTTTTTGTCAAACAGGGCGAGGAGTGTCTAGTCTTTTTGAATACTCATGCTTTTTTACACGTTCTATACTCGATTTATTCAGTTACGTCTAAGCCCATATTTCCATGGCAGATTTTAGTTATTCGGCTAATTTAGTATGATGGATATGTTCACCATGTTCATGCAGGGGCGTGAGAAATTGACTTCGGGGGGCCCAACACCGGGGGTCTGGAGGGTATTAAATACCCCCTAGACATAAGTGGGGTCGAGGGGCCCTCCTCCGGGAAATTCTAATATTTGACAGGTACATAACACTGTTTTAGACTACTTTTTAGGTCTTGCGATAGCTGAAATCCAAACATTACAAAAGAAACATTTTTTTGAAACAATCATTTACTATAACAATTACTATTAAAATTTAATTTATCATTAAAATTAAATTTCGACAATTTCGGGGGCTGGGCCCCTAGGAGGATTACAAGCTGCACTCACTGTATTCACGGTGGGTATGATATGCTATGGATTGAAACTATTATTATAGACAGAAGTGAGAGTATTCTCGTTCAAATATTCATTATGATTATCCTTAATGGGGAAAGATTATCAACAATATAATTTATATTGAATAAAAAAATACATATCAATTTATGAGAATTAATATACATTATTTAATGAGAGAATGATTACATTGAAAAACACAGGAATGCATGAACACATGATGCAGTAAATGTGAAATTCAATATTGCAGTGTTCAAAAAAAAAAAAATGAGATTGTGTTAGCTTAGAAATGACATTTGATTCATGACAATCACCATGAAAAAATTGATGTCATTCTTGTTCTCGGATACTCCAAACTCGCTAAAGAAAGGTTTTTGCTTGTATCCAGATCCAGTCATTAACTGACATAGGTACCAACAATGCGTACAAAAAAAATCATGCCTGTTATGCTTTGTGAATGGGTGAATTTGGCTTCATCAACACGCCGATGATAAAGCCATGAATTATCCTTTTGAATGTATCATATTACATTTCCTTTCACGAAATTCATCGTTCTCCACGTAAATTCATTGTTCTCAGTTGACATTCAGCAACACTACGTCCTGGAATCGGATAATCAATGGAATTCGTTATCGGCTTGTAAGTAGGTGTGCATTTCAGAGTATTATGAAGTCTAGAAACTTCACTAATTGCAAACCATATTCCAATCACACTTTTATGCAGCACTACTGAAACCTCTTCAATATGATATTACTCCTTTAATTTGTTCCCTGTAATTATGAAATTGTCATTATTTTCATGGAAGTTCTAAAATCAATAGTAAAATATAATATAAATGATATTGTTAATGAATTGAAAAATTATCTAATTAAAATGAAAACTATTCTCTAAATTTCTGAACACGAAACATGAACAGATGAAACTGAAATTGTGGCTACACATAGTGGTGATGGTGGTAGGTGGAAAGCGGCCTGTAAATCTCATAGGACATTCTCTCTGAATATTGTTATTCCATTTCAGTTTATTCCAAAGCAAAGTTTCATCGGTTCAGCCGAACAAACGCTAATCTGCTCCGGTCGGTTGAGCAGCCTTGTTTTTGAAAGCCGATGCTCGCATGCTTTGCCAATGTTGAATTCGTTTTATGGTAATTCTCGTAGAACGTTCTCGGTGAGCCACTCCATCTCCTGATGCCGCAGTTTGTGTGATGTGGTGAGTCGCACGTGGTCTAAATCTACGATTTGCACAGGGAACCACGCTTTTTCTAGCATTTCCCACTGAGAACTGCTCTCCCCTACCATTTTCCTCATAGAGTAGCTCTATCCTAGACTCCTACGTTTTCCCACAATTTGCGGGAAAAGATCTCTTTCTCCATTACCTCCCAGCTGGAGCACTGTGTGTTGGTTGCTGTAGCTGTGAATAATTGTAATAGTAGTTACATGCGCCGCAGCCTGCGTCGTGTTCCATGCTATTTCTGGCCAAATTGTGCTCAGATTTATCCGTAGCGTTGTACTGAGTCAGACAGCTTGCCTAACTTATGCTTAAAGCCGCCGTCATTTTTCAAATCTGTGTCTCCGTTGGTTGTAAAAGAATAAATTTGGTGACACTCTCAGCCAATATGCCAATCTCTCTTACTATTACAGCAGGACTTTATCTTCAAGATTTCTGACGTTGAGTAATGAACTCATAGCGACATCTTTAATCCTCAAGTATATAGTGTTATCCCCTTTCTTTTGCATTTTTGTATTCACAGTTTAAGCATTTGATTCAGTGGAGTTTCTCAGTGGAATATGAAATGTGAATGAGTTTAGTGAAAACGAACTCATCACTTTCTTCAACACATTAATTTACAATAGTTTGAACACATAATTTTCAATAGGAAATGAACTTGTTTTAGGAGGAGACGACAAGCCGTCGGTCCCGAATGCCTAAAAACAGTCGTCATCTCTTACAATCACCCCTCTCAATACCCACGCACAAGCCTAGAGCTTATTTGGGCATCACCCTTGAAAGAAATATCATGACATACTCATTACTCAATTAACATGATCATTAGATTTGAAATTTTTTAACATTGATTTACTCTCTATATCTATATCCTATATCTCATATCTTTTATCTCTTTATATCTTAGTTTACTCAACTAAGTACAATTCGATATTGAAGTTAAAGCAGTAGACAGGAACCATTGGACAGGACAGGACTATAGGCAAGATTTATGTCATCAATTTTTTTAATAAATCATTTTCGAATTAGTAAAAAAACTGAGAAAAGACTACCAGTTCCAATAAACTGTACAGCTAGGCCATATTCATTTCATTAATATTCTATCATTCCTCTTGAAAAAGCTTCAAAGTAATAATTGTAGTTCTGTATTGAAAAAATCTCTATTTATTAGTGTTGAATTAGTTTTTGTAATTTCGCAAATAAAGTGACTTTGTAATTGATATTTTTCTACTTTGATTTCAAAGTTTATTTTTATAATTATTTTCTCGTAACTTTTCCAATCTTTTTTGTGATTCAAGTGCTGCTCAGAGCTACGAATTATTACAACTGCTTCGTGGTATGAGTCATTCCATGCAATCAAACAGCCTAATTGGAAATTCTGCTTTAGCACGATCACCAAGCGTTCATTAATTCGCTTTGCATTCAAGCTGAGATGATTGCGAATGAGTTTTATCATATTGAACCATTTTGATTGAAATATTTGAGACCCATTCACATAGCACCCTTCACTCAGAGTAGAAAAACAACCGAATACCAGACAAAAATAATAATTATAATAATAATTTATAACTAAAATTATTTTCCTAGACTTTTAAATTATTATTCTGTCTGTTGATGTTTCCCATAGCATTTTATTAATGGGAAAATGAATTCTTATGCTTAAAAGTTTCTTCCCACAAATTTTTCAAAAGACAATAATTATTGAAGTAATCAATGATATGATGACCTTTTCTGAATACCACGGTAGGAATGGATATTCTATAGTTTCTCCATGTGAATATGTTATTGTTACTGTTTGACAATAACTGTCTCGTAATTTTCTGCTAGAACGGTATTTGAGGATGTATTGAGCTTTCTCAACAAGAAAATGCAGAGAAACACTGAGTAGCTTAACATACCGCATAGACTCTTCCTCAATGCTGGAAGCACGCCAAGCCATTCCTTCTCAGATGGCTTATGTGCTTTCTACAGACACATCGTATCGTAACACTCGATTGTACATTCAGCCTGAACACTATCTTGACATGAAAGTAATGTGATGATTCCAAATTTCAAACAATTCTGACATAGTATCTCTTGTTGTCCTTACATTTAAAATACTCATGGTTGTTGAATGAGTGAATTTTTAATGATCATGGTAAGAATCTCAAGTACTTTCGTGTGGATTATTTTTTGAGCATCAGAAAATTTTTAACAGTTGAAATTAATGTTGTAGCGACAAAAACAAACCATGATATTCTTTTTTAGCGAGTTCACTTATGATTATCAAAATATCTTATGAATCAATAATGGCAATAAAATTCAATATCATTGTTTGATAATATACATAGAGTCATTTGATTAGCCCAAATATCGAAATGGAGACAGAATGAGTCACCTCTCATAAATTCTCAGTTTTCATCGAATCATGATTATCTGCAATGTGTTCAGCTAGCTATTTGTAGGTAACATGTGTGTGTGCAAAGTGGGTCATTGCAAACCAGATGAAGATGGCCGACCGAAGCTGCACGCTGAGTTCGGCCATTCTATCGTGGACAGAATTTGGCAATGAACTTGCACACTAGTTGGTTACCTGAATTTCCACCACTCTGGTGTGTGAGAACATATAAATGTGATGATAATAAATATTTATGCAGTGATATTCAAATATTCCAAGACAATGATAATTGCATCTTGAAAAAAGTGAGCTGTTACTCATATTGAAAGTTAAGGTTATATTATTTGTTCATTGATGAACTTGGAATGAACTTGGAAGTTTGAAAAACAGCTGTAGTTGTTGATATGACTGAGATCTGACCAATGCCATCGACTGCTGCGTAGGGCGAATAGTCAAAATAGAAACTAATTAAAATGAAAAATAGGACTTCCTCAACAATCATAAATTTATTAACACATTTGTAAAAATCCTAAAACAACATTTATTTTTCATTATCATTATTATAATTACATTAATATTGAAAGTCTCTTTGAAGCAATATCAATGGAATTTGAAAAGCTAACAGTTAGAATAATTTAAAAGTAAGGTTATGTTTTTCAACTTTCGATACTTTCGACTATTACAACTCTGCGATATGAAACATTGAGATCACGAAAAAATTCACGTTTGTTTTTAGATGGTGAGATCGAGGAATCGATGCTTATATCAATGTTAGCAATAAATTCGACTAGAGCCGATATGCGCAAAGTGAGCCGACAAAAGTGAGTACTTTGCACACGGCGTTGCGGGATAACGACTTTTTTTTACTTTGCACACTGTTCCCAATTTAATAATGGTAGCTTTCTGATCCAGTGGTGGGAAAAAGAAAGAGTCGTCTGCATGAAAATATTGATTGATTACTTTTCAAACATTGATATTCATGTCACTCTAGGAAGAAGATGGTATTTTAAGAATATGGCGTAGATGGTTAGGGAAAATCAAGGTATTTTAAAATTGAATATTGGAATCTTGGATTTTGAAATCGAATTCGGGAACATTATTTTTATAAAATATCAGGGAGACCAATGCTGATCTTAATTTCTCTCCCCGCATCAGATTAGTGAAATTCAATATCACAGAGCAACAACAAAAGTTCATATAGAACATCTGAAATCACATATTATGCTCGAAAAAAGTTTTGGATTTGGAAATAGAAGATGATATGACTGAAGTACTACTATAAAGAAGGTTGCCGGATGTTGTTGAACAATAATAATATTGAGCTATCAGGTTTATCACTAGTATTATGGTACAATCATATTGTACCTGACTTTATCGAAGAACGAGCAGAATTAGTGAGAAAAAAGTTGAACAAAATAAAGAAGAAAACTCCATTCAACTTCATTGTGGATACGGGTATTGTGCGTAGACGTTATATGAGAAGACATAAAGCCCTATGTGTGTAAGAGCATGTGTGATAATGGGTATGATGGGCCAGGTTTGTTCGTCATTCCACCAATAGTAGGCCTTCACAATGGCGGAATTACATTGACAGGTGTCACTGGTTGTCTTGTCAACATTGGAAGCAGTTCAGCTCACTGTTTCTCAGTGACAGCCTTCAGAGTAGAACGGAAATGCGATTTTCCCAGATTAAAATTGAACAAAAGTTTATTATAATAAGAAAATGTCCTCCTTGATGAGTATTATCAAAATGTGCATTCGATATATCGAAGAAAATTGGAATGAACTATTGAGTTATAATATGTGGACATACTGTAATATTCTAGAATCAGTCACTGTCAGCAGTTTATGGAAACTTTAATTTTTTCATACTTTACAATCTCTTTCATTTCAATCGATTTTTGGGATACAGACTTCTATAAATATTAGGAAGGGGATGGAATTAACATTTCATTAATACATTGTTAGGGATAGATATTATTCACTTTTATATTATGATGATGAATATGTGTTGTTGTTGAAAAATATATAATTATTATATATATTTAGATAATTGAATTTATTTATTAATATTCAATCGATTATGGTTAATTAGCTTTTTAGTTTTCAAACCCATTCTCTGCTCCTGTGTTTGACAAGTGAACAGAATTTAATCATTTTTGTCAGCCAATTACATTCAACAGAGTATTGTTTTCAGTTGACAAAGTTTCCAGTATTATAATAATTGACATTTTTAGAGTAAAAAATATCTGGGTCATTTTCTTGGCGTTGCAGATGAATGGTCGCTTCTATGAGAATGAATTAGAAACGCAACAAAACAAGCAGTCGCAGTAACGGTAACAGGCAGCTTTTGGTTTGGTCTCGACCTCTTCTCTTGATTGTTTCCAAGGCCGGAAGCAATTAACGCCTCGTTAAGACTTCCTCCAGAATTTATATTCACTTTCGTTCCTCTTCTTTAGCTCCAGTTAACAAACGCAAACGATTCATATTTCTTTTCTCGTGCTGTGATGGGGAGTGAAGGGATGATCCCTTCAACTCAAGTTTTATTAAGTTCCACGTCTCAAGATTTCCTCTCATCTCGTGTGTGCTAGCTCATCTTAAAAAATATCCGACTTCACAAAGACGTCAACTTTCCATTACTAGTAGTTCTGTGAACAGTTGTAGACCTCACGAAAAAGCCATGCTAGCTGAAATCAGCTGTCAATGCGTTTTCAATGCCGTCAGCTGTCAATGCCGTAAATTAGCGGTTTTCTTGTCCATGTGTACAGAATTGGCCCTGTCAACTGTATCGTTGACAGAGATGTTGTCAGGCGCCCCCCAAAATACGATATGTATAGCAGATCCCTTTTAACTTGTCAGAAAACATATGTTTTGACCAGCAATATCACAATATTTAACCATCAAATGCCGAATCTTGATTCGTGAAAAGGTCTTTAAAAATGTTATTCTTTGAAAGGTCTTCTTTAAGGTCTTTCAAAGACTTTGAAGGTCTTTAAGACGTTTAAAGCCTTTTGATTATTGTGTCAAAGTCACTGTTTAATTATTACTACAGCTGATTTCTGACGTGTTAAATGGATCGTGCTATACAAGTAACCTAATCATTGTCTAATTTAATTTTTTCAATTTTTGTTTTATTTACTTTTTATATTATATATTTTTATTTTTTAAATTTTTCATTTCTTTTTTATCATTTATTTATTTTATTTTTAGTTATTTATTTTTAAAGATCGCGACGTTCCGCTTTCCCCTCTGACTGCAGCGAAAAATCTTATTCTGACCCAGCTGATGATCATTCCATAATATGACGATGTTTATATTCTGACCCCGCGAACTCAAACCAATTATTAATATCAGGGGACTGAGCTGTGCTCAAGAGTACAAAAACACAGGAATGGTTATAAAGAAAAAGTATGAAATTAAACAATTTTCTAAATTACAGCCATCAGTCATATGCACTAAATAATCATTGCACTATAAAAATTAATCTCAGCTTTCAAAATATTATGAATAATCAGTTTGAATGCATATTATTTGAAAATTGCTTTTGTGGTAAAATTTGTTTCAGAGAGATAAGAAATATTAAATGGGTTAGTAATCAACTGTTTTAATGAACTCTTGACGACTTTTCTCAAATAAATAAAAACAGGTGACATTGCTAACTTCATGCCTCAAATTTGAAAATACCAATACAATAATATATGGAATTTTTTTATATATATTTTGAATTCCTTTTAATTTTCTATAGATAAATTAAAATAAACGAATAAACGAAAAATAGATAAACGAATTATCTCAACAGCTGATAATTATAATCTCTCACTGCACTCACTCTCTCTCAACATCAAGAACCGACGGAAAATTGTTTCTTCTGTCAATGATTCTCTGCCACTGTCTCAGCAGCTGAAATAATAATCTTGTCTCACTCACACACTCACTGCTCTCCTCTTTCTCATCATTTACAGCCGACGAATTTTGTTTCTTCTGTCAGCTGATTCCTAAAGGATCAGTTTTTCCTTTTAAGGTCCTTCAGCAGTTATCCAAGGGATGAATGAGACCAGACGCAAACAAATTTTGTATCACAAACCTCCTCTATTCCAAATTTCGTCAAAATCGTTAAAGCCGTTTTCGAGATCCATTGGACATGCAAACATATAAACATATATATAAACATATAAACATACAATTTATCGTAATATAATAGGATTATTAAGCTTATGGCTTTTAGCGGAGAGACCCTTTCAATGTTCCACCCTTGCCAATTATCCAGTTTTCCCTAATGGAAATATAGAAAACATTATAAGTTAAGTCCAACACTGAATTTTCAAGTCCCGAAAAATCTTCAAAATAAAATTTTTAAATTCATAGATTAACATCACTAATACGATACTCACGAAAGCACATTTCAAATTAAATATTGAATTATACAAAAAATTTAAACTCAAACCAATCACTTCATTTTATAAGGTTATGAAAATTCACGTTTGAAACTTTATGCTTTAAACCTCAAAAACATCACCAGTTCCACAACCAGAGGTGGGTCGAATAAACTTTGAAGCAGGATTATTCTCAATCTTAATATTAACGATGAATATTGAAACCCATGAGGATTGAATGAAATATTGTGAATGGTTTTTGACATGTGCATAGACACGTTCCATCATCATATTTTATAAAATGTTTCTTCAAACAGATCACTGTTAATAATCATCTATTAATAATCATTTTTGAAAAATCATCTGTTAACGCACGCATGCTCAGAGCAACTTTCAACTTATAGTCTTTATCTCATCATAATAAGATTACATAGGATCCTTTGTGGTCCTCCATGCTCATGCAACTTTCTACTTCACTTTCAACTTATAGTCATTTATTCAATTAAAAATAAATCCTATCACGTGTTCCATATAACTGTATATTCCATCCTCTTTCCCTTCCTTTCGTCCTCAAAATCCAAAATTAAAAAAAACCTTACATATACATCGTCGCGCAGTTTCAAAATGAACATTCCTGCCAAATCTTATTAAAAACTGTCAATGCGTTTAGCCGTGAATGCATTACAAACACACAAACAAACGAACAAACAAACAGACGAAAGCCGGTCGACTTGAAACTAGACTTCACTGACTGCGCTTCGCTCAGTCATCTCTCTTCGTTCGGTCAATTAATAAATTCAATTCCTATTTCGAATCTAACTTTACAAAATGTATCACTTAATTAATTTATTCAGACACTAGAAAATACTATCTCAGTTTTGGGTCGGAGTGACTTCGAATAATGTAGCATTACTTTCGTACGGCGGGGCTGTTGTAAGCCCGAAAACGTGTAAAGAGAGGGCCAATGAAAAACGAATATCATCTTCTATAGCCTTTTAAATTCAGCAAGGAGGATCAAGAATGAGGGGAAGAAAAATCGGTTAACTTAAATATTATATTCATTGATATACTACAAGCTGAACATCACGAGAATTCATAATATTTATGAATTAGCCAAAATAATGTCTGTGCTTTCTTAGGTATAAGAGTTACCGGGTAGGAAAAAATCATTTCGACGCATTTCTGTCGTGGTAACTGCACTCAGTATTATCGCATTTATCCACACCCACACACTGTATGAAAATAATCTAGTTGGAGAAAATATCATCTTAATCCATCAGTTGATCGCGTATGCTATGGATGTGTGCCTTGCCCTGAACACTGTTGGTTTTTCATCTGTTCTCATGAAAATCCATTCTCCATTATCCATCCTGAGAGGAATCGATATTTGTGGCTTCGGTTGTCGTGGTGAGATGCCAGGTTACACTAATTGGATTTGACAGACTGGATTCAATCAAGGAAGGTCTTACGACTTGAAACAATATTTCATCTTCGCTCAATTTTTCACTGCAGTACTTTTTAAAAGATCTCTAGGAACATTTTTCAAGGCTTTCTCGTTGGTTTACGTTTTAGTCGAGTTTTCAGTGATTTTTTCAACTGATTGTAGGAGCAGTTGTTGATCTTCTGACTTAGAATGATTTATAATTTGATGAAATATTAATTTCATAGCGGTGATGATACTGAGGAATAAAGAAAGAATTTCGTGAGGAAAATATAATTATTTCAATTTATCTCTTGAAGTCTTCTCGTCCACATATTACTGTATTATGATATTCAATTTCATGTCGATATGTCATTTTTCTTATAAATTTGGACAAAGTCTTTAAAACCGATCCGCTCTGCTCATGAACCTGATAGGTTAGGTACCTAATGTATGTAACATGAATCACAGTATTTATCAATTTGATAGATAGAAATTTGAGAAGATGGAGATCTTAACTAGAATAACTTTGATTTTCTGGGTTTCCATGTATTTCTAAATTATTTTCTGAATTTTTGGATCCATGACGAACTGCGAAGTTAACACTATTGTTTTCATATTAGAATTGACGACATGCATTCAAATATTGCTGTAAATAACATAAATGTTACTCACTGGAGCGCTTTCAAGTTCCTTTGAACTCTTTTTCAACAGTCAGTCAGGGTCAGTCCACAGTCACAGTTCAAAGGAACTTGAAAGCCTTGCTCAAGTCAGTGAGTAACATTCAGTGGCGGATCTACGGGGGCTTTGGGGCTGCAAGTATGAGCCCCAAAACACCTCTGGAGAATTTTGTAAAGAATGTAAAATTCATACATAGTGTTATATAATATAATTCTAATATTTATAAATTATAAATATTATAATATATTATTTATAAATTAGTTTTTAAGCTCTTCCCAATATAAATATTGGTAGCAAGAATAAGCCGGAATTCCACCATTACTTCTACGTCTTCAAATGTGATGCATAAGCCAGTGAAATTGCATGTCAAAGAAGTAAGGGTTTACTTGCATGAAGAATTAGAGGGTAGCCCAGTTCTTTTCTATGTTGTATAATCTGTGGAACATTGAATTCAATTAGTATTCATTGATCTCGGCAACCTTCTATCCCGTCAAGAGATCTCTATGGAAATGGCTCAATTTTTTACATATAGACAATTTTAACCCTGAAGCGAACAACTTTTTCATAAGCAACACCTAATATCATTTTTAAAGATTAAAATTAAATAAGCTATTTCCATACCAGGATTTCTGTTAATGGCGGCTCAACAGTTTTGCGAGATATAGCTCTTCAAAGTTCATCTATGATAATAATACATCATAAGCTATTTCTTGCTAAGTCTTGCGAAAATCATGTGGAATACCAAAAAATCAAGTGAAATCGCTTGAGATACATTGATAGAAAAAATGGTTCTCGGTTCAAGAAAAACTAACGAGCATAATATGCAATAATATTATTTGTACATAAATATAACTTTCAAAAATGTTAAATTTTTTGTTATAGGATGGTTATAATGTACGATTTCTTATTATTATTTTAGAAGTGTTGTATATGTCTGATTGAAATTTCAACGAGACATTAGATTTAGCAATCAACTGCAATAATCCCTATTTTTTATATGATGTGAAGTGCAGTTTCTAAGTTTAAATCCATATAAAATCAGTAAACACGAGAGCTATAATAAGAATATTATTTTAATAATCAACTAACCCCCCCCCCCCCCCGGTCATTGGTTTTAAGCCTCCCCCAAAATCCATTTCTAGATCCGCCACTGGTAGCTTACATTTATGTTATTTACAGCAATATTATTTGACTGCATGTAACCGTCCCAATTCTGATGGCTGGAAACAATAAGTAAATTATTTTAATGAATAAGAACTCAATTTAATTCAAAATTGATAGAAGTATGAATCCATAATCAGAGGCTTCTTCAAATACATGACCTGTTAGTGATGTGCAGACATCAATTCTCTCTTTTCTAGTAAAGAATGAGAGTAAAATAAAATATTATTATCCATTGTTATGACGTGATAACAATAGGAGATGAACGACCTATGGATTTCCATACATGAAATTTGATTATACAAAAACAAGAGAGGAATAAGGAAATATCTTAATCTAGCATTCTCCCAGTGACAGAGCAGAGAAAACTTTTGAATCAGCATAAAATAAGGGTCGAGGACGAACATTTAATAATGAAGTTAAAACTCATACCGGAGGCCTATACTATATGAATCTGATTTTGAGAGCTGAAGTAAGGTAAGAAATAGGATCCACTCAGTGTATAATTCCCATATGGGGATATACTCGACGGTAATAATAGATAATGCAAGCAAGTTTGTTTTGGCTTCGGTTCAATTGTTTTACTTCGTGCTCCAGTTTATTACGGCTTAAAAGCTCGAAGCAGAACAGAATACAATGTTGTGTACATTCGTTATCTTGACTTCCAGCATGGCAAAGAGCATTGCAGTGATGCTTGCTTGTATCTGCAATGATTATGTCCTTGTCATGCTTCTCAAATCTGTTTATTTTTTGCTCTAAAAATCACACATGCCCTCAAACCAAATTCTAAACTAATCCATAATCATTCCAGAAACGTCATGATTGATATTGCAGTTCCATTTGAAGTTGATTATTCCCTCAATTGAGTTTTTGGTACCACATCGACTGCACGTGGACAATAATTATTGTTCAATTCAATCTCATTTCCCAATTTCCGAACCTCAATCCCTAATTTATATCATTCGATAATGTTATGAGTGAATGATCCATGTCATCATCGAAGCATGAATGCTATGCGAAATTTCAATTTCACAGTGCTAATTGTTCCACTATGCTCCAATAATTATTCATTACCTCATTACTCATTAATAATATTATAAAAAATAATAATAATATTATTATTAATAGAGATTTCTGCAAATAATAATAACATTATAGTAATAACAATACAGTAGAGTCTCAATAATCCGGCCGTTCAATACACCGGCACATCCAGTAATCCGGCTCTGAGTTTCCTCCGATGTGTCAGTGAATTTGCAGTAGTTTACTGTAGTTTGCTGTTTCATATCACTGTTTCGTTTTCATAATAATACAGTAAACGAAATTGCATCAGGCCTATACTATACAGAAATCCAAACGATTGTTATCATAGTTTTCGTAAGCAATAAATATGTAGTTTATTGCAAAACTACTTCATTCTCGTCGTCGTCGAAAAATGAGGTTTTAATAAGCTCAATGAGCTAAACCTTGACGACGACGACGACTACTTCATTCTCTGATGCATTCCCACTAATTCGGCATTACAATCCCCATATCGGCAAATCGGCATTAGGAACTAATCCCCATATAGTATCGGATTAACGAGATCCTACTGCATTCCAAATAATCAATGATTAAGACAGAAGGAATTGTCTCAATAACCTCAACTACGTTTAAAGTTTTATCAAGAGTTTGAATACTCTTCGAACAGACTTCAAAGTTATTCGATTAGAGTTATTCTTTTTTCAGTTATAAAAGTGGATTTATCGATTTACACGAACACCAATCGATATTCTTATCACACTTATTAAATTGTTCGAGGTTGCAAAACGTCCTCATCACATGGATTCCAAAACCATGGATAATTCCATTCTCTTTGGATTCCTCAACCCAAAATTACCAGTATTGAATTATAGATGTACACCGACACCAATCGATATTCTTATAACATTAATAAAATTGAATCGAGGTTGATAGAGCTGAACTGCAGTATTTTAGAAGTCGGTCATGCGAACTGAAATCGGGCAGTCATCCAGCATCCAGCATGAAGCACGTGGTAGAAAATGTTCCCGACGGCGGCGAGTGATGATGAAAACTTCTATCTAACCCGTAATAAGTTTTGCCCCTCCGCTTCTCAATTCCAGAACGGATATAATTCTGATATGAGCCAGCTCTTCGTAACTTCGTTTTTGATCCAATCTCTCCTACCTACTGATCAAATTGAGGCCCGATTCATTTTATATCGTCATTCATGTTGAGCCAAATAGAAATAGTTTCTCTGATGTTGATACAGGATTATCACTATCAATTATGTTGACCAGTCTATTATGTCATACACTAAAGAGGATGCGAAATTATTGCGAGGTAATCTAAACTACATGATTTAGAACTTTTAATGTATTTTTGATGAATGCTGCTGTACCTGCTGTACAAAAAATATTTTGCCCGGGCGGGAATCGAACCCAGCATCCCTTGATTGCCGGCCAAGTGCCCTCACCATACATTTCTAACCAAGTGCCCTAACCTTCAATGTATTTCTATTGAGTCAAGAATAAAATCTTTAAGCAAGGGTGAAAAATTAAAAGCACTCTCGTGCACCTTATTACATCCTTATCATCCTTTCATCCTTATATCACCTTATATCACATGAAAACTGTCCTTACCTCAGAAGTATTCGTATGGATTTATCGATGTATGCGATGTACCTCCGTGCATGTACGATTAAGAGGAAAAGTACAGGCAAGGTAACATTCAGATTTAAAGTTGATCATAATTATCTGTTTATAGTTTGCTCTGCTTATTTATGTTTGTTCCATTAGATATTTGAATCTCCATCATTTTGCTTGTTAATATCTATTTCGTAAATTTGTTTCCTCATATTTCATGTTAAAAGTGAAGTTATTTGTTTCACTGTTATTTTACACAGAACTTTATCCACGAAAATCTCTTTCTCAAGATACTAAACGGGACCATTAACCATGAAAACGCGTCGTAAATGAATGAATGGAGATGTCATTATGAATGATGATATCGGAATGGAAGGGAACGTGGAGAATTTAATGATATAGAAAAGAATTATTGACAAAGTTGGCTCAGGCGGCGCTCGAAGAATACCAAGTCATTTGCATGGTCTCCCAATAGGAATCTCTTATTGCCGACTACAATGCAGGCTGATTATCATCTTCAGGAAATAAATGCAAGGAAACATTCTTCCAACTCTGATACGAATGCCTTGGAGATCGTCCATCATTTTTCTATTTCTTCCTAGAACGGTACACACTTGTTTGATTTCTCTCATTATCTCTTATTACTTGACAGCAAGGATTGGGAGTCATCTTCTGCTTTATGACAGGAGAAAACGTTAATTTGAAACTGGAATGCCACCCAAGTAGGAGAGAATTTGTCTAATGCTTATTTGAAGACTCTATTTGATCAGCTCTGATGGGATATCGTTGAAGATTTATAATAATGATAGCTTGGAGAATGACCGTTCGAATTTAATTAATGCGTCACTGGTTGTCCGCCCATCAAAAATCGATTCTCAAACAGGGTTTGTTACAGCAGGTCTGATCACTGATAGCGATAAGCTCCATCTCCCTGCAGCACGGTTGGCTTAAGGGTGTCGAGTCACGTCAATCATTGTATCATGATTGAACGCTTCAGCCTGTATCATCGCTCTTCAGTGAAATATGAATGATCATTAGTGATGGTTTGACAGTGATCAATCACTGATTAGTTATTCAATTTCAATAGTATATTAACTACTGTACAGTACAATAACTACTTGTGTGGAATTTATTTTCTCCATTTTAAAACATCATTGCTTTTGTGAAGTATACATAGATGCTTTTTAATCAAATACTACCATTGAAAATATTTCTGAATGAAATGTGTCATCTGTTAATCACTGTTCACTGTCATAATCAAGTGTGAGATGTGATTTTTTTCAAGTGTGAGTTTTATTTTCGGAAAATCGTGTTGTCTTATGAATTTCAAGCAAGCTCTCTCACGAATGATGCCTTCATATCAACAAATTCCTCACGTTTTCCAATAAATAAGAGGAATGCTTGTAAATAACTTAATATTATAAGAGCTCCGACTAGGCTCTACATGTTAGCATAATAATCTCTATATTAGCCACTTCTTCTCTTTCTGATGATCATGAAAAAAGTCGAGTGATAGCTAGGTGATGACTGAAAGAGAAAAAATCTATCGAATTCTCTATCAATTGAAAAAAAATCATTGCTTCTAATTTTATACACAGATTTTGTGACTTTCATATGTTTCATGTGATCCAATAAACCATCAACCTGGAAGATTTTGAAAAATATGATCAATCGACTTGCTCTGAAGTTGTGTTAATCACCGTATCACTTTCCTTCGTCAAAATAACGTAGGCTATAAACTGCTCTTTAATATATACTAATCCTAGTAGCGAATACAATTTTTGAGTCAGTGACTTCTTGATGAGTTGTTGGGTAACTTTTATATGAAAATTAATGAACTGTCAACACTCGAGGTAAAGGTTTATTCTAGGATGAACGGTGAACTGATACAGTATTGCAATTCCTTGTTCTGATAAACTACTTGATGGGTCTTCTGTCTGTTGGAGAAATATGGGCAATAAAGTAGAATTGCTATCAAGTTATCAGCTCCCAAAGTTACCTCAACTAGAGACTACATCGTACTAGAGACTGGATCAATCATCGTTAACAAATGCTGTCAGTATTTAAAAATCTATGTTTTATATTGTTGGAAAATAATGTATCCTGTTTGAAACATTAATAATTTAAGTCTTTGAAGGAGTCGAGGTACGTTATAGTACCCCGTTTGGAAAGACGTATGACAGTATTATACAACCAACAAATAATTTCAAGCTTTAGCGAGCAATAAACGATTCATTCAGAAGAGGAATGAGTTTTTTCCTTTAGAGATGAATATGAAAAGAACATTATGCAGCTCATCTGCTGTTAAAAAAATATATGACTCACTCAAAAGTTAGTACTCATCTCTTTATTGATAAGCGGTTTCCTAAGTGAACGGTATTCTACTCAAAGAAAGCTTCTATCCACTACGTAACTCATAGTCCAGTCAATGAGTGGTTTTTAGGGGAAAAAATTCATAACAAGCTGATTTTTTTCACCATCGACTACTACCATATAGACAAGTGTCCTGGCAAAAGTCCTTGCCCCTACCCTCTTGCTTCCAGCACCCCTTCAAAGTTTCAGTTTGCAAGGGTTTCGTATATCGTAAGTATCTCGACTTACAATGGAGATATCGATTCAAAATTTTTTTCATTGTTTAGAAAATTAATTTTTCTATAATTTGTTCTATTACCATTCTACTCTAACTCTACCAGTTCCGGAGTTATTTGTGAAAGAATGAAGAAGAGTTGAGATTTTTTGCTTAAAAATTGTTTACTTCTGCAAATAAAAGTTTACATGATTGTTTTACAGAAAAATGTTACATACAAAAAATGTAGAGCATTTCATTATCTTTAATTTGAATAATCACAATCTATATTTTACTTCACATGAACGTGAGAAAACGTCCATTAAAGTTCAATACGCATGATCACGCTAGTGCACGGCGGCTATGTTAAACAGATGGCTTCATGAAAATAGTCCATTCATTGAAGTTTGACACGGGAAATTTTTCCTTACAATTGTGTATATCTTGGAAGTCCTTGATGATAGAGAATCGTGATTGGTTTCAAATTGTAGATCGCGATTTCTTCTTTCATTTCCAATCAAAATTTTTTAAATATTCATTTTACAAGATAGAAGAAGAATTCAACTATGTATTATCGTGCATTTCTAAAATAAACACAACTTTTCAATTGAAACTCTTTTTATCTGAAAAATAATGGAGTTCAGCAATGAGACGATAGGCAAGACATAACACGAATTATTGCCTTCTTTCCATTGGCGGATCCAAGGGGTGCCATTGCCCCCCCCCCTCTCGAGACCCAAGAGAAAACAATAAAACAGCATAAATATTATAGAAAAATATCTGAAAAATAATGCAGTTAAGAATTTTGAATGCTGATCAAAATGTAGAGTATTCTTTACTCTTCAATTATCAATATAAAGTGGATATTAAATAATATAAATGTGGATTTTGCTTCTTACTTACTTCAAACTATGCTGTTTGGTTAGTTTTTGATACAAGGAGAACTTCTAACCAGATTACGCCATTTTATAAGAGAAACTGCAATGGCTCAAGTTGAAGGAGAGAAGCAGTGGCGGATCCAGGAGGTGATTTCGGTGGGGGGGGGGGTCAATCAAACACCGGTTGTTTGGGGGGTATGGAATACCCCCAAGCAATGGCGGGGTCCGGGGGCCCACCCCTGCAAAACTTTTAGATTTTTTAACAGAAAATGGTGTATTTTGACGTAGTTTAGTGCCCCTCATAATGTTTTCATGGATAGCTCTGTTATATTAATATGTATGTTGTACAAATATGTAATGTTAATTTGCATTCCTTAACATCGTTGTATTCTTTCTTATGAATTAAGTTTTAAAATTCTTACGTATCAAAATTTAAATGAGTTCTCATCCAATTTACTAAAAAAATTATTAAACACATTTTTTAGTTACAAAAAATATCAATATGAATAAGGTAATAATTAAATAAAATATAAAGCACAACCATTCTAGTGGGGGCAGTCGGAATAATATTCGGTCGAAATATTCAACACCGTCTTCAGTCTACTCCAGACGGAGCACCCACCTTCCAGCGGGTTAAAGATCTCGTGTTCTTAAAAACAGTATCTAGAACAAGATATTAAAGAATGCCCTCTGCACAAGTAACATGGATGGCTTTCCACACATAACCCAAAAAAGCCAAATTTTGTTGTTTATAAAATTTCGTCCTAGTTTCTATTAGATTTATGCTGTTTTATTGTTTTCTCTTGGGTCTCGAGAGGGGGGGGGCAATGGCACCCCTTGGATCCGCCAATGGAAAGAAGGCAATAATTCGTGTTATGTCTTGCCTATCGTCTCATTGCTGAACTCCATTATTTTTCAGATAAAAAGAGTTTCAATTGAAAAGTTGTGTTTATTTTAGAAATGCACGATAATACATAGTTGAATTCTTCTTCTATCTTGTAAAATGAATATTTAAAAAAATTTTGATTGGAAATGAAAGAAGAAATCGCGATCTACAATTTGAAACCAATCACGATTCTCTGTCATCAAGGACTTCCAAGATATACACAATTGTAAGGAAATTTTCCCGTGTCAAACTACAATGAATGGACTATTTTCACGAAACCATCTGTTTAACATAGCCGTCGAGCACTACCGTGATCATGCGTATCGAACTTTGATGGACGTTTTCTCACGTTCATGTGAAGTAAAATATAGATTGTGATTATTCAAATTAAAGATAATGAAATGCTCTACATTTTTTGTATGTAACATTTTTCTGTAAAACAATCATGTAAACTTTTATTTGCAGAAGTAAACAATTTTTAAGCAAAAAATCTCAACTCTTCTTCATTCTTTCACAAATAACCCGGAACTGTAGAGTTAGAGTAGAATGGTAATGAAACAAATTATAGAAAAATTAATTTTCTAAACAATGAAAAAAAGTTTGAATCGATATCTCCATTGTAAGTCGAGATACTTACGATATACGAAACCCTTGCAAACTGAAACTTTGAAGGGGTGCTGGGGGGGAAGCAAGAGGGGTAGGGGTCAGGACTTTGCCAGGACACTTGTCTATATGATAGTAGTCGATGGTGAAAATCAGCTTGTTATGAATTTTTTCCCCTATCGGGGGTTTTGGAACTGTTGGCTAGGCTGTCAGGGTATTCGACTTGGGATTCCATGATTGGCCAGTTCACGAAAATACAATAATTGAACTCAACGCCGCCGTAAATGTCTAAGTGATATCGTATATAGAACGAGAACTCATCTTGTCTTTTGGAGGAGACGTTACGCTGTCGGTCTCGAGTACAAAATATGTAGTCGGCATCATTACTACTGTTAAGAGCTCATGTAGGCATCATCATAACAAAAATCCAGCATAGATGAAATGGTGTCATTTTAAGGTGGTAGGAATTTAATTGGATTCAGATTGGTAGAAGGTGCCGTCAATTTCATTGAAGTACATACTTTCAAATTTGTATTACAGTTATCTTGGTTTTAGAACGAATTTGTAAAGGCATAATGGTACTCATTTCCCTTGTCTTTGAAAGAGAACATTGGTATGAAATCTTTCTCTCAAAACTCAACTCATTTTTCTCCTATCCACACTTGAAGTGTGAGGTTCACTCCCAGAGAGCAAGAACAAACAAGTTGTTCAATTTCAAGTGGTTCGTCTTTTTAACGGTCCACATTCCTCCAAGGATTAAATATAGATTGTCAAGTTGTTGCCGGATGTCTAGTCAATCTGTTTGCTGGTAACTTTGAGAGCAGAGAGGCAGCGAGTGGATTGGCTCTATCTGTTGGCTTATCGTCGTCGCAAAGGAATAGAAATAGCCGTGAAGAGACGGAGGGTCATATACAGGGGCGTCTGCAAGTCTGCCGTCAAGAACTCCTTTGTCGCGTCTTATACTTACCGTGAAATGGACGTGTCGCTTTCGCACTTGTGTGCTCTGCTCTGCTCTGTGCTCACTGCTCGTTTCCATCAGTTGTGTCAGCCGTGAGTCCCGATTTCATCATTCACGTCTGTCCTATACCAAGCTCACCATACCCTTTCATATATGAGTCTCAGGGCTCGGAATAATCAATGTCATCACCTTTTCGTCATATCAATGTTTCGATCTACTGTGTCTGTGACACTTCGAATAGTATTCCACAAGTTATTTGGTTGTATGTATTAACATTACACTATCACCGATTAAGAACTTCGGGTTAACATTCCTATATTTATTAAGGAACTGGAAGAAACCCTTTCCTTACATTGTAACGTCGAAAAATATATAAACATATGAGGCTAGTAGATTTCAGGACACAGCTGACACTGATCGAACCAAATAGTTTTACAATATATTGAACAGCTTGACAACATTGAATTTCTAAGATGGGAAAAGATTGCCTAAACTTGAGAAATTGGTCAATTCACAAAGACAATTCTCCATAAACCTTTCTCTATCAAGTCAATGAGATTTTAGATGAGGTTAAATTTGGGAGTACAAGGAAAACAAGGAAAAAGAGAAAATATATTTCTTTCCTATGAATTTCACCTCAAACATTCCTCACTGAGGGTAAGAGGGTATCTGCCGGGCGGTCAGCTTGTTATTGTGGGGGTTTGAATTTGCTTGTCAATGTAGTCTCAAACTTCTCAAGTCAACTCTGTTCTACTTTCCAAAGCTGAGATGAATAAAATAATATGATTATGTCGATTAATTTATCTTATTTTCAGATGTATTAAAGACTCGCACTGATACACTTTAACGAGTTTACCGATAGTTATCAAATCACTTTTATCACAATTTTTGCCAAATTTCCACGATTCTCCAATTTCAGTCATGGATCCAACTTCAGCGGATTGTTTTGGATCACTGAAAGAAGAATGAGAATTGTTGCTTCCTTCTCTTATTATATTTGGATCAAGTGAGAAACATATACCTTCAGTTTTCTTCATATATGTATTAGAAAAGTAGAGGTAAAGGCTGAAAATATTGGTTATTGTGATTCTATGATAGTTAATTGAATGTGAACTGAAAAAGAACTTTCCTGGTTCAAAATATTCTAAGGTTGAACATATTGGTTATTGCTGTGATTTTCGTTATTAAACGTGAACTTTCTGATATAAAATAAAACTTTTCCAAAATTAGTGAATATTCTGGAAAGTGTAATCGAACTTCAACCTAAGTGAAAATAGTTTTTACAAGGCGAGGTGGAACTTCCTCTCTGGGTCTCCCACCGAACAAAGCCGATTCGATTGATAGATAGATGAGAAACTTTATTTGTCATGAAAACCAAATCAAAATGCTACAATTTGAAATAAAACTATGCTTTATAAATAAGACACTGTTAAAAATTCAATGGTTTGAATTTCATTCAATTGACTATTATGGAATGAAAGTGTAAGAACCACTATATTTTCGGCCTTTTCCCCATATAGGAATGTGCATAAGCTAGGTACACTAAAAGTGGACGGAATGAAAAATTTTCCTGGATGAAACTAGATTTCAATAATTCTACATTTAGTCGTGGGTTATCCGGCATTTAGCTTCCTAAAAATAGTAAGGTCAATAAGAGCAGCTGAAGCAGTACTGAGTAATTGTCGTCAATAGGAGCCGAGAGGTGTACAACTCTGCGCTTCCGGCCATAAATAAGCCGTGTGCTGCTGCCTTTCACACAAGGAAAAACAAACCCTTCTTCGGTTACTCACTTTCGTTTCTTCCCTTGACGTGGAGAGTGACACTGTAAATCTATTAGAACGGATCTTACGTCTGTAAGTGACGTCACTCTGCTACTCTTGGGCAGGTTTTTGGCTTTTATTTCTTAATCAACAAAAGATTAATAGGGCAGAGATCTTGGTACCTTTACCTTGATAAGCGGTAGAACACTGCTCAACAATCCTGCTTATCCTGTAGTGGAATATTATTTGCCTCACATACCACAAACCTTACTTCAGCATTATTGAACTTCCCTTAAGTCTGTGCGGATATTAGGTTGTTGTTGATGTGGGAGAAATTCTTTTTAATTCGACGTCTCAAAATACAGTAGAAATACATATTTTACTGTATCGATATTATTGTTCTTTCGAAGGACATTGAATCTCACTGAATGTTCTTTATCTCCAATGTTGCAAGGTTGCTTCAATCAATATTCGTAATGATCATCACATTAATAAAGAAACTACCTGAAAGTATGCATCCCATATCAGTATTTTACAATTGTCTCTTCAGTATATAGAAACTAAAAAGAATGTAAAAGCTTTTTCCCTCTCATGAAATTCAAATCATTTTATTCACATCTGTTTGGAAGGAAATTCCAAAGATATTGTTATTTCAATATAAACTGGTTTGAAATATTTTCTCCTCGCTTGGAATTATTTTTTTTACTGTTTGGGGAAATTCCGCATCTAGGATCTCCATAGCATGATTCTCCAACCTCCAATAACAAAATGTGATGTGAATCCTTGTTAGAGCCGGATAATAGATATACTTTACATAAGGACCTTTTATATAGCCTTCCAATATCATATCGAATCTGAAAATTTCTGGTGGAAATGCCCCAGTCAAAACAACATATCCACCGAACTTACCATATATTTGTTAATCTAATGATTATTATAGAAGTAGATTACCTTTTATGCAACAGGTCATTAGTATGAGTATGATCTGTCGATTGTTACTTCCGGGAAATATTTCTGTATTGTGTCACAATCAGAGCTCATAATCCCACACAACACTCATCTCAGAGGTGAGGTGGATTAATGTCAACGATTGAGAGTCATGATTTCAGTTGATGTATGTTGCGTTACTGCCACTGAGTTGCAACAGTCAAGATTATGCATCCGGAGCCGATCTGTGGCGGAAGGATCTCGTAAATAAGCCAATGGCGGGGACCCAGAGTAGGTGAGCGGCATATCGTTGCGTAGCCATTTCATTCGTTCAGTTCAGATATGTTGGAGCGGTAATGAATGATTAAAGCGCTTATCAAAGTTCCTGACTCTCTAATCGATCGATCGTATTTGATCTAACCAACATACATAGCTATTGTATCTACGACTATCTGCATGCATTATTAGAATAATTTGGGCTGGTCAGGCATGTAATTTCCACCGATAAAACTCCAATATCTATTCCTTTTTTGATCCATCAATATAAAAGTTCACAGTTGCTCTGGTGACCGAGAGGCAAAATGAACAATTTCATAGACAAGGGGCATGTTGATCGAGAATCGAGATACATGGATTGCAAAGTGAACAATATTTCAAGCTCTGATTTTCAATGGTGAATATGGTGTTTCTTCTCTCTCTGTAATCTAAATTAATAAATACTCTATGATGAATTAGATTTGAATGAAAGTTCAAACTACACGAATCATGTATAGAGACTCGGTGAAGTTCAGGTGGCCACAATTGACAATATAATTCGATGACAATTGACAATAACATATTACAACAACCTGCTACAAATATTTTCGTAGTTATCGTAATGAATCGTAGTTAGTTGTGTAGTTGTTTACGTTGCAAGCTATATGGCTTCGGGTGACTTGGTAATATTAGTACAAAATCACTTACCAGGCTCTATAGATTGTCAGAAAAGGAAAGTCAAATTTGCTTGGTAAGTCATCAATAGCCTGCATTCGTTGTGACATCTTTCACACACGAAATATTGAGATCTTTGCAAGATTTTACACTAAACGTTCCTATGAGATTCGTTTTTCTCAGGGTTCAATTCATTATCATCGTGTACTCCAATTTTCATTATCATTGAAAAACAATAAATCATTAGAGATAATATTGATAAACATTATGAATTTTTGAAAATTACTAAAACCTCATAATAAAATTAATAGATGAATAATCTCATAATAAATAAAATTATGAGATTTT